>JAQQAC010011331.1:14011899-14032559 GCA_029783875.1 Phataginus tricuspis
GTGCTCTTCCTCCCCCTTTATCCTCTGGGGTCCGAGAGGCCAGGAGCCCAGAGCAGAGAGGGCAGAGCTGGCTGCCATGAGAGGAGCTGCAGTGGGAGGATGCCAGGCACGGAGCCATTGTCAAGACCCCCAAGAGCTGAGCTCCAGACCAAATGTTTTAATATCAAAGTCAAGCCAGGAGCCAGACTTCCTTTGACGCTGTGTGAAGAACACCATCAAGGGTCTTCTTATGCACTGGTAGGAAGAATACAGCATTTTCGCAAATTCCTCCAAGGTGAGGACCAGCAGGGCAGGGCCGCAGGAGGACACAAAGAGGAGCAGGGTTGGGAGGAGAAAGAAATCCCATTGACTGGGGCGGTAAGGGGAGAAATGAGTAATTATCAAAGGTCATTCAGAGGCAGGCTCTGTGCTAGACGTAGTCCCATACATTCTCTCTCGTAGGCAGTCAGAAAGCTGAGGTAAACGTTATACTGTTTGGTAGAATGAAGCCCAGGGAGGTCAAATAACTCACCCAAACACAGCGAGTACATGCCAGAACCAGGAAAGCTCTGTGGTTTGGTTCTGAGCCCAGTGTACTTTCCACCACACTGCATTGCCTCCTGGGGGGAATCATAAAATGCCTCATGGGTTTTTTAATGATGTGGAAAGATGTTCAAGAAATATAGCTAAGTGGATAAGGCAGGTTGTGTGATCCAGCTCTTATTAACACACCTTTATCCTAAGAATACCGAGATTAATATACAACACAGCCTGATACGATCAAGTGGCTACCTCTGAGTATTGAAGTTGAGGGTATTTTATTAAAGTTCTTTTTGCCAATCTATATTTTACAAGCCTGCTACAAGGAACAACACTTAATGTGTTCATACATACTAAGAGAACTGTGGACGTTTAGACCCCTCCAGAGGACTTTTGTCTGAGCAAAGATTTCCAAGTATTTTAGAGGTGTGCGAAAGGCTGGGTGGTCATCCAGGGATTTCTGAACATTTCAGAATAGCAAATGTATAGAAGCAGCAAATGAGGAGTATTTTTGTATCTGTGTGTATGTTCGGGACACATGGATTCAAGTTTGGTTGTGATAGGAGGACTCTATAGGGGAGTAAGGGGGTCCTGGGGTTGGACCCACATTGGAGATCCCTGAATGCCACATTTAAGATTGATGCTAAATTCTACCGATTATGAGGGACCAAAGCCAGAGGTGGTGGTTGAAATGCTATACTAAAGGTAACACCTTAAATTCGGTGTGGGATTAATGAGGGCCATGTTTAAGGGGTGGTTGTGTTAATATAAGAAGTGTGGAGAAAATCCGGTGATCCCAGCCCTGTTCAGTTTGGGTTGTGGCACACTGTCACCACCTAGTGGTCGCACATCCAAATTGTAGGACTAGTGAGTGTAGAGCCCTGTTTGTAGAGAAACTTCTCTGTCATAGCCACAAATCCTAGTTACCTACAGCTGCAAAGATTTCTAAATGTTTGTAAATATCTGAAAAGGAACTGACTAGTTTAGTGTTAACCTGAGTTTCTCTAATGACACTCTCCTTTAAGTAACTCAAAATTGTTCAAACCCAGCAAGCAAAGAACACTTACATCCTCTGGAATATACAAATAACTGGGTTCAGCTAGAAATTGAGAACAGTCAACAGCTTTGAGACTTGTACTGAAGAAGAAAAAAACTAATATCTACCAGACTGGCACTTAAGAGACTTAACTGCCGAGTACCAAATGGGTGGTGATTTTTTTTTTTTTAACAGAAGCCCTCATTTTACTTTTTCCATGGCCTGATTAGATGTCATTACAACAGGGACTGGATTTTGAACAGAAGAGCTGGGGTTGTAGCTGATTCTGTGATTGTGTGCGTGTCACTGCAGCCAAATTGAAACATCTTCTGGCAACTGTGACTTGTTCTTTTTCATTCGCTGTTGTAATTCTCAGCAGGGACTGGTGCTAAGAGATGAGCGTAGCTGGGCTCAGATAATTGTTGGTAAGGAGGTTGAGGGGGTGGGGGAGTATAAATCTGATTGTGGAGAGGTGAGGGAAGAGTCTTTGCTGCCATGTTAGCTTTTGGCAGGCAGATTAGCTGTGGATAACACAAGATTGTCTGCTTCACATGGAGTCCTTTGGGTGGTGGGTTGAGCGCCGTGCCAAGAGTCCTGAGGTCTGGGTGCTAGCCCTGGCTCTGCCCCTACCTAGCTCTGTGACTTTGGTCTGACTTCTCTGAAGCCGCAGGTTCCTTTGCCATAAAGCTTGGTCTCATAGATACCATTCCTGTACAGTGGTGCTGTGAGTTTCAGTCAACCAGGACTGAGTAAACATAAGGTGGTATAACAGTTGCCAGTGAACATGAAATTTATTTGAAGGGACCCAGTGCTATGTAAGAGTTCCTTCCTGTTCTCACTCTCCTCCTCCCTGTCTTTCTATTCTCCGTCCTGTTCCTGTTCCTGTCTCTGGTCCAGCCTTTCTCTCTAGTTTTGGAAGGTGGATGGGGAAAATTATTTTGATGTTGCAAGTTCATTCGTCTGTTGTCTCTCCAGGACTTAGGCATGTGATAGGTATTCAACAGAAACCAGTCAATTTAACGGTCATTATTGCTTCTGTCTCTTTTCGTCAAGGTCCTCAGTTACCTCTTAAGGAAACAATTCTCAAAGTGCTTCAGTCTTTAAAACAAACTTAAGTCTTCAGGTTTGCTACATTTTTCTACCACATATTGGACTATCCACCTGATGGGTACAATGGATCCCGTCCTTCCATGACCCTCATACAAAAGAGTGTGAGTGGTTGATCTGGAGGTAGCCCAGCATGTGTGAAGAGGAAAGGTTTCTCATCCAGCCTTGGACTTGAGTCAAAGTTCTGCCCCTTAGGTCTGTGTGACCTTGAGCAAGTTACGTAAGCTTTCTGGGCTTCACCTTCTTCATCTGCAAGCTGAAAATCTATAAACCACATAGAGTAATTGTGGGGATTAAATGTGACACCTACAAGCGCCCATATTAAGGAGTAGATAATTTAATTTTTGTAAAGTGGACTTGTAAGTGTAACATCTTGGCCTGCCCTCTACAATTAGGACTTGGTTGAAGTTTTTCAGCTTCTATGTTCAAGATGGAGTACTGATTTCCCCTCTTTCATTTTCATGAGTCCTCTCTTCCCCCAAGGCTTGTTCATTTCTTGGAGACCCCAGGCCCCAACTCTAAACAGGCAGCCTCCCTTCAGTCTGTTTTGTATAATGACTTGTAGGGGTTCTTTGGCCTTGGTCTAGGATAAAAACATTGACTCAAAAGAAAGAAGTAGCGAAGGGACTACATTTGGATGAGGTGTAGCAGCTATAAAATCACAGAAATGCTCTGGTTATAGAAAGTAGACCTAGGTGCACACAGCTGCTTTTGAACTGTTGAGAAGATGGGGCTATAATTCCAGCAAGAAATGACCCTGAAGGTGACAAGGAGTTGCACACACCATCACTTTTTAGTCGATGGCATTTTCCTAGCCAAAAGCTCATGGAAAATTGACTTCTGTCCCTGGGCATGTGGTATAGTGTTGACATGGGGATGGTACTCCCCGGGATGAAGTAGCAGGAAGGTTGAAAGAATGAAACTGTTCTTTCTGCAACACACAAATGCGGTGTCCACAATTAGAGCACTTTATTCTTTAGGGTTTGTGAGGAGGGCCTGGGGAGAGAAACAAGATGCCTTCCTCAGTACACGCTGTGGGAGGGTGTGAGGTGCTGCAGAGTGGGGTAGCTAGGACAGCAGTGGGGTGACTTGGGGCAGGGCTCCTGGTGTGTCTTTGAAAAGATTCTTTGCTGTACCATAAATAGCACGGTATTCTTTAGTATTGACGGGCACTGGGAATTTTGTGGCACTTCTTTCCAAATCGTTCCATAATTACCTGCCACAATGTTATTTCTCTGTTCAACCTCCATACCTTTCTTGTAATTTTTCAAGAATCAGTCTTTGAGCTTCCAGATCTCTTTAGCCCTTCGCAGGAGCTATCTGTTTAATCTGTAGATCTGGTATAGAAAAAAGTGTTAATCTAGGCCTTACTGCCTAATTTGTGGTAACTGTGTCAGCTTAGAGCACGAGTATAACTAGCTCAGCCCAGAAGGAAAGGGGCAAGCTCACCAGAACAAAGTGCTTGTGGGTATTTAAGAGCATGCAAAGTGATATCCTAATTACAAATCCTCCTTGCCTTTCCATTAAAGCAGGACCTCTGTAAGGCAAGGTAGTTGTTATCTAGGTTTGTGATAAAAAGAACGATACCTGGTAGTTCAGGAGAAAGCAAACTTTTGTCTTTTATTCTGCTAATCCCTCCAGCCCTTTTACTCCCTAATTAATCAGAAGGAGAGCAGTTTAACCACATAGGAAAATCCTCCATCTGCCTGCAACTACTGGCAGTTGCTGGGTCGGGGGACTGCAGAGAGACTAAAAATGTGGGAAATAGCTAGAAGGTGCGGATGAAATGGTATACTCAGTCAGAAAGAGCACACGCTGATGCATTAGTAATAACAAAGAATGTACTCTTCACACGTTTTTGGTCTGAGGAAAGTCACCAAGCCACCTGGCAACCGACAGGCTGTTCTGCTGATGGACATCAACACTTCCTTGATAGAGGAAATCTCCAGTTGTGAGAGCTTACTGTTTTTTATTTTTGGTACATATGTATTTAAATTCTCTAGTAGTTTATTGTGTCTGGCCTCTAACCCTACTAATTTGGATCAAGTTAGTCTGGGTTACCTTGGGCAAGTCATTTTATGTTAGCCAAGCCTCAATTTCTCCATGTGAATCATAGGGATAATAGCCCCTTTTTGGAAACAGTATGTCAGGAGTTCAGGGCAGCCCTCTGCATTTTATGACTCCGGATGAACTTAGGTGTGCCTGGAGGCTAGCTGTGTGATCGGAGATGAGAGGACGACACCAGCTTGCCTGTCGGAACCGCTGTGTAAGTCATCTTTGCTTCAGAGCAAATGAGCAGCTGTGATCGCGGCACCGCCTGACCAGCTGCCGTGGCTTTTATGGCTCACCTGTGTACCCAAGTCTCCACACATCTGGCCTCAATTTCCCGTGTCTTCCTTCGGCACCCGCCTCCTTCAATAGGAATTTCAGGGCACCAGTTGTTTTTACTTGAGGGTTAGGCTCGTGTCTGTGATGGTTGCTGGTGATATTTTCTTTCCTCATCTGATTTGTCAGATTCTACAACCTTCTGCATGTCCTGCTCGCGGAGGGCTTCCTGGCCTTTGGAATGCCAGCTTGCCTCTGAACAAATACTCAGAGGCCCTGCCTGCCCTGTCGTGGCACCAGCCTCTAGACTTGGCTCACGATGGCCAGCTGGTGCATACTGCAGGACTGACCTCCTCGGTTTCTCCTCCGGGACCAGGACTCTTGCCTGTTGAATGCCTGGGTAGCCTCCACACTTTGATGTACTGACACTGAAGGCCCTGATGGATACAAACATCCATACAATTATCTGGAGAAATGGGTAATAGGAAAACTGTGAGTAGAGTCTTGATAAAACCCCACTGGAACAGATGGAAAGAAATCACAATGTGTAAAGATGTTGAATGTGTTTCTTTGGCTACTTAGGAGCCCTTGGCATTGATTCATTTGTTCGTTGACCTAACATCCAGCAGTCCACCTTCTGAGTGCCTTGTGAGCGATTCTGCCGGGTGCAGTGAGCGGCATGTAGATTGGAAGGCCTATTCCGAACCTATTCAATGGAGCATAAGACAATTCTGTATCCTGTCAAGTTTCTCCGTAATAATGGTCCTGGGTCTGGTGCTGGGTTGAAGAAGTGTAATGTGGATTTCCGTAGCTGAAAACGGGTAACAGAAAGCCTAGCTGTGGCCACCTATGTAACCCATAATGGTTGGACCATAATGTAACTGTTGCCATAATGTATCACTGTATTTTGGTTTAGACTTCATGAGTCCCTATTGTTTTTAAAGTGGCCTTTGTAGGTGGGAAGAAAAATATGTTTTTGGATTAACAGATTTGAAGTTCACAGCGGCTAAGAAGAAACTACATGTAATTAGCATCTTCAGATTTTCTATTCTAACCATAGTCTAAGATGATTAATGTTTAAAGATTCAAATAATACATAAGGACTTCTTTTAGAGATTCTATTTTTGTGCTTATGTGTGACCAGACCCAATAGTAGAGATAAAAACAGTCAAACAGTAAAACATTAAGAACAGATAGGAAGGGATGAAAAGTGACCTTTATGGAGCACATGCTGTGTGGATGCACATACATTATCTCATTAAGGTCTCGCAACTAGTTTGTGAGATAAACATTACTTATCGTTAGTTCCCAGAAGACAAAACTGACCTTAGAGGTTTTGCATTTGCCCAGGTTTATCTAGCCGGAAAATGACCGAACCAGCTGTAGAACCCAGGTCTGTCAAATTCAAAATCCATATCCCTCCTCTGTTACACCATACTGCCTAAGAACAAATAAGTGCTGGCTTGAGGAAGTTGCTGCCTGCTTCCCTGCCCCATATATAAACGTGTAAGAGAAATTCGGAAAGATCACCACTGCTCTTGTGGATTTTCCGTGTCTTGGAACCATGAGCGGAGCCTGGAGGGCAAGGTTCATGGGGGTCTATATTTCCCAGTATCTGCTCTCTTTTACAGCTTCAACCAGAATAACTCAGCTTTTGCCAGTTTTACAGTTTGGGCTTCTGAGTAAGATGTTACTGCCACTTGTACAGTCCTGCCCCCAAGAGTGGAGCAAAATTCATGCCATGGTATTTCACTGGAATGGGATTGGCTTTTCATGGGGCTTGGCTCTAAGCAGATCTGTGCTGACCCTGATGCAAAGTGGGCTTGTTAGATTGGTACATCCTCCTGGAACATCCTTCACAGGTTTCTAATGGAAATACTTGTTAAACAAATTCCCGTGTTGGTTGGGGCTCAGTGAGGAAAAAATAAAGGATTTTCTTTTTTCATTTTTTTTCTGCACGGTGACTTTTACGTCTTCATTTAAGAAGACAGTTCTCTTTATAACCCCTAAGAGTTCCCACTCAGAATTCTCTGTCTTTGCTATGATCAGTTATGACAGCTCTAAAATAGCAGGCAGTTCTGGAATTCTCTCCTTGCCCCCGTGTTTCTCATCACTTCTGCAGTGGAGTCGCTTCTCCATGTTTTCACCAGGCGGTCACCGAGCCCCTACTATGGATCAAGCACACGGGTGTGCTGCAGCCTCGCCAGCTTCCCCCTTGTCAGCATTTGTAGAATGCTATTTTTGCAGGGATTTTTAAATATATCTATTTGAAATACTAATAAGAATAAACTTGTTTCCTGAATATTAAAGCTCAGTAAGATAGTGTAGTGTGAAATGAGGTTCAACATTAACCCAACACTGCTGTGAAAAAATATGTAATGTAACAGGAACTTGTAAATTATAAAAAAGTTACCTTTCTCACCTCCCAGTTCCTTTACATATGTTACCTTAGGCTAAAGACCTAACAAGCTAATATCTATAAATAGGGAAAAGCTTTTACGAGCTGTTCTTGGACTACAATTACTAGCAGTAATTGAAGGCAGGTTTATGTTATTTTGCTATTTTTTTTGGTAGCTTGACCTAGGTCTTGTCAGTACTTAGTGACCCTATCGGCTTCTGTAATGTACTGCTTTATGTTTATAACACTTTCATCTTTTTAAAAATTCTTCCTAATAACTTTCTGAGGTTAGGTATGTGTTAATGTTCCCACCGTACAGGCAAAGATGCGAAGGTCGTGCAGCTGGTGGTCAGAGTAGGGAATGGAACCAATCATTTTCTCAAAGTCTGCTGCATGATTGTTTGACCTGTCTTTTATCATTCGAGGGGGACCCATGTGTTTTCAGGTCCTCACAAAGTAGCTTCTCAATAAGCATAATATATTCCTACTCGAATAATTGCTTTTCAGTCACAATAGAAAACTGAACCTCATAAAATGAATTTGCTGATACTGGTCTGAATGGACAGCAGCCCAAAGTGGTAAAACATACACGATGTACACCTCATGGCTACTGCACATTCAAAATGCAGTGTGACTGATGTGAAGGTACGTTATTATTCTCAGTCAATACGTCGCCTAAATGTATGAATGCAATACAGTGTGGTATTTTGGAACACGATGTTAGGTTTCCTGATTGGAAATGTTCTTGAACTAAAATATCCTCTGTGAAAAGCTTCTTTGTGGTTATAAAAAAAGATCAGCATCTCGCAGGTTACCCAATTTGCTAATTGCTTAGAATTCAGATCAGGTATTTGTGATGAAATTAGCATGCAATAACCATCAGTTTTTGACAAGGGCTTCTAAGGGAAGAAAGGGGTAGCTGCAGGAGATAATGTGGGAAGAAAGAAGTAGGAAGTAGATTTTTCAGGGTTAATTTTTATCACTTAGGTTAGACGGTGGTTTAATGTTTTAATGATCAGCAAAAGTAGGTGGGTAAATAGGTAAAGCCACCTCTTTATGAGAATTTTCTCAAAGGGTGTGGCTTTTCCTTCAAAAAGGCTAATAACTGGAATTCTTAATGTGGGCTAAGTTACCCCCTCGAATTCTGTGTAGGAGGACCTGTGAGAACTAGTTATTTTCCAGTTAACTAAGGGTAGGAGGTTGTTCTTAATATATTTACTCAGAGGCCCTGATTTATCTATTTATATCTATCTATTTGTGTATATCTCTGCCTGTCTATATTTATATGTAAGTTACTCGATGCTTGCAGCTAACGGAGGTCTAGTCCTCAGATAACTGAGGCTGAATCTGAGCTAAGACCCTGGTACCTTTGGGTCGGGCGCTTCCCTTTGTATCCTGTGTCCTTGGCGGAAGACGCTGATCCAAATGGGGACGGTCTCTGAACAGCGCTGTTCCTCCTGCGGTCCTCCCTTCTCCATCCCTGCCTCCGTCTTCTAAACCCCGTAGACCGCGCTGCAGAATGACTCACCCCGGGGAAGAAATGGAGCTCTTCTAGTCTCAAATCTCTCTGCAGACACTGTTTTAGGTGACAGGACAGCTCCCACAGCCAGCCAGATGTGAGCTGTTTCTTAGCCTGTTAGGGCTTCAGTAATCACGTCTGCGAACTGCGGGGAGTAATAGTCTGCACCTCAGAGGATTGGATGAGGAGTAAATAAGCGGGTATTTGTAAAGCACTGAAAGAATGGTTGGTACATAGCAAGGACTCAAAAACTGCTCATTCAGTAACGGCAAAGACTGCCTAGCCACTACGACACAGCGTAGGTCAAAATAATGTGTCTGCGAGCCATCATAGAGGGGGCATGGAAGGTTAACATCCAGTGGGTGTTGCAGACTGCCCATCGCCCACCAGTTCTGGAAAGTTGAGAACTCTGGCCTTGCAGAAACGTCCTGGCTGATCTCCAGTAAAGATGACCCTTCCTGGGAGGAGGCTGTCAGGCCTTCCTTTAAGCCAGGTCAGATCAGCACGTATTTCCCTGCTCTCTGGAGGAGTGGAAAACTCCACACTGCCACTTCAAGCACTCTGGAGAGTGCATCTGTCAGGATGGAATTGCTCATCCCACACTCTCTGGACAAGGGCTTGGCCTGCAAGTCTGACATGTGACTAATACTCTGTTTGGGATAGTGGTCACGGCAAACTCTTTTGGAAGGGAATTTGGTGAGTTTTCCTACGAGTCATTGTGCAGCTGGGATTGGACTTTGGCACATCCACCCATGAATGGAACCGTGGCTCTTATGCTCTCCAGGGGCTGGAATTTGGCTCCAGCCCAGGAACATACACATGCCTCCAAGGCCTGACATTGCTGCTTTCTGCAGCTCCAGAGATTATGGAATTTTACTGATGTGGGTCTGAGGCATGGGTGACTGACCCAGGGCTACTTGCATTTTCATCCATTCATTCTTCCCTGCATGCATTTTTCCATCCCTTTATCCCACAGCCATCTAGTAATGGCCTGCAGCCAGGCGTTGGTTAGGCTAGGGCTAGTCACCGTATCCACTAGGGGGACAGAGTAACTGTGTAACACCAGTCATGAGGGCTTTTCCTTTAGTTCATCTGTGTGTATGCCCAGTGCCTTTCATAATGCCTGGCTCATGGTAGGTGTGGAGGTGATCCCTTAAATCTTAGCTATTTGAGAAAAACGGGGTATTAAGCTGGGTGCCAAGTGCAATGAGAACCAAATACATAGTATTTGTATAGCATAAATTCCTAGTTGTGTCCAGTATTTTTTAAGTTCATAATTTGGTTTCATATTCCCTATATATATCATGTAGTTTACAAAAGGAGCTCTTTAAAATTAAGAGGTATTTTTCTTTTCTTGATAGGTGAAACCCAGAGAAGCTAACTTATCTCCCAACATCACACAGCTACTGTGCCCCTCAAAGGAACGTGTGGATGAAAGTCCCAGTTTATATTCATAGCATTGCATCTGTTGTGCCAAAAGGGCTATTTGTTTCCTCCTAAGAGGTGATAAGATGTAATGTTTCACACGATTTAATCTCCTATTTGGCCAAAGTCCTTGGTCTTTTTCTATTTCTCCCACATACATAAACTGAGTACCCGCCACATGCCAGGCACTGACTTGAGTGTTCTGTTTAAGATTTACTATATGTCCTATATGGGGTCTTTGGTTTTCTGAAGCTCGGGGAAGGATCAACTCTACCTTGAAAATGTGTTGATCATACTGTTGCTTGCGTGATTGAGAGGAGACTTGAGCTCTGCCAGTCCTGAGGTTCTTCTCTATGAATAATCTTACCACTCATGACAAAAGATAAATGGTGTTGAGTTGAGTCTGCACTGGCTGTTTTACATTCTGGAAGATGCTTTTAAAAAGCAAAGAAGCCTTGATATGAGCCAGTATGAAGTCACAGAAGTGTGATCTTGAGAGACTTTATTAACTTCTTTTCGCTTCCCCCTTAAACATCACCTGCACAATGGAGGGGTCTGGAGAAGGAGTTGATTACTAAGAATCTTTATAGTCCCAAACCCTTGGCTGTGTTTCATGACCAGAACCTAAAATGATGGCTCTGAGAATGCCATAGTTACCAAAATTTTCCTCCTTCTCCAACTGCCTCTGCCTCCTGGCGTCTTGGGCTTCCTGTTTGCTTTTCACTCCCACAGATTCCTGCTGGGCTGTTCTCTGGCTCCAGCTCTCCTTGTCCCTGGGGAAGATCATGGAGAGGAGCTGAGAAGACTCAGTGGGGCTGCCTCTCCCCATGAGCTGGTCTGTGACTCCTGTGCTGTACCGGTGCTGGTCTGGGGGTGAGGGGAGCTTCCCTTTGTTTCTTCCTTTTGCTTAAAAGAAACAAGTCAAGGAACCTACTGTCTCGGGCAGATTCCTCTTCCACAGATGATATTGGACCATTTGCAAAAATTACAACAAAAACAAACAAAACTCTAGAATTATACTAAGAATGGAAACAGGAGCAGATATTTAAATATCTTAGTACTTATCTTCTGACTCCCCCCCCCCCCCTTTTATTTCCCTCTGCTTTATGCTCTTAAAAAAGAAGTGACAGGCAACTGGCTTCTCACCCAGTAAAGAGTAGGAACAGCCCTTTGGCTTTTGAGCGGTGTGTGAAATTTTCCTTCTGCAAAAATTTCAGGGAATTTCTTCCAGAAAAGTCATGGGAAATGGTTGCAGCTGGACGAACACCCTGTCTGTTGGGTTCTGCGGCATCAATGGCATTTTGCTCTTTATAATCCCATTTTCTAGGGCAGAAAGCCCAGAAGGCAAACTTGGCTGCTTCCTGCCTGGGCTTTCTTAAACACTGGGGTCTCCCTTCACCTTGGGTGTGCACAGGAGAAAGAGCTGCTGCTGCGAGGTGTCTGAATCCTCGAACCCATGCTGTGATTCACCATATCATGGTATCTAAACATCATCAGCTTTTGTCAAGTTTCTCACGTGGTTGGATAATTAGAGTTATTGGAGGAAATGGTAAATTTTCTTCCCCTCCCAGCTGAAGATGAGGCAGAATTTGTCAGGCATCACACGCAAGTGGATTTGGCTTCATCTCTCTCATTTGGATCATCTCTGTTGCTTTATAACCCGAGGACTCCTCCAAAGATCTTCCCATGCCGGAAGTCACACCTCCCCCGCACAGCCAGGATCCACTGGGAAAACCAAGCAACTCCTCTAGCTTTGCTCTTTAACTGCTCTTCTCTTTTTTTGCCTTTTCTCAATATGAAAATGCTTTTGGTGCCTTATGTTGAGTTGTATTTGGCTGTGTTTAAGGTTAATATGCCTAGAGAAATAATTTCTTGCAACCTCTTGAACCAGGGACGTGATCATGTCTGCATCACTGATTCGCCCAGAGACCTTCTTGCCCAGATTGACACGTCCTTCATAATGTAAGAAGCAGAACCATCATTTTTCACATTTCTCACCTCATTTTCTTTTGGGCCAGCTGAAGGTATCAACATGTTTTTTCTTCCATAATACGTGGCAAACATAACAGGTGATGTAGACTGTTCCATGCAGAACATATAGCCACGTGGAGGCATAAATACAATGCATGTCCTAGATCTAACACTACCACTTTCTCTTCCACCTGAAAAGCCATACCAGAATGTAGGGCTGTGAAAGGAGCTCTACTGTGTGATAACCTTCAACCCTCTAATTTATATTGGAAAGCTTAATTCGTTGAAAATTTTAGAATGTGTACTGTTCTTAGCCACAAACAGTTCCTGACACCTCTGGACTGACAGGACATCTAGAGTCACTGAGAACCTCTTTTTTCCATTCCAGATATTTTCCATGGGTCTCTTGCCCAGAAATTCAGTTGGTAATGGAGTGCAGTCGTTCACAGTTTCTTAGTAATTGTACTTTTTACCTTGAAAATCAGGACATGAGAAGGCTTCGGGGGTGAAAGTCAGAGGACCTGCCTGGTGTCTTCAGTTGGCAGATGGCCTCAGGGAAGTCTGCTGTGTAAATATTGAATCAGCTTATCTGTGGGTTCTCCCTATCTTGCTTTTCGTTTTGAATTCCTTCCCATCCTATCAATAGGCTATATACTAAGAGGAAAAATGTCACTCAAAGATCCCATAGAGTAAGGCAGTTTTGTTGGTGGGGAGCAATACCTTCCAAATCAGCTATGGGCTTTGGTGGGGGTGAAAGGGTGAATTGGGAATGAGAAAAGAAGTAAGTTAAAGCCTTGGTTTGGGGACATGAGGGAAAAATGGAGGAAGAGTTTGGTTAGGAATTGTGGGAGATAAGTATCCGAGGTAAGCAGAACAGCCTGCTTCATGTTAATAAGTTGTGTGAGCCCATGCAAGCCAGATGTCCAAGTGGACAGAAGTGGCTTGGACGTACAAAATTTCACTGTTAAGAGGCCAATAAATGCTAGCCAGCATGAGGGGTAATGGCAGACTCTTGCTTCAGCCTGGGCGTCCGTGTCATTGCATGTCCTTGCATAACACTTTGCTTCTGAGTGTTGTGAGCAACTGAGAGAGAGCCCACGCATGAAAGCCACAAACCAGGACACACAAGGTCATTACCGATGCATGTAGCCATAGAGAAGAATCATGGAGTCTTAGAGTTGGAAGAAAATTTTGAGTACGTCATGCCCAAATCCCCTCATGCAAATCTGTTAACAAAAATTACACAGCCAAACATTCACCTCGAGGCCTTGTAATTAGTAACTGGAGTTTGAGGTGCTCAACAAGGTAATAAAGCCCATTAACAGCGGTCAGACCCACGGAGTCTCTCTGGCACAGCTAGTAGGCTAGCAGCTGCTCGCTGGATAAAGTGGTTGAAAAGAAGAAAATACTCTCTCTCTCTGGTGTGTTGGGCCCCATCCAGCCCAGGCCAGTCACACTCATTATTTACTTTCCTGGTAAGGATTAGCAAAATTTCCCTCATTCATCAGCAGATTGCAGGAGGATCCAAATATTGAGGAACGACCCATCCCATCCCGTTTAGAGTATGTGGAGTGAGCTTATTTGAACATGAAATTACCCAGAAGTGGGTTCATCCTGCCATTCTCCCTCGTTAAAGGGCACACTCCTGGAACCATGGCCTTGAGACCCAGCCCCCTAGGGCTCGACCTGCAGTTCCAGAATCTTGTCCCAGTTCCCACCTCATTCTCTAGGCCCCAGGTTTCTTATGGATCTTCCAACCCTCTCTGTACTCTCATGACTCTCTGATATGATTCTCTGTTAGGATGTATTTCCTCCAAAAGTGTGTTTGACTTACTCCTATTTATCAAAGGGCATTCAACTGTGACTTGTTGTCTTCCTCTAAAATGTAAGGACAACTGATCATGACTCTGTGCAGAGCATCCTGTCCATACCCCTGTTAAAGCAGCCCGTTCCTCTGTTGTGAATTGCTTATTTATGTATCTCTAAATGTTTGGGTGTTACGGTCTTGTTTTTCTCCCAGCTTAACCTAGAGCCCGAATGAAGTAGTTACCTAACAAATACCCCTGAGTGTATGGATGGACAGATGCGTAGACAGTCTCAAGCAGCTACTTTCTTGGTCTAATTTTTTTTTATAAATGTAAACTCCGAGGGCAGAGATGTCCATCTGTTTCGCTCACTGATGAATGCCCCAGCACCTAGAATAGTACTTCCTATTACATAGTACTTATGTAATATTACATGATAGGTTTCCATAAATATTTGTTGAATGAATGAAACACAATAGTATAATTTTTTCAAAGTTTTAACTTATAAAGATATGAAACTTTTCTTTGCAAATATCATTGATTAGAGGAAAGTATCCGCCGACCTATAATGATTCTTTTCTCTACATTGGGTTGGTACGGCTGTCATCTTCTTCAGGACTGCCGACTGTTTCTAGCAGCTAATTATTGATAGTTGGGTAGCTTCTCATTGATAGTTTCTCTCTCCAACTTAGAAATTGGGGAATCTTTAAAGGAATGTAAGTTTCAGGTGTTGACTGCGGCAGAATGTCCATTTAAAATACATGTTTATAACATTTACTTTCCTGGTTTATCATTCTTTGCCAGGAGATTGGGGGATGGGGAAGGTGGAGTTGTTTGTTTTCAGTTTGCATATAGAGGAGAGAAGCTATGAGTTACAGAGTTGTTGGAAATAGTACTGGAATTTTTCCCAAGCTACTCTTGATTGACAGCTTGATGGAGAAAGATGAATAGCTATTTTCATCAACTCTAGAGCAAACCAGGCCTTCTGTACAACATGAGTATGGCATGTGGTAAGACAAACCATGTGCCAGTGGGCACGCAGGACCTGGAAGGAGCAGCTGTGTCTTGTTTGTTGATGTCACCTTGCACCTTATAGCGGTGCTCTGCTTACAGTACACTGTTAATAAATAGTTGCTACATTTAAAGTAAAAGTTTGTTGAGTTTCCTCATAAAAAGGGGTGTTAGAGGTCAGATCTTTGAAACTTTGCATTTAACACATGAAAATAATGGTGCCCGGAGAAGGGAATTTTCAAGGTGTCACAGATTTGCAGGAGCAAAGTGCAGCACTTCCCCTGTGGGACTTAACTTGCGGGATATCTGGACTGGTAATCATGAGATATGATATAATGGAATGCTCTAGTATTTTTTGAATCCAGAACGGGGTTTTAGTACTTCTCATTTGCCTACCAGGCTTCATTTGGCACCCAATATTGTGACTCGATAATGGTTAGGAGCATTGCTGCAGGCGTGTCTTCCCAAGAGAAAAGGGGAAGGCAGTAAAGAACCCAAGGGAAATGTTCTTTTATTTGCTCATTGGTTCAGTGGTTGCTTATTAAGTATACAGCATTGCACTTGATGTCTAGTGTAAGAGCCCTGGATAAGGAGTGTGGAGTTTAGGGGAAGTCCTGGCTCATTGCTTAACTATTGTGCACCTCAACCATCTTGGAGTTTGGTGTGTCCATCTCAATGTCAAACTTGGATGACATCACAGAATAGACAAAGCTTTCACCTCATGTGCTGTCAACTGGTATTACCTGCCTGTAGTGCTATGTTGAAAGGAAATGAGGCTACATTTAGGCCTAGAGTAAATGGATGCTATCCAAGATTGGCTGGTGATTTCTGCCCTCTACAGCGGAGAGAGAGTTACTGCATGTGTGCCACTTACCATACCAGGCCACGTAATCTGAGAAGTCCCGGTGCATGTATACTAATGCTCTATAAGGCTGACTCTTTGCCTTCTAAGAACTTAAAACGTCTTCAATAATGCATAGTTCTGTTGAATGCAATTTAAAAATGATAGCAGTAAAGGGCAACTGAAAAAATGTAATAATTAAAAATCCCTACTTATAAGTAAAGAAACGGCAGTTTTGCTCTAAGCACTTCCCACCCCACCCCCAAACCACTGACCTTAAACAGAACAAAAGAAAAGTATTGTTTTCCCTGGTCAATCTAGTTGCCATGCGTTTTGATGAAGAGTATTCAAAATAAAACAAATGCACCAGTAGAATTCTTCCTGAGTTACTATTTAGCCTAAATGAAAGTTTAGTCATCTGTGCCTCATTCCAGTGAAAACCTTGAATCTTTAAATAAGTCACATGAAGTTTAAAAATACAAGCAAGAGTCTTTTTGTGTATTTCGGTCTGGGAGACAGATTTAACTCTAAGTAAAAATTGTGTTTCATTAGGGATGTTTTCTTTTGACTATAGGTTTAAGTTAAGGTTGTTGTTATATGTAACAGTGTTAGCCTAGGGAGGGCCAAACAGGGGCATTAAATACGGACCCGGTTTATGAGCTCTGCTTGCATGCACATATTATCTGTGTGTGTTCACCTCTGTGCAAATGATGGTCGTAAATAATCATCTTAAAATTGTGTGCCCCACTCTAAAGAACGACAATCGATACAAAGCTTTAGAAGCCCACACATGGTCAAAATGAGACCAGTAAGTCCTTCACATGTGATTGTTCTAATAGTGCATTTATTTTACTTTTAACATATATACTAGAATGCCCCTTGTTGTGGGTGACTTATTGCTACGAAGAACCGTAGACTGTTAAGTCATAGGACCCCTCCAAAAACATAAAAGCTTGAAAGTTAGTTCAGGAGGATTCAATCCTGTAAAGGAATTTTATCATGTGTGATAGTCTTAAACTTCTCAAAACCAATGATATTCTTAAAAACCATGTAACATTGGAATCAAAGAGGCTGTCTTTGGTACCTATCTCCTGTTTTACTGAAATGGTGAGGCTGTTCGGACCCATGGCTAGTTTGGGCAGAGCTAGGTATCACACGGCCAGCTCTTGACTCCTACTCCAACGACTGCTGTTGCCTCAAATTATTAAGAACAGTGTAAAACAGGATGAAGTCACATGGCTTTTATGGAGAAGAAATGGGACTTGCTATCCCAAGTGTAGATGCTTTAAAGGCTGCTCTTAAGTTTTCTCCTCTGGGATATTGGTATATTTCATCCTTTCTGACCCAAAGAAATGGGTAGCTGTTCTCTAATTGTGCTTTCCTCTTGTTGTGGCTACCGGGAAGCTTCTGGCTGACAGTTGTATTGATCATTATGGGGCTAGTATGTTGACTTGGTCCTTTCCCTGGAACTGATTTTCTTTATGTTTTATCTGCCCTTTGCTGTAAGCTTCTTCAAGTCCTCTCTGGAGGGAAGTGGGAGAAGAAATTAATAAAAAAAAAAGAAATGATTTTAGAATGAAATCTTAGCAGCCGGGGTACCCCTTAGCAACTTCTTTTCTAATAGTAGTGATGGGGCTGTGCCTCATGAACTCTCTATAGGAGAGAAGGAAGCCTTTGGAGTACCTGATTTGATTTCAAACCAAAGACAAGGTTTTTCTGTAGATGAAGAGGAACAAGAAAGAGCAAAGATGGATGAGCTAAGCACAGAGAGATGTTGGGGGGAGACTGTCTAATGGGGACGCCTCCCTATGGCCCCACAGATCTTCAATAACGTGAACAATCGTGGTAGGCCGGGAATGGTTGAATTTCTCATGGAAGCTGTCTTTTCCGTATGTGATAACGCAACGAACAGTCAGCTGACTAGACGCAGTTCCTAACACCTGAGTTATATTTGCTTACATAAATCACACCTCAGAATTTTGGATGCCCAGATGGAGCTTCTGTCCATTCGTTAGAAGCATCATCAAGGGGAACAGCAAGTTGCCTAATGTGAAGTCCCAACAGAGCAGGCAAGGAAATCTCTCTCCATCTAACACGTCATGCGGGGAGGTACCTGTAACAGGTGCAGCCAGAAACAGCTGCCCTCTCCTCTCTGCGTCAAGCCCTTTGTAAGCAGAGTATGCAAGGTCCCTTTGTTTAATCAGCTTTCAAAAAGGGTCACCTGGGTAGAATTTTTTGCCCATACAAAAGATCATCCTTGCCGCCTTCCCTCTAGGACTAGTCAGATGGCCGGATCCCATTATGATCTGATTTTGAAGTTAACTGCTGAGTAGCTTTATAAGGACCTCTTAGCGATATTGAACATTTGGTCATGGCTTTCTTTATCTGTCCTGCTTTCTGACCTGAATGAAGTGGCCATGAAATTATAAGAAGGCTATAAAAATCATAGGCGATTCTTTCCCACCCTGTTTTTGTTATCCTGTCTTTTTTTGGGAGGGGGAGGGTTTGAACTAATTCATTAGGTTTTTTAATAACACTTGCGAGGAGTGGATCTGTTGTGTTTCGCGGCCTGACTGTGTTACCAGAGATCAGGGAGAGGCTTTCTGATAGCGGGCAAGGTGGCACAGTGACCTAGGTACCAGATCACCCTTCTGTTCTCTTTGTAGTGGAGTGGGCTGTGGAATATCGGGGACAGCGAAACTACAAGTCAGAAGTCCGGTGCTGGCTTCTGAACACCTTGGGTGTGCCTTAGGCACTTGTGAAACCCAACGTGTGCCAGGCAGAGCTTGTGACCCCACCCTCCCCACTCTCGCCTCTTCCATACCCTCTGTTCTCCTCCCTGTCTCCCTCCAGCCCTTAGAGACCAGCGTCACCTTTTACGTCTGTATCCTGGCCTGATTCCTGCCCACGCAGCTACCCACTGCCACACCACATCTACACTTTTGGTCCCCTTCTCATCCAGACTGATGTGACAACCTATTCTCTGATCTCTCCGTCCCCATTCACACCACTTCCCACCCTGTTGCCAGAGTGAGGACTCCAGGAAGCAAATCCAGTCCTGTCACTCTTTGTTTGAAATCCCCAGGTGACCCACTATGATCTTCCCGATAAAGTGTGTATTTCTTAAGGTGACTCTGACCGAAATCTCATTTCTGCCCTGCCATGTTTCTACCATTTCTTCCACATGATACCCAGGCTGTAAGCACATGGAGATTATATAAGGAAGCAGGCAGGTCAACAACTTAGATTGTGTGCACACACACGCACACACACACACACACACACACACACACACACGCTGTGACTGGTCACTCCTGTCTCAGAGCTGAGATCATGGGTGCCTCCCTCCAGGCCACTTGGGCTTAGAAGCATGAAAAGAGTGTCACTTGGCCCAGAAAGCTCTTTGCTTACTTATTCTTCTTGCCCTCCTTCTTAGCAGAGTAAGAAGTCCTTGACAGAAAAGCCCATTTTTCTCAATTTCATCATTCTTCCTTTGGCCTCCAACCTGTTCTGTCATCTAGGAGGGCTGAAGCCAGGACTTCTGAGCCAGAATCAGCTAGCTTCGAGCGAGGGCCGGAAACCTCTAGGTTCTTCCTTCAGTGTCCTGTCGGGCTTGCAAGGTGACCCTCCTGTCTTCCTGGAGGGCTGGGGAGGGTGGCCAGGACCCGGTGTGCCCGCGAGGTGGCTGCCACGAGGAGCTGGGAGAGCCGCGCGCGGGAGCCTCGGCCAGCACCAGCACCAGCACCAGCACCAGCACCAGCACCAGCACCAGCCCCGAGGGCCCGGCCGCGGCAGCCCCTCTCGTCAGCTCCGCCAGCGCCCTGTCCGTCCTCGCCGTTCGCTTGGGCGGTGACAAGTGTCTGCGGTCCAGGCCCTGGCTTTGCAGCCGACTCCTGCGGGAGTTCTGAGGGGTAAAGTGAGACAGCCTGAGAATGGCCGGAGTGCAGGACGCATCTGCCAGACCTGGGCCCGTCGTCGTGCTTGGCCCGCTTCGTGCTCTCCGGGCGCTCGGGCTCGGGTGGCAGAAGAAATGGAATCCGTTTAGTTCCCCTGTGACTGCCCCCTACCACGAATAGCCTGAAGAGGGTTTTCTTGTGAAAATGTCTGCTTCAACCTTCTGTTTCTAGCCCGTGTTTTATCGTCTCCCCCCCTCGGCTGCCGCTATTTTACTGCCTCTACCCCGACAGAGCCCCAGGTTTATTCTCTCGCTCTGTGTGTTTGCCCACGTGGGTGTCTAACCGATGTATCAGCCTCAGCTAATACATTAGAATTTGAATAAATGTATAACAGCAGGTAGCAAGTGACTGGTGACAGGGTGACATATTGACTTAATATCTTGTGTAATGTGATATGAAGGATGGGCCTTTTGGTGTGTATTTTCATTTTAATTATTTTCTGTTGCTTTTCTTAGGGAGACACTTGTAGGCAGTTTTGAGTAATTGTCTGAAATCATTAACATGTTTATTAAATAAGGAAGCAGAGTGCATTATCTAGCGAATCAATTATGTAAATGCACAAAAAGCATAAGAAATTAGTCTTTAACTGTTGCTGAACTGCATCCATTTTCCAAATTATAGATGAAAATTGCTGTGCGTGCGTGTGTATGCATGGGGGGGAGGGAGGTATTTAGATTCCTCCCCCTTTCTCAGAGTTTTAAAGCAGCAACAATTAAGGCATGGGCAGCTTGGGGAGGGGACGATTCC
>JAQQAC010011331.1:14033059-14253238 GCA_029783875.1 Phataginus tricuspis
TTTTTTTTCTCTCAGAGCATCCCTTAACATCCAAGGGGCACAAATATTCCACACAACAGTCCAGACTGTGCAGACAGGCCCTTCCCTGCATCTTGTAGGGGCTTCTGTATCTGGCTTTTTACTCGTGGTAGTAGTTTGATCTTGAGTCATGAAGGGACTTGGATTTCTTACCATATAAAAGCTCACACCCTTTGCAAAGTATTTCCAAAGATCTGTGCTTAAAACAGGCAGCAGTCTTTGCAAACTGAGCATTTTCAGAGTGGTCTTCCTCGCCCCAGGGGAGTGATGACACCCAACCTGGAGCAGTAAGTCCTCATATTGTGTAATGTCTGCTCTCTGAGTATTTTTATTCATACACCATTCAGCATACACAGAACCATCTAGCTCCATCCCACGTCTATGTGAGTCACTTTTTTTTAAGTACTTCTTTTTTAAAAAGTGTCTCATGCACATAGATAATTAGAGAGAGAAAAAAAGAGTAAAAATAAATCATGCTGTTTAATTTAAAAGCCCAAATGAATCTTAAGAACCAAATACATATGTTTCTCACTTTCTTGGATTACCAAGATTTACCACCTTTGTTCTGGTCCTAGTCCAAGCAGGAGAGGAATAAAACTGAATGATATGGGAACAGCATGTCAAAACAGAGGTGATACCGTATTAAATTCTCCCAAATGACTCAATACAAATAAAACATGAAAAAGTCTATTATAACCATAGCCTCCAGGTTAATGGCCCCTTGTATTTCTCTCTCCAGGGTAATTATGTTGACCTGATAGACAATAACTTTCCACTTTATATGCTCCTTTTTCAAGACTGTTGCCCAGGAAATGGGATGTTTAAGATTATTCATTATTGTTGAGTGGGTTTGCTGATTGTGTGAGATTTATGTCAGAATTGTAACCTGTTGTTACCTATTATTTCATCATTAAATTTAATGCATGAAATGTATAATTTTTATAGCTGTCCATTACTATGTTAATATAATGTAAATTGTTCAGGAAGAGTAGCCCTCATCTCTGCAAATGTTTTAAATTTTAAAATGCTAAATGAAGTCTAACTCTGTTCTGAGTATGAAAGGAGGTGCATTTTGTAGCTCTGGAGAATGGCTTATTGGGAAAGGCCCAGCACAGCTGAGGGGAAGCACCATGATTCACTAGGGCAGGCTAATGCCTCTTTTACCTGTGAGCTCAGTCAGGCTGTGGGCACACACTGCCAGGAACAGGGGTACTTTAAAAAGGAGGACAAGTGTGTGCGACATATTAACTTTGTGAGAAAGAGTTTACGGTCTGTTGAAGAAAGTTAATATTCAAGGACACAAAAGGCCATTGAGTGTTGATCTCCAGGCTGGGGCTTTTTTCTTCCTTGAGAGAAACATGTCTGAAGTTAGAGCAGTAACTGCCATTGCTGATAATTTCTGTATTGTAAGAGCTGCAGATAAAATGAAATGATCAAAAGCCTGCAGAGAAAGAAAGCATGTTAGAAGCTGGAGTATTCAGAAGACAAGTTTAGAGGAAATCTAGGTTTTGTTGGATTTTTACTTTGCATTTATATTGGGAAATGTTGGCTGCGTTTATTTGGGTCTCGAGAGAGAACTGCTCTTTCCTTTTTGACTTGTTAGCTTTGGTCTCCAGTTGTTGCATGTTGGACCTTGCATTCTTAGAATGGGTAGATGCCAACATGGGAGATATAGGCTATTCCATATGTGAAGCTGAGGCCATCTTGACTTTGGACTTAAACATGATAGTTACGAGCCTCATTTTAAGAGCATACATTTTAGGAAGAGACGATACTTTACACGTGAAAGCCCTGTGAACAAAGTTTCATGTGCTTTCCAAGGGCTTGTGTTATCATTGCCATTATTATGACCACCAGCCTCCATGTCAGTCTTGTGTCAGTTCATCAGTCCTGGTGTCTGAATTGTATTAGTTGAAACCTTTAATTTGAAAACCTGCCCTTCCCCCCCCCCAGTGAATGAATCATATTTTCCCCCTGCTTTTATTGAGATATAATTGACATATAACACTATGTAAGTTTAAGGTATACAGCTTAATGATTTGAATTGCCTATATTGTGAAATGATTACCACAATAAGCTTAACATCCATCATTTCATAGATACAAAAAAAAAGGGTTTTCTTTGTGATGAGAACTCTTAGGATTTGCTTTGTTAACACTGCTGAAGGTATACAGGAAAGTTGTTAACTATAATCACCATGTTGTACATTACATCCCTAGTACTGAATTTGTTTTATAACTGGAAGTTTGTACCTTTTGACCATCTTCATCCTATTTCTCCTCTCCCCTACCTCTGCTTCTGTTAACCACAAATCTGAACTCATTTTCTAAGTTTAGTTTTTTTTTTTTAAGATTCCACATTAAAGTGAAATTATGTAGTATTTGTCTTATTTGTCTTTCTCTGTCTGACTTACTTCATTTAGCATAATGCCCTCAAGGTCCATGCATGTAGTCACAAATGCCAGGGTTTCCCTTTTTATGGCTGAGTAATATTCCTTTTGTATATATACCACCACTTGTTTTTCTGTTTCCATCTATGGATGCTTATTTTGTTTTCTATATCTGCTACTGTGAAAAATGCTGCAGTGAACCTGGGGGTGCAGATACCACATCAACACAGTGTTTTCATTTCCTTCGAATAAATACTAACAGGTGGAATTGCTAGATCATATTGTGGTTCTGTTTTTAATATTTTGAGGAACTTCCATACTATTGCTGCAGTGCCTGAACCAATTTATAATCCCACCAATAATGCACAGGAGTTCCCTTTTTTCTCTGCATTCTTGCCAGCATTTATCTCTTGTCTTTTTGATGATAGCCATTCTAAGAAGTGTGAGGTGATAATCTCATTGTGGTTTTGAATTGCATTTCTGTAGTGATTAGTAACATTGAGTACCTTTTCATGTACTTGTTGGCCATTCATATATCTTAGGAAAAATGTCTGTTCAGATCCTTTGCCCATTTTAATTGGGTTACTGATATATACATATATGTGTGTATGTATGTGTTTGTGTGTGTGTGTATACACATATATGCTATTTAGTTTTATGAGTTCTTTATATATTTTGGACATTAACCCCTTATCAGATACATGATTTGCAAATATTTTTTTCCATTCTGTAGGCTTTTTCATTTTGTTGATAGTTTCTTTTGCTGAGTAGAAGCCTTTTAGTTCAATGCAGTCTCACATGTTTATTTTTCATTTTGTTGCTTGTGCTTTATCCAAAAAGTCACAGTCAAGACCCATGTCAAAGAGTTTTTATCTCCTATGTAGTTTTTATACGAGTTAATGGTTTCAGGTCTTATATTTGAATCTTCAATCCATTTTAAATTTATTTTTGTGAATTGTATGAGATGAGGGATAGTTCATTCTTTCACATGTGAATATCCAGTCTTCCCAGCACTATTAACTGAAGACACTGTCTTCTCTGCAGTGAATATTCTCGCCCTCTTCTCAATATTAGTTGAATGTATGTCCATGGATTTATTTCTGGGCTCTTGATTCTGTCCCATTGTGTCTTTTTAAAATACCAATACCATACTGTTTTGATTACTATAGCTTTACATATAGCTTTAATGAGGAAATGTGATGACTCCCCATTTGTTCTACTTTCTCAAGATTGCTTTGGCTATTTTGGCTCTTTTTCATTCCATGTAAGTTTTAGGATTGGCTTTTTCTACTTCTCTAAGCAATGCAATTGGAATCTTGATGGAGAGTGCATTGAATCTATAGATGGGTTGGGGCAGTTTAGACACTTTAACAATATTAATTGTCCCAATCAGTGAACACAGGATATCTTTCCATTTATTTCAGTCATCTTCAATTTCTTTCATCAATGTCTTGTAGCTTTTAGTGTAAAGATCTTTCACCCCCTTGGTTAAACTTATTCCTAAGTATTTTATTGTTTGGATGCTATTGTAAATGAAATGGTTTTCTTTTTCGGTAATTCATTGTTAGAATAACTGCCCTTTTGACTATGTTAATATATTAACAAGAACTGCCTTTTTGTCCCAATTCTATATTGTGGTAACAAGGCGCCCATTCTGTTTTATCTCATTGTAATCTATTGCATGTGTTCTCTTAAGAAACCACTAACTGCACTTAAGAAAAAAAGTCCTTAAATGATGTTGCTTAGGACTGTTGATCATAATTATAGATTGAACCTCAAACATTAGATTCCGGCTACAGATTTACTCAACTATGAACTTCACCACCATTAAAATGGAACCACCTCTAGGGTCTAGTGTTAGAGCTGGTTAACAATGCCTATCAGCATCCCATAGCCATTTAAGAAAGAAAATGGGGTGGGGGAAATGGTATACAGAGGAGAATAGGGAAAGTATAAATTCTCAGAATGGTTTTGTGGACAAATCTTTCCAGGGAGGAGAAGTTTGTAGGGGGTGTTATATTCTCAGGGAAGGCGGAGCACGAATGAGAGCCACAGATTCTGAGCTAGTAGGGCTAGGAAATATTTCATACCCTTTCAAGAATAGTGGAGAATAAATTCTGGAAACGGTCCATTAAATGTAAATCGGTCAATCCCTAAAAAGGAGGACAATCCCTAATAATGATGTTCAAAACAAATACCACTTGGATCTTTTGGAAGCCCTTTTTCTTGAGCTTTTGAGGAGCCAGAAGTCAATTGTCTCCACTCCATGCCACCCACCACCCCAGCTTTCACATTTTTCACCTCTTCACCCACCTGTACACATGACCAGGGGTTGGGGTAGTGTTTCAGAATGGCAGAGAACTAGCGAGTTGGGTCACGATCTTACTGTTGCTTATGTGGTTGTCTCGTTTATTCTAAGACGATGGGTCTTGTCTGGCTCCCGGTGTCACCTGGCGTCCATTAGACTTTCTGATGGGCCAGTTTACCACTTTCGGCCATCTCTCTTAGTTTCCCACCCATTGTCGTGATAGTCCTGCTCTCTGCTTTCCCGGGGCCAGGCAGAGCAGTGGTGCATAAGGCTGTACTGGCATTTTGTAGCTACATGGTTTTAGAATTTGGTGCTAGGTTTTATTTTTTGAAATGTGGAGATACAAGTCTCTGACGTTACAAATGTGAGAATAGCATCAAAGTGTGAGAAAAGCTCTCACACTTAGATATTATTCTCACACTTTGGGGACAAAATAGGCTTTATTGGTAGGTAGTGTCTGCACTTGCTGTAAGTGGAATCTATATTATTCCACCAAAGTTATGATATAAACAGATAACACAAAAGTTTTGTTAAAGCAAACATTTAACTAGTACATCTGCCAGAAACAAAACAATAACAAGGAAATGAATTCATTAGTGTTCAGGGAGAAAAAAAGGGAAGAGAGGGTACTTTGTGTAATTTATAAGGATTCTTGGTTTCTTCTACAAGAATGGCCTTATTACTCTGAAGAAATGTACGGCCAAACTGAGTTGTGCTACTAAAGTGAGGGAAGACCACATCACAAATTCTGACTGAACTAGGAACTAGTGACTTAATCAAGGTACTTGTGGTCTAGTTCATTCCAGATTAAAAAGGAATTACTAATACTTCAACTTAAAACAAAAAACTGATTGGCATTAAGTCTGAACAAAATAGATTCATTTCCCAAATAGATTCAGTCTATCTGTATTCAAGAATTGACGTAAGTAAATTGTGTCTCTCCTTGTCAATTCACAGTTTCTGGCCTGCATGCCAGTTCTGGTGTCCTTCAGTTTGGCTTCTGTTCCTATGAAGGGCTCCCATCTTCAAAAGGAAGCTCATTATTGACCAAGAGTATTGATTTTCGTATGTACCTGTCTTGCCAGTGTGTTTCAGCCCTGGGCAAGTTCACTCTTGATTCGGGGAGACTGAAAAATGACAATGAAACATTCTTGGGGTAAAAGGATTTATACCCAACTTTATTCCTACAGTGGCAGGTCAAGCCCTAGAATCCGGCTGGCCTCCAGGGCAAGTCTGCACGCAGCAAGCCAGCCTCTGCCCCCGCAGCCATCTCAGTCTCTGTCCTCAGCTGCGCTGCCACCTCTCTGGCATCTGCTCTCCTGCAGCCGTGCAGCCCAGAGCACCGGGCGGAGCTCAGAGTCAGTAATAAGTATGGCCCACACGTGTGCAGAGAGCAAGCAGACCAGGTGAGAATCCTGGCCATAGGACCTTTCATTTTCTCAACAGCACCCTCAAAAACCAAGGAGAGAATTGAATAATTCTGTAGATACCTAAGAATAAAGACACATTCCCCTTGATTAAACAGGTGGTTAAAACCAATAGAAGAATTACTTTCATGTGCTTTTTTCCTAGCAGACCTAATAATTGTTTAGATTTTCAACTTTTGGCCCTAGAGAGAACCTTACACAGCGAATTCTCTTAAAATCTCAGAATGGTAATGTGTAGGAAGAGACGGTGTTTCTTGAGGCAATTATCAGTAAAGGATGGAGGGTTGGTGGGAGTGATCTATGAAGAAAATGCCTGCTCTCCTGAAGGCCCATATACTTCTGAAAAGTCTCAGTGGGTCCATATCTGTAAGACATCGTTTATGTCATACTTGTTGGGCTAAGAACAACCAGAACAAGTCAGAATTAGGTTTGAAAATTGTGTCTTTGGTAATCTAGAATGAGTTGCACATATACGTTTTTATAAATCAAACTTGGGCCATTGCATAGTTTTGTTTTCTTTCTACCTAAGGGGTTGAAAACAGGAATTTTTGCTCAATTCCTTATGGGTTAATTATAAAGGCTAATATTTACTGAGTGCATGCCCTGTTCCTAGCACCCTTTTTAAGTGCTTTACATGTATTCTTTTGATCCTGCCTTAGAGTCTGTGAAGTATCATCATCCTCCTCTGGCCTTGTAAATGAAGTACAGAAAGTTAAGCAGGGAGCTGGTAAAGAAACCCCAGTGGTAGGTAGTTTGTGCACTTTTCTAATGCTAGACTAGATGTTCTTACGTGGGAAGGGAGATCTTTTGTAAGCCAAACTGATCAAGACACTCTGTGTAGTGTATTAACACCGTTAATCATCAGTAGGTCCAGAAAGTCTAGCAGACCGTCTGTACTTTCAGAATGGCCTGACCAAGCTCATTTTCAGACTTCGGAAGGTTTCTAAGGGAGGGATATAAAGCTTCCATGAGTTGTAAATGGCTGAATCAGGGTGCTAAATGTGGATACCAAAGAAGAGGTCCAGTACTGAAGGAAAGAAGCCCAGGGCTTCTCAGTTAGCCAACTGTGGCTTCAGAAATCCCTGCATGGGCTACCTGCCGGCACCTGTAAGAAACCAGGCGCATCATAAAAGAAACCAATGGTTTCAACAAACCAAATCGACTTCCCCCTTCAGTTGTATTTTGGTGAGATGTTCACTAGAATTTGCCTTCCTATGGGGGTTTTAAGTGTTTCTTGCTACAGTCAGATTTATTTTCATTGAACCTAATAATGCAGTAGGAAGAAGGGTAGGTGTTAGAAAAAGGCGGGGGGATGGGGTGCGGGGGGGTAGGAATCAAGGTAAATGTTCCCAGATTCCTGGGACTCCAAAGGAACCTTAAACATGGTGCCAGAGCAACCGGTCAGTTTCAACAAATGGCTGGTTTATTTCAGGTTGGAGGAGAGCAGAGAAGATGCATTTACAGAGTGAGTGTGGCTGTGCGTCCGTGCAGTCCCGGCCTGAGAGCACCTCCGGGAGCCAGTGAACCTTCTGCTGTCTGGGCTCTCGGCGGCAGCTCTGACTGTGGAGTCCGCCTCCTCCCTGGCTTGCATGACTTCACACAGTCTGTTGACCTCCTCCCTCCCTGATCGCTCAGCAGCCTGTCCTTTCCTGGTTTCTTGATCATAATATATGCTTCTCCAGATTCTTCTTGCTTTGGGCCGTTTTTGTTTCAGTTTGTTTCGTTGCCACAATACGATGGCTTTGGAAATCTGCTGACAGGGTAAATTCAGCCTATTTTTCTGCTACTACAGTCATTACCTTAAGTCTTGTGAGAGTCATGCATTGTGAATTTGTAGCTACCCCACAATAATTTTAGAAGAGTCAGGAAGGTGTTCAGGACTGCCTTCTCTTCACACCCCCAGAGGGCATTAGAGTTACCATGCACAGCCTTGTATATTAACTGATTGACATTATTTTGTTCATTAATCATTTAGAAAGTACTTACTTTAAAAAGGCAACTTTTGTTGGGGGAGAAGGAACAAAGCTATTATTTATACATCTTCTCCTATTTACAGTTTCATTTTTAAAGAGTTTACCTTTTGAAACATGCTTAGTTGCGGTTAAACCATTGTGTTCCCGGAGTTGGAAGAATCTAATAAAAAGCATGCTATTTTTATTAATGGCCAGATTTCACAACAGCGGAGTGTTCCATTTTGAAAGAAAGAGATATATAGCAGGATTTATTCAGCAAGCTCTTTATATTTATAAAAGTGCCAGCAGTAAAAACAACACACATTTATACAGGTCAGTCATATAAATGCACCGTGCAAATGGTGGTACCAAACTTATGGGCTGTGTTTCCCCTGCCAGCAGTACGGTTTGACCTTATTTATAGAACAGTAGGTAAAGCTGGTGTTTGTTCCTTGAGCTGTTTGCATTTCTGACAGCAGTACTGTTACAACAGAATGTACCCAAAAGCCAAAGGAAATTCTATTTATGTTTATAATTGCTGAAGAACAAGCCCTTAATTACTGCACTTCATTTTTTAGAATTGTAATTATAGCACATTGAAATTTACATTTTCATTATTTATCTTTTGACATTATTTATTGCAGTATGACGAGATTATTAAAGATAATATTGGAAAGAAGGAGAAAAGTCTGAACTGGATACTTGATGCCTACAAAATATGAGCAAGGTTGATTATACTTCACCGTGGGGAAAAAGATTTTAAACAGCAGAAACAATCTAACATGTGAGACACTTGGCTGAATCGTCTTTGTTTTGCCATGATGGAGGTCATGGTTTTTCAATCATTGATATGTCCATTAAGATACAAAAAAAATCAATCTTTTTCCTGTTGATAGTGTATATATATCCTGGCATTTAATGTGGATATACTTTGGAGAAATTAAGATGAACTGGATTTAGTTTTTCAGAATGGCATGATTTCTGTAAACCACTCTGAATTACACATTTTAATGAATCTTCCATTATATATCTAGAATAGATATAAATCTATTCGTGAGCAAATTTCCTTTTTTAAGAGGATTTTTTTTTTAAAGACTTGAATGCAAATCTAATTTCACTTTTCGAAGGAAAGAAGGAGGGTGGGAAGGAGGAAGAGAGGGATGTGATGGGCAATGCCCAGACCGACACGGAGTCTGCCCACACGGTCCAGACCCACCAGTCACCGGGGTCCCAGCGTCCAGCCCCCTTTTAAAGTAAGTTCTACTTTCCAAATGAAATTTTCCCGGTTTGCCAATGATGACAGCTTATGAAAGGAGAAATGACTGACCTGGAGTCATTCGGTGGCAGAACAGAGGTACCCGGTTTCCTGTTCCTCAGTCCCACGGTGCTGTTCCTCCGTGACTCCCCTGCCAGCGCCAGAGCTTCTGCTCAGTATGTTGTCCCACTGTGCCGCACTGGGGCTTGGATTTGGAAGTACTGACTTTGATTTCATATTTAATGAGTTAATACATGGAAGAAAAGTGCTTCGTCTAACAGTAAACAGTAGAGCATGTTTGCTGTTAGTAATATTATTACTTTTATAGTATAAGCAATTTGATCCTAGTTTCTTGAGCATTCTCGCGGGTGGACAGGGCACTGTCTAGTCGATCCCCTTCAGCCCTCACCCCGCTGCCCTCCTAACACACGCACAACTCCCAGAGAGACTGCTGCTGTGTTCCGACAGAGAAGCTGGAGCCCTGTCCTAGCAAGTGCTGCTTCAGTCTGCTAGAAGTCTCTCTGATAAAGAGTCTACATTCATTTTTTTCAAAGACAGATCAAAAACTTTAAGATCAATTTATTTTTAATGGGTAAATACGCAAATAGCAAGGAGCACTTTGCTGAGACATGAGCAAGATTGGATCGTCCGGGGAGTCATTGAAACAGGCCCTGTTAGGTATTGAAAAAGGCAGGATTGTTAGCGACTGTTGTGTTCACACACTGGGTTCAAAAGTGGTGGGACCTTGCTGGCCAAGCAGAGCTCACTAACTTTCCCACAAAACACACTAGTGAACTAGCTCTTGGGTGCTTGGTGCTTGGCTCACTCGACATTAGAGGTTTTGAGTAGTGCACCTATCCGAAGGACTAAACATACAGGCGCTAAGGTTATTTATCTGTATGGAGTATGGGGGAAAACACCTGTATTTGGAGTCAGAAGACTTGAGTTTCAGTTACTACTGATGAGCTGGGTCTTAGTAATACCGCAACTACACCGAAGAAAGATGCTAGCCTTCTTTTTGTCTCTTCTTGAAGACCTAACTTATTTCTAGTGCATTTCTGACATCTTACTATGAATGTGTTGAGACACACAGAAAACTTGGAAGAAATTTCAAGGGAGACCCCTAGAGTGGATTTCAGCAGGGGTAATCCCACCAGCAACTACCATGTAGTGGGCACAGTGTTCCAAGTCCTGGGCCGAACCCTTTGCCTGTGTCTTTCTCATTTCATCCTTCCAGGGATGTTAGAGACGGGTATGCTCGCCTCATTTTCTAGATGACCAAGTCAAAGCTGAAAGAGATTGAATTACTTACTCAGAATACTTTTAGCTATTAAATGGCAAAACACAATTTGAACCCGTCTGTTAGCTAAATTCTACGTGTCCAGCTACCACCATACTGGCTAAACATCTCATGCTGCTAATGCAAAAGACTTCACTTGATTATTCCATTTTCATAGAATCTAAATCTCCAAAGCCCACCATAAAACACCATCTTTTCAGATCTTCAAGTGCTTCACTTTACTTCCCAGGGCCTATTTTTTTCCACCTATGATATGAGAAGGTTGTACAAGATTTTCAGGTAGATACAACTACCATTCCCAGTAATCAGATATGTACATATATGTCATTTCCAAAGCAGTCTGAGTTATCTCCATTTTATAGATGAAGAAACCAGTAAATTATTTTGCCAATACCATGATAACCAGTATTAGTGATCTTTTCTAGAGCAATGGGAAAATACTAGTCGCTCTGGGTGCGAGAGAAGGTTTCTGCAGGTACTGTCATCTTCACTTTTCTCCAACTTTTTGCTTCCTTTTCCTCTCTTCCTGTTTTTTCCTTCCTTTTTGATGAGAGGAATGTGATCAGGATGTAACTGTCCAGAGCATTTTGGAGTTTATAAGCAGTCATCTTCAATTTCCACTTGCTTGCATACTCTAATGAAATTGAATATCTGAAACTTTGTTAGCTGTCTGTGGGTTGATCACGTGCTTAGTTGAACTCTGAGGATTTTTCGGCCAAGAATGGAGAGAAAGGTGATCTGTGTCCTCATGAATGTCAGCTCAGTCTAACATCTTTCAGTTGTAGACGGACCTCTGGATTCAGCGGCGAGAGCAGGTAGATAGAGGGAAGCATTTCCTTCTCTTCTCTAATTCTTCATGAAGCTCTCCCTGTCAGGGTGAGCAGGGTGCCGAGGTTTTGATTGATTCGTCTGTCATTCATTAGAACCTTAACTTCAAATTTTACCATTTAAAACATTGTTACATTCTTATTGTGGCAAAATACACATGCCATAAAAGTTACCATTTTAACCATTTAAAAATACACAATTCAGTAGCATTAAGTACATTCACAATGTTGTGTAACCATCGCTACTATCTAGTTTGAGAACTTGTTCACCTACCCAAATAGAAACCTTGCACCCATTAGCCGTCACTGCCCATAAGCCCTGCCCCCCGGCCCCTGGCAACCACTTATTCACTTTCTGTCTATATGTGTTTGCTTATTCTGGACATTTCCTGTAACAGAATTAAATAATAGTGGCTCTTTGTGTCTGGCTTCTTTAACTTGTTGGTGTTTTCTTGAGAATGTTTTAAATCATCAGATATTTTATTTCAGTTTTTGTTTTTGTCTTCAAATCACAAATGGTACCTGATTTTTTAGCCTTCTCAAATACCTCCTCTAACATACAGAAGAGGAAAATATCTAGGAGTGAAGACAATATCTAGAAACAGGAGATCAAATAAAGAGTAGATATGTTTCCATAATGACTTGTAAAACTGCCAAACATAGATTTTGATTTTCTGCCCAGCTGGAAAGTCATTTAGTGTTAACTAGACATGTGAATTCTTAAATTATTCATTAAAAAAATTATTTGCAGCTATTTTAATTCATGATACTGAAATATTATCTACTAAAGGGTTGGGAGGAATTTGGAGAAGGGAATGGGACATGGCCACACTCCGTGGTGACCACTGTTTCTTCTCGGGTGGTATGTGAGTTCGTGTGCAGGGTCGTTGTTCCCCATCCTGCAGCCACAGTCTGATCTTGACGACTGACTTCCCTTAACATGGGACTTCCTTTCTGCCTGTGTGCTTTACTGATGCTGTATTGTCCCCTGAGAGATTACTTCCCTTGTGATCCGTTTTTCCTACTCTGGAGGAAATTCAGACTAGTTCTTCTCTCTCCCTTCCCTGACAGATATCACAGCATTCATATGTGTTTGTGGTAGTTGAGAACCAGAGAAAGAACATTTCAACCCTTCTGGAAAGCTGGAAAGGCCAAGGGAGTATATGTGACAAAATCGATGCACACCCCAGGATTGCACTCTCCTGGTACCCCTGAGTTACTAACATAATCAACAGCCTCATAGGTCTGTGCTCATGTATCTGTAATTATATTCATTTGTATGGGTACCCAGAGAATTCCAGAGATGAGCCCCAGGAGTGGTTAACTGCAAACAGGAGCCTGCTGGAATTACAGTGTCATTTGGGGTCTTGCACATTTCATGTGACTGATCTTAAGTTTATGTACCATTTTATTTTCCTTGCTTTATTCTAAGTTAAAAAAGAAATAAAGGTAAGCCAATCATTCGCAGGTCAGTTTACCATTTTTCTTAGTGCTGAGAGTACCCATGAGAGCTGGGGGGGTGGACCACACAGCAAAGGTGATACAGGGAAATAGATTAATCAATCCAACATCAGTAGAAATGACAATTAAGCTGATTTCTAAAAGGATGTTTTAGTATGAAATCAAAAACATTTCCCTCCTTTTCCTCTTCCTGTTTTTTTTTTTCCTGCAAATTTAGAATCCTATGGGCAAGGCTATTTCACTGACTGCATAATTAAGTGGATTAATTAGCACCTGTCCTATAGCTGTAAGAAGTTGGTGCTTACAGTGTAGACGTGTAGTCTATGCCAGACCACTTAAAAAGAAACTATGGGGGTCCAGCGTCTGGCCCACAGATATTTTCATAAATTAAAAATTTTGAGAGCCAGCCCTGGATCTGTGTCCTTGATGGAGAGCCTGATGGGGGAATGGAGTTGTGCTGGGTGATCTGTCTGGATAGCCCATCTTAATGATGACAAATGAACTTCAAGACAACTGTTGAAAAATATTGGAAGCCTGAGTTTGGTAGTTGAAATGTTCTGTCAAATTAAAGAAAATCAACTTAAATGCCAGCAGTACAAATCTTCTAGAAGGAGACTGGAAGGGGATTCCTGGACCATCAGAGAAGCTGCATATATGACATTGCCATTAATTAGGTTTGTGAATCAGGTGATTAAGAAAAGAAAATCTTGGGTATAGTGGGGAAATGACTGCCTGTATCTTTGGATAAGTATTTGCTGATTATTTCAAGTCAGCGTAACAACAGGTCGTTTAAACAAGGGGCCTAAAGGATGTGAAGGTCACATGTGGACTGTTACTGTGATGCTATGTTTCTTGATCTCACACAAATTCCATCTCCTGAATCCCACCAGTTTAAGTAGTGTGTTTAATTTGTTTAATCTGGGAGAGGAAGAGTTAATATTCCTTGCATGTCATTCTACAAAGTAAATTGATAAATAACGGTGTTATTAAAGTTACTCCATCATGAGAAATAAACCAAGTCCTTTGCCTCTCAGAGAAAGACTGCCTGGTGTTTTTTTAAGGCACACTTCCCAGCTCTCAGAGTGCAGACTCAGAAGAACATGTGGAAGCAGTTTAGGCCCTGTGACACACTGCCTTTCAGAGAAGGTCCCCTGCTGGATCTTTCCTGGGTAGGTGTCTAATATCATAACATATTTATAATTGGATTTTAATTGCAATCTGATTTTAGTGCGTGTGTGTTTCAGTTTGCCACTATAGAAAGACAAGTGCTCTGAATGAAATTATACAATACGTCTCCCAGGGCAATTTGTTCTCCGCCAAAAACACACTGGAAGAATAAAGTGCATGCAGTGTTGTTTGCCTTAGTTTATTGACTTAGCAACCTAAAGGCACTTTATTCTTGGGTGTTTTCTCTTGCTCTGTGGTCCACCCGAACAGTACCGCATGGTGCAGAGAGCCTGGGCTACATCAAAGGCTATGGAGTTCCAATAGTGACTGCCCCTCCCTGGCCTCGAGTCCCTCGGCAAGTTACTTAGCTTTTATAAGTTTGTTTTTTCATCTGTAAAAAATGGCAATGGCAATATTTATCAGGTGTGTGTGTGTGTGTGTGTGTGTGTGAGTGGTATGACTAAGTAGGATAAGGCTGAAAAGTATCTGGATCAAGAATAGAAAGTGGCTTCTATTAACAAGTAGCGACTTGCTAATTACAACTCCTTGGATAATGATCTTTTCTATGTAGTGCTTTTCACTGTCCCTATATATTCATCTTAAAAATAAAAATTTAGAATATTGATTCGAGGATATCAAGATCTGGTTGTTGACGGGGGGAGTGCTTAATGATAGCCAAGGTTAATTCCTTACGGCCTCAGAAGAGGGGCTTTCTAAAGAAAAGCTACCAGAAATCTTCCCAGCTGTCATTACTCAGCTGTAAAACTATGATTTAATGTAATATGGAACTTCAAAAAAGATCATAACATTAAAACTTGGGTCAACTGGTATTGTAGCATAGCTTCCCAATGGGAATTTTACTTTTCTGGATCCTGTGCTACAGTTCCTGGGGCTCTTAGACTTTGCTCACAGTAAATGTCACAAGTTTTCCCTACCTTTTAGCTAATTGATTTTTTTTAAATGTGCTAATGGCACTGATTTTATTCAAATCAAAAGCATTTGATAGTAGGGCTTTGATGGAAAATGGAAATTTTATGTTCATCCTTGTTGGCAGTTCTGATTGAACAGAGGAGAAATGGAGAAGGACAGAGAAAGAAGCAAAATTGTAACTGTGTTTACTAAACGAAGAGTTCAGAAACATTGTCAATAAAAAAAAAATCTGTTCAGATACCACAGGGAAAGGAACTGGGGAGGCTGGGTGGGAAGGGAGGGGCAAGGGGGGAAAAGGGGCATTATGATTAGCAGACATAATGAAGGGGGTGGGGCACGGGGAGGGCTGTACAACTCAGAGAAGACAAGTAGTGATTCTATAGCATCTCACTACGCTGATGGACAGTGACTGTAATGGGGTATATGGGGGGGGGGACCTGATGATATGGGCAGTCTAGTAACCATAATGTTGCACATGTAATTGTAGGTTAATGATACCAAAATAAAAAAATTTAAAAAAAGAGGCAAAAAGAAAAATCTGTTCATAGAACAATAATGTAAAATTACTTTATTCTAATCTAATTTTCACAAGGGGAAATATTTGGGGTCAAATCACATATTCACTGTAATCTAAGAAATGGAAAAAGTTCACATATTGAAATAAGCATGAATTTAAACAAAACGAATAGACTTCTGTGCTCCCTTTAAACACTATTCAGAATAGTATACATATTTTGTAGTCTAGTAATACCAATAAAGAAACTGCTTTAAAAGCAGACAACAGCAATGGTCCCTACTTTGTGATTGATACTACCACTGTATGCTATACCAATACTATTACCAAACTCCATTCGTTCATGTAAGTATATATAGGGAATTGAATGTCATACTTTATAGAATCTTCATCCCTTTTGCCCCCAAAAGGTGTGCTTTTTGCAATAATGTGAAAATTGGCCTTTGATATGATTACTAATGTTAATAGATGTGAAATGTGACATTTAGTGGGGAAAAAGAGGCAGTTTTATTGTTTATAGTCCATTTATTTTCATACCACCAGTGCTTCTGTAATAAGAGTTGACAATGATTTTTAAAAATTTTAAAGTTCTTTTGCTCACCCCGCCCCTCCCCACCATAGCCCCCCCAACCCAAGCACATACACGTTTTTTCCTCCAGGGTGGGCAGGGATGGGTTGTATAAGGAAAGATAACAGTGCCTACTGTGGTATATAACATTGCCTGCAAGATTATATGCAGCTTGTGCTGGAAAGAAGACCCTAAAGATGATAATGGAATCAAAAGGAATTACAGTCAGAAAGTCATGTGAGGTCAGAGTGGAAGATAAGCAGTCATCCAGTGAAGTGTGATCTCTTCATCAGATGGGGAAACTGAGGCCCCAAGAGGCATTCAGTGTTAGTCACAGATACAGGGCTCATTTAGCAGCAGCTCCTGTGTAAGAAGCAAGGTTTATTAGTCCCAGGCAGGATTTGAAAAGTAAAGGAATTAGGGAAAGGTAACAGAAAAAAACAAATGGAAGCTTTAAAAAATGGTTGAATAAATACAGCAAGGCATTGCTTTTAGTTACGTATGACAGAAGCAATAAGGTTTTTCCCTTGCGAGTCTCTGGCTAGAAAGCCATGTTGAAGTTCCTCCTCCTGCTCTTGGTCTTTCTGAGCTGCTTTATGAGAGGCCAGACCTCTGAGGCCCCCTTGACACTCTGCTCTTCATGGACACACAGGGTGCTGAATCGGCATGGCGGGCAGACGCCAGCATCTCCCACCTCCAGCTGCGTCCACTTTGTTCCTGCTTGGAGGTGGATACAGTCATGATCCAGATAGAGAGGAGACAGAACCTACCAGCATGAATTATTATAAGCTGTACCCACTAGAATATAAAAACACTATTTTCCTAGTGATGGCATTATCTCTTAGCCCTGATAAGGGAATTGCTGAAAGGGAAAGGAGCTGATACCTTAGTGGTGCGGGGTGCCTGGCTGCATGGTGGGCTGAGAGGGGAGAGGTGCTTTGGAGGGGATGAGCAGAGCGGCACGCTGCTGGGTGCCCAGGGGTAAGTAACCTCACCCAGGCCTCCCACGGCTCGTTGTTCTCCTGTATAGCTGGAAGTCTGAGGCCTGATAAGCATTTTATTCAGCAGAAGGAGAGACTTTGAGGACTTTGAAGCTGTCAGAGGTGAATTCTTCCCGTCTTCTCACCAGCATCCTACCTGGGGGTGTCAGGTGCCTGGAAAGGTTGGCCCTCTCGAAGAGGGAGTGGGCAGCTGGCTGGCTGCTCCAGTAGGGGGTGCACGTGGAGGGTGGGGTGACATTTTATGTCCAAGGCATGCTGGGAAATGTCCCTTATTCCTGCACTAGAGCCCTGCCTCTCACACTTGCCCACATGTTAAAACCACAGGGGAGGAGGCAGGGCCTAGCTGCCCCCCAGACCAATTACATCAGAATCCCTTGAGAGACTTAGAAAATCTCAAGTTTCAGTTTTTTGTTTTTTTTTTTTAACTACCTCCTTGCTTTCAATATGGAATAAGTTTAAGAGCCAGGGGGATAGAACACTCCTAATCTGTAGTTTTATCTGAGGAATTTGGGGGCGGGGATCAGTTCTTGGGCCACAGAAAACTCTTTAGAGGCCCTTCATGTGCACCCTGATGTGGGTTAGATACCCCGGCTTAGCCCTGGGGAAGGAAGAGGCAGCAAGATGAGGCCTGCTCTTTCATTATCTGGGGCGGTGCATTAGCTGCTCTGTTGTGACATACCTCTGTCTGTGAGTCAGTGAGAGCCTTGCGCTCCCCACCCCACACACAGGCAGTTAACTCAGCTTTTGGTGTATTAAGGAAAACCTCCCTAGCTGTGTAGGGTGCACCATCCCCCCTGAGAATAGGGCAGAGCTGAGAAAGGAGAGGAGCCTCAGGAAAGAAGCCTCATGATGAGTCGATTAAAACCCCAGCCTCCTGACCTGCAATCATAAGTTCCTGGCCCTGGGAAATCGCTCTCTAATGGGCTTTAGACAATAAAGCAACAAGGTTGGAATTGAGGTTACATTAAAGCCTAATTTTCTTATGAGGAAAAATGTGCAAATGAATATGAAAGCGATGTACCTTTGTAACACAGCTTCTTGCCTGTGCCCAAGCATCCTTAGCCTTTTGTCTCAATTTTCTCAGTACAGCATGTACCTGAAGCCTCCTGAATATATTTTACTCTGTAATATAGTCTCCCTTAACTGGGGTGTGGGCAGAGAGGAATGGCTTAGCTTCATTTGGGGTGAATTAGACTCATGAAGCCTGATACAGGCATGGATGTTTGCCTGGTAGCCACACACCTAATACAGGCAATTTTCTGGATACCAGAGGGTTCTGGACACCTGGCCTCAAGAACTGCCTTGACTAGCTGTGTAACTTAGGGAGAAAAAAAAATCAGGTTCTCTCAGCTGTTTTTCCAACTGCAAAAAGGGATACATACCCTTAATATAGAGTATTTATGAGATCATATCTGGGAAAGAACTTTAAGCATTATAAAGCCATGTATAAATTGTACCTTATGGCTTTATTAGACCCAGTTCTCCCGGAAGCTGGCTTTGTAACTCAAGCAGATCATTTCACTGTCCTGAGCCTGGTTTCCTCATTCTAAAAATTGGGAGTGGAGTGGACACCTTTACATACCTTCTAGCTCTTTACATACATTCTTGTGTCTGGATTCTAAGGAAACCTGGTGGGTGTGCAGTTTTCCAAAAGTGCCCTTTTTCAAGCGCTTCTCTTAGTTCCCAATCCCTTTTCTCACCTCTCCATTATCCATTGTGAGATCTTAGAATAGCCAATGAAAGAACAACATGGAAAAAAGAACTTTAAACTCAAACAGCAGAGGCTGGCTTAACAAAGAAAGAAGTTCTGTGCATACAGAGAACTGCTGAGATGCTGTCCGGAAACACTGTTTACACTCTTCCAAGCCCCGAGAAAGGTGATCCAGAAATATCAAGTGAATATTTCTCCTCTTACATGCACTTCTTATTTCCCTAGTGTTTCTAGACAGTATTAGCCTTTATATGTAAGCAACCCATCTTATATTGTCCAGGATTTCATACACACTAGATGATGGTAGGCTATTATCACTTTTAATGCTGTAATAATTTTCATAACCTTCGGTATGTGTATGGATCCGTGTTATAACTTCTAGTTGGGCTTTTTTTTTAATATATAAAAGTCATTTTTTTTCTTTTGGCAACTGCATTGCTAAGGGCTTTGAGGATTTCCTTAATGCCCTTACTCAATGGGTGTGCATTCTGACTTGTCACTTTCTGCTTTTGTGCCGTTTCTCCTGTTCTACGAGCTTCATTACCTGCTCATGAAGAATAGGACTCTGGAAGTCTGGGTTGCAGGCAGCCCGAGTGATGCCCAGAGTCTTGTTAGGAGGGCATTTCTTCTTGCCCTAGGCATGACAGATTTGAGATTCTGGTACAGACTGGAGCTGAAATGAATTGCTGAGGTGAGACCCCCAAAGACAAAGAGACATGCAAGTGACAAAGGGTTTCAGGGGGCAGTTTAATCATTGCTGACTTCAAGCTTGCTGGTTTGCAGAGATCGTTCCTGTAGCAGCAAAAAAGGTCCTGCTTTGAGAGGTTATTAGACCTTGAGTGAGAGAGGGTGGTGTACTCCCAAAGTCATTTGATAGTGTTCAGTAATTTCCTTCAGAAAAGGTGTATGGATTCCTCAGGAGAAACAAAGATCCCTGCACTGCACACAGCATCCCAGTTCTGCTTCTGACCAGCTGCGTTTCCTTGGGCAAAAGAGTAACCTCTCTGAGCCTCAGTTTCCTTATCTGTAAAATGGGACTTTTATAACCTAGTTCATTTTACAAGATGACATTAAAGAATTGGAGATAATGCTTATTAAACAAAAACACTAAAGGGGCCACCAAAGATTTTAAGTTATTTTTATTAATTTCTCCCTGGGAGTAGTGGAATACAAAACTTTGATTCTTAGTAAGAGATCTGTGGCCTTTAAACAAGAGGATTTAAAAAAATTGTCTGCCTATATGAATGGTCTTCAACCCTGCTTGTATATTAGATTCTAACTTAATTGGTCTGGAATTGGGTCTGGGGTTAATATTTCAATTTTTTTTTGAGGTGTGATTTAAGACAGTAAAGTATACAAATCTTAGAAGTGTGGTTTGGTGAGTTTCTACATAGGACGACATCACAATCACCGCCACCCACATCAGCATGTAGGGCACTTGGCTTCTGCATTTTTCACTCCCCATGATTCAAGTGGGAATGGGGCTGAGACCCACAGCCCAAGCAGATGGCTACCCACACTGCATCTCACACAGGCTTTCCCTGCCTCCCCACTGTGTGTCTTCGTACCCCTGTGCCCATGCTCTGCCCTACCATTGTCTCTGTGTCACATAGCCCTTGTCCCTCCCCATCTGTGTGCCCCTGGCAGGCATCTGTACACACCTCTTCTGTCACCGTTGGCACTTTGGGTAGGTGTCCATCTCAAAGCTAAGGAGCTTCCCCAGCATGAAGACTGGACTTCTCTGGCCTTTCATAGCCCCAGGTGCGTACACCCGAGCATGCGTGAAGTAAATGAGTCAACTCTGGTGCACGCCTCCCACCTGCCGCCATTTGCTTCATGCACAAGACTGAACTGTCAGAGCGGTGCAGGGAAAGGGTGCATTAAGTCTAATTTTCGATTTTGGCCCTCATGGCCAACCTGGGGAGCAGCAGCGGGGTAAGCCCTGATGGCTCTGGGAGGCTCTCCTCACTGGCAACAGGCACCTTGGCTTACGCTCATTCTCCACAGTGGCGGGTCCTCCTCTGTTCACGGCACCCTCTGGACTTCACCCAGCTCGTGCTGACATCCTGGCTTCGGAGCGTCCTCCAATGATGCCAACCCTCATGGATTCCTTTTTTATTTTTGTTTGATTTCCCTTTGCACTTGAAGTCTTCATGATGGTCGCTTGCAACAAAGCTTGCCAGGGCCATTGGTCATTTCACGTGAGAGGTGAACCGAACCTTAATACCTGCTCTGTCTGCCTTGGAAAGAACTGGAGAAAACCCTCATTTCAGAACTATTTTGGGAGTTTGAAATGTGGATTTTATTTGTTTCCTTTCTGACTTATTTTTATTAAGGAAAAAAAGAAAAAGAAAAAGAAAATCCCTCCTGCCGGGTCTGGCAGAGGGGGAGTGGAATGGAAGGAAAATGCCGTCTCCTCCCACTCCCACCCCTGGTCCTGGGCTGCATCCTGACCTTTTTTTTAACTTCCTAGCAGAATCTTCCCTAATTCTCTGGGCCCTCTGCCTAAATTTCCTCATCTGAGAAATGGAAATATGTAGTCCTTTCATTTTAAGTCCTCCATAAGTACAAATAAGATTGAGAAAATCAGCTGAAACTGGATTTTTAAAAACCGTCTTCCAAATCATGTTTGGATGTTTTCTTAATAGGCAGAGATGCAAAAGAGCTCATTCATTATGCTGCAGCTTTCTATTTCTCACCATGGAAAATAATCCCCGTCCAGTGCTTTTGTGTTTTAATTCACAAGGCCCTTTTGCCGTTTTCTAGGCTTTATCTGACAAGAACCTCACAACTGGCTTGTGAAGCCAAGACTGGACAGGTAGTAAGACTCAGTAGAGGCACCACCTTCTTTAAGAAACCTTGGAACCCTGACACTCTCTCCTCACCCCCCACCCCCAAACATTTTCATTCCTAATACTCTGTGTCTCTATCATCGCACCCACCACATTGTAGGATTATCAGTATGTCTTTTCCCCTCTTGGACTTTGGGCTCTTTGAGAACAGAGACCATCTTCTCTCATTTCTGTATAACTAATGCCCAGCACAGTACCTTGCTGTCAAGTTCAGTATGTCTTTGTTGAATTAAGGAATGGAAGGAAGAAAGAGTGGAATGAATACAGTTGCAAAGTTACCAAGTACAAGAGGGACTCGAACCCCGGTGTCCTGAGGCTACTCAACTTGAGGACATTTAAATTAATTATTTTATATGATTCTTTGGCTGTCTCACTGTAGTCCTCTGAAATCTTTTTATGTTAAACTTTATTGTACTTTACAACATCAGTAATCAAGAATACTTATGTTCATTTTGATGGATTGTGTGATGTTTCAAAATAGAAAATTTAGAATTTCAGAAGCCCCAGTACAGTAGCTGAACTGAAATTACTGTCTCATTTAGTCAGGGAATGACTTAAAGATTCAAGTGATTTTAAGACCCAACTAACCAATGTCTAAGAGAAAACTCCTCAAACACATATAGCGGTCAAAATAATTCTACAGAGTATTCAAGATGAAGGGACGGTATTTCTGTTTCAAATTAAGATTTATTAATTCTATAAATGAAAAAAGGTTGAGTACCCCATGGCAAGATATTTTTAGCAGAAAAGGATTTACTTTGGGAGGTACTTAGGCAAATCATATTATACAAATATTAATGTACAACAAATTCAGCAATTTATAGGAGCAGAACAAACCTGGACTTATTAAGAGACAAAGAGTTCTTTACCTATCTTCACATTAAAACGGAGATGTCTGTGAATGTGAACTTAACCAAGTTATGGCAGATAAACAGTTATGAGAACAAAATCTTTAAATGGTTTTATTTTGGATTTACTTACTGTCATTAACAGAATCTTTGTGTCTGCAACAGTTTTATTTTCATCGGATTTCTTGGCTGAGGCAGTTATGTTGTTTAAAAAAAAAAAGTGACTTTTAACATCCAGCTGCTTTTCTGAGAATTGCCCATCTATGGGAAAAAAAGTGGCACCATTAACATTTATGAGAAACAGACTGAACATTATCATAAATTATACAGTAAACGATCTTGGCCCTGGATTGAAAGGTGTGTGTTTGTCTTTGAAGCTGATGTATTTTGACAGCACACCAGGAGGCAGCTCAGTCTGAATAATGGGCGAGATGAGAGCCTCAGAGGAAAGAAATCACTCCCTTAAGTGAGCGTAAACCAGATAGGGGGTAAATGAACTTCCCCACCTGGACACATTGCAATTTTAAAAGCATTGATCATGCAAGAAGTGAGTGCTAGCAGGGACCTAGGACCCATTTAGTTATATCTTTTCTGTTTCCAAATGCAGAATCTGAGGCTCGGAAAAAAATAATTCTCCCAGCTTTATCAAGTGTGTCAGGAGTAGAGCCAGGGGTGGAACTCATGCAGCACTCACTCCTGGAGCTGGGGTGGTGGCAACCCCTCTCTCAGCCAGCCTCCTCCTGTTTCATAAAATGAGCCCATTGTTTGAGCTTTACATCCCCTCCGACTTAAAAACCTCACATCTCCCTGATATTTGTCTATCATCTGGGTGATTTGTCTATTTTCTGCCTTGTCGTATGAGTGCACCTCAAAGGTATGGCTGCTTGGTGTGGGATGTCCAGGGAGAGATCGCTGTGCTGTGAGGTTGTTAGAAGAAGAGGTTGGGGGAATCCTTCAGCCACCACTCTCCTTATCCTAGGGTACTATTAGGTCCTGCTCTGGGCCTGTGACACACATGGCCTGTGCTGTTTTGTCTACACCTAAAATTCTAAAACTGATTCCACAGGTGGGCAGTAGGTCTGCAACTTGCTCAGGAGTGGGTCGTCTTTCAGCTGCACCTATTAGTTTGCATTCTGGTATCCATCCTCTTCAATCTAATGCCGTCCACATCACACCTGAATGATTACCGCTGATTTATGACTAGTGTCTTTGCCTCCCTATCCCACTCGCCCATCATTGCTGAAACGGTTCATCCTCCAGCAAGGCAGTGTTTTCTGAGAAAGTGCCGAGGGACCAACAGTGGATTCCTGCAGGCCACCTTTAAATCGTCTGGCCCCCCAAAGGCTGATTGTAGAGTGGTAGGAGTCTTTCTCTGACACGGAGCCATCCAACCAATCGACCTTGTGTCCCCCACATGTGGCTCACTCCCCCCCACCCTCCCCAAGTGGCTTTCCTCAGCCCCCACCAGAATTGAGCTCAAGGCGCCCCCATCAAGGAAGCCCCGGCAGTTGATTACTTCATGGCTTGGGTGCTCATTGTAGAATAATTACTGGGTCATTCAGTTCTGGTGCCCACATTACCAGGGTTCTCTTGGCTTCAGAAAAGTTGTGGTGCTGAAATCACTGCTTCTTTCCCAAGGGTCTTTGGAGCCAGTTTAAGTCTCCCAAACGAAGTGGCCCCTTAACCAAGACATTTCCCTTTCTGACATACCTCATGGGGAAGCCGACTCTCTGAGGCTGCTACCATGTGAGGGAAAAGGAATCTGTTTAGCAATCTCTCTCTAATAAAGAGAAACCTCACTTCACTCCGAAGCCACAAAAATGTGTTGTTGGCTTTGTTGGAAGGAGTCTGTTTTGGAAATTCCATGGTCAGAACCAGCAGAACCGTGGCAGGAGACTGTGTGGTGGGGCAGCATGGCCAAGGTCAAGTGTCCTGTCTTTCAAGTCAGCCAGGCTGCCTTTAAAGCCAGTGGTTTGCTGAGAGATCTTGTGTGGGTTTTCATTTTAAATGGTGCACTGCAATGTGGCTTGTATTTGCATTTCATGGAATATCCATTACAAAGCGTTCATAGTGGAGCACGCCCCAGTAAAATGAAAAGACTTGAAAGCCAGCTCCTTCATGTGCTCTGGAAATATGAAAGAGAACAGTGTCTTCATTGGGCCAGACCCAAGATTCCCAATGTGTGGATGCTGGATCCCCAACTACCTCTGAGCTCTCACTAGGGGTGTGGAATCCATATGCCTCCCAGCGCCAAACCGTGCCTCCCCAGAGCACACATAAATACCCTTTATGCTAGTCTTCTGCAAATAAATGGAGATCATCTTGGGGTTTATAAGTATTTATTTTAAAGCACTGCTGAATAACTTGTGAGTTTTTAATAATGGACTCATTTAATTAATTATAAGTTTAATGATATGGGAATCTTAGATATTTTGATGTTACAAAGGGGTTCTCACATCTTCTGGGGAAAGAGCTCATGTGCAAAGACCGTGGGGGTTGTCTGTGGCCTAGCCATGTGGACAGCCATTGGCCAGGACTCTGTAGGGGTGAGCCTTGGGCTGATTGCCATGACAAGAGTGAGATGTAGAGCTGACTGTCTTCACTGAAAAGCCAGTTCTATAACCAACTGCATTTCAGGGCTGTTAGAGACCTGCATCTTGTTAAAACATTTTGAAGACAGAGCATTCATCTACAGAATTTTTACCGGAGGAATCTCTGGTAGGTTCTTTCAACAAAGGTAAATGTTAATGGCCTGTTTCTTTTAGTCACGGCAACAAACATTTTAGTAAATATGGATACAGTGAAGAAATCGAAGGGCCAGGCCTCACAGCAATGTGATACTCTGCTAAAGATCATTTTAACATAGCTGTTCCCTCCCTTCATGGAACAGATGCTAATACAGAAAGTTATCTGCTCTTTTTCCTTACAAAGTTTTTCAAAACTGACACTTTAATCTAGCACTAAATGAGTTTGAAAGTATGTGCCCGCCTTAGGGTAAGGCTGAAATTTCAGCGCTTTGTCACTTTTCCCGGAGTTCACTTGGGTTTTGGGGAGAGGGAAGTGGTGACATTGAATAGACAGAGCAGTGACATCAGTCTCCAGACATTTAAAAAAAAAAAATGTTCCGGTTGCCTCTGTGGTTAGCGAAATGTTCAGTCTTGCAGTAAGTTTAAACCTAAAGCTGTGTTGGCTGAAGTAAGAACTTTGTGGAATGACATTTCTGTTTTAAGGGTTTCTATTAAGACCGTATTGCTGGCGTAGGAGTTTAGCTTTGTAGGGCAGGAGACAGTTTCAGGCTCTAGTGAGTAATGTGCCCCATTTCAGATGGAAAAACATTGAAAAATCATGATTTTGGCCCTCAAACACAGCTATTTGTGGCTGCTCAGTTAGCTCTGTCTCTAGTTTTGCTTTGGCAATGACGGCCAATTTACCACAGTAACAGGGACCTTGGTTTTATGGTGCTTGACATCTTAGAAGTCGCTGAAGTGCCTCACGAATTGGTAAGCAGACCAGACCCAAAAGGCCTTCCCATGTGCAGCATCTCAAGGAAAGGGGGCGGTATATGTGTATATGTGTTAATGTTACAAGTTATATAGCATGAAATATTAATATTTTAATATATAGATATACCCATTTTTTAAAAGCAGGCTCAGGAACTCCCTAGACATTTTAAGGTCTTGCCTGCAAAATGCGGGCTTGAGAATGACTGCAGGCATTGTAAGCATCTGGTTTAAGAAGAGCTGACTCTGTTATTTCAGCCCATTTTTTTTCCCTCTGGAGGTCTGTGACTTAGGGCCACATGAGTAACTTTGTCATTCCCACCGTAAAGAATGTTCTTTGTGGAGGTAAAGCACCTGCCATGTTGTTTCTATGCCCCACCCATGTGCATTAGCTCCTACTATCTTCCAGCTCTGAGTCCACGCCCAGAGCTTTTATTTCCTGGCCTCTGCCTTTTGAGGTAGGTGCCTTTGCAGAGGTACCCTGGCCTGAGTTTGAATAATCTATACAAACCACTTACTTTCAAATATCTGGTAGGAGCAGAACACGCATCTTGTAAGGTTAGATTAGGGTTTATATTTAGTTAGCTAGAGGTACAAAATCTTAGAGATGGGAGGTGGCTGTACTTAGCAGGGGCCGGATGCAGCGCAGCTTGCTGGAGCTTTCCCCAGGTCACTGGAAGGGATCTGAAGCAGCAGGGGGCCTGCTGGACCTGGGAACCCCCCCTTGGTGCTCACCTGCCCCTTCAGCTGGGGCTCACATCATCTTTCCAAAAGAAACTGCAGGGCAGGTTTATTCTTCATTTAAAGAGAGTATTTACAAGTCCTGCTCAGTCCCACGCCCTCATCCTGCGGCAGGGAGACAACAGGAGAGTGAGCGCCCCTCTGTCTGTGAATGGCACCTGTCTCCTGCCTTCCCAAGGAGCACCCTCACCTCTGATTTAAGAGCGGTCATCTTTCTGGAAGCCTTTTCACAAATCAGTGTCCCTACGGGTGGTTGGAAGGAACAAATGAGATAACTCTCAGCATATTCTCTGCACAGAGCCCAGCTTGCGGTATTCTGTAAATGTTACCCACTAGTATCGTTTCTCTTCACCTGCCCTTTGCTTTACAAAGACGTATGTACACACTGTACCCTGTATAAATCCTTAGTTCCTGGCCTCAACCTTTCATTTTGCTTCAGAAAGCCTTTTCTCCTGGCCTTGCCTCCAGATTCTTCCCAGTCCTGTCAGGCTTTGCTCAAATGCCACTCCCTCCAGGAAGCCTCTTTAGACTGCTCTCTGCCTCCCTTTCCTGGGGCTCTAGGCTACTTTTCCTTTCCTCTAGTAAGGTTCCTCAGACGACCCCAACTTCAGTCCATCATGGATCAATACTTTGATAAGGTAAAAGTAAAAAGAAAAAAGCAATGAAAAAATACAAGCCCCGATTTTTTATGACTAGACTTACCAGATGAAATTACACTGTCACATTTATGTGAAAGGTTTGAAAGGCTTACTCTCAGTTTGGGTGTTTCTCTTGCCCCAGGCTGGTGATGGGCAGACCGAGGGCCAGCTTGGTCCATGGAGCACACTCAGAGTAGTGTAGGGTTAGGGCATCTCCATTGCCACAGTTTTTCAGATACATGTTAAATCCTCCCGGTGACTTTAACCTCCTATACCTGGCAGGGGCCTTACACATGGAGGGTGCTTGTACATTACTTGAACTCAGTGAATGAATAAATGAATGCACAACAAATATTAATTGAGTGAATGAATAAATGATTGACTATAGAGCATGTTTGAAATCATAATGCTCAGGAAGAATTTTAATGAATGGCATACCAAAGGGATTATACTTTTCTGTCTTTGCCTTTTATAAAATATACTCATTTGCACTGGGTATTGAGACTTACTCTTTTTCCTTAATTTTTAAAAATTTCCATCTCTGATAGTTAAATCAAGGTAAGGGTTATGCATTCACCAGACTATGGGCATACTTGATAATATCCTGAGAAACAACACAGATGGCAATCTTAAGAGAACATATATCATGTGCTTTAGTGAGAATCAGAATTTCTGAATTTAATAATGACTAATTGGAAAGACAGAAGGAAGTATGTACTTATATGTATGTGAACTTGACAACAATACTTAAGACTCAAGAACCAAACCAAAGAATATTTGAATTAAGAGTTAAAAGCTTATTTTGTAGTATTACCTTCAATCACCAAATCAGTGTTGGATGCAAAGAAGCTCCACCCACCAAGGTTTCTTTGCTGCTGGAGAAATGCACTCTGGTGGTGCTCAGAGATGTGCAAAGGAACCACGCCAGCAAGGATGCTTTCTAATAATCTCTGCTTCTGTCTCAACAGAAGAGAAAGTCAGCTAGACCTCCTCTGTAACCACTGAAGGGAAGTCTTGAGATGTGTGGATAAGCTGTGTACATGTACCTTCTTCTCCAGAAATCGTGGTGCTGTTGTTTCTTACCTTAAAAAAAAGAAAGGAAAATATCAAGACCCGGGAACCGTTCTGCTGTCTTCTCTTTACTCTCTCACTACCTCTCCTTTCTCCTCCCCACTGACTTTTCAAGCCCATAGTAATCTCTCCTTCCTTTGGGTCCAGATCGTATAACCATTCAGGCCACAGACATTTATGGAGACCTGAGTGCGAGGACAGAGTCCAGAAGTAAGCAAGACACACAGAAGCAAAGAGCTACACACGTGTAGTTGACAGACTGTTGCACAGACAATTCCCAGAGTGATACCCCTAGAGAGAGGAAATGGCAGAGTGCAAGGAGTAAGGGGATTGTGTGGTAGATGCCAGCCCAGCCGGGGAATGGGGTGTTCATGCTCAGACATGAAGGATGGGTAGAAAACAACAAAGGGAGTATGTGGGGAAGAGCCGTCTAGGACTTACAGATGACTATGTTCTCTAACTATCAGCCCTAGCAACACATGGGGTTATAAAATACCATACTCTGTTACTCACTAATTGCCTCAGGAGCCAGTTTATTTTCCTAATCATAGAAATAAGTAAATGTAACCTCTCACAGGTATGTGCTAGTACTTTGTGACAAGCACCGTCAACTGTGCAAGCACCCTTGTAGATACTGTCATCATCCCCATTTACAGATGGAGAAAATGAGGCACTCGGAGGTTAACTACCTTGCCCAAGGTCACAGAGCAAATAAGTGAAGGAGTCAAGATGTGAGCGTTGGGCAGCCTTTCAGAGTTCATGCTTTTACAAGTATGCTATTCTGCATGTGCTACAGATAAAAAGCGTCTTAGGTTCCTTTTTGGTTTGTAGTTTCTAATGCAGCACTGAGTAAATCTGCCCCCAGTAAATGCTTACCATTTGATCAGGTTAGATTTACGTATCCCATGGCCAAAGGGTCTTTATCTAATTGAAAACAAGGTGGTCTGGAGGAGGGCTTGCTGATTGGAATGTGTATTAACAGAGGCAGTGAGGTATTAAGAGATGGAAGCCACTTGGTTTCAAATCTCCATTTTGCTAGTTTGCCTACAACCTGGACAAAGTCCCTGGCATTTTCGTGAGAACTAACTTTAATTCATTTATCAAATATTTATTGGATAATTACAAATATGATACCGAGAAATCAACAGTGAACCACAGACTACACTCCGCCCTCCCAGAGCTTACATCCTGGTCACGTAATAACGTGTGTAACATGCTTAGCACAGTGCGTGTGGTATCGTATTTTATTATATGGGGCTGTTGTTTAGGGCTTCTTATAGGCGGTATTGACATACTCCTAATTCTTTGATGAGGCGTTTCAAGAGAGATTGCAAAACAGGATTTGTAGATGTTGATGGCAAATTAGATCATTCGACAAAGGGATTACGGCTCTTTGGAGGGCTGCGTAATGACCACTGTTGAATTAATCATACGACAGTTGGCCTCAGCGTTTAAGATGGCCAAAGTGTTCTCTTCAGACATTAGAGTAGCATTTTTGATCTGTGCATTTTAGCAGTGATTTTTTGGTGGTAACAAATCCTACATGCTTTTTCTGTAAATGGCTGGACAGTAAACATTTTAAGGTTTGCAGCCACTGTGGTCTTTGAACAACTACTCCGTTCTACCATTGTAGCAAGAAAGCAGTCACAGGCAGTATGTCCACACGTGGATGTAACTCTGTTCCAATAAAGCATTATTTATAAAAGCAGGCATTCAGCCCACCGGTCATAGTTTGCCAACCTGTGTTCCAGAAGAAAGTCAAAATTCTGTTAGCGATAAAATCACTCATTGCATTAGCTTTTTAAGAGAAAAGAAAATGTGAGCTAATATAGAAAATAATATTTACTTAATTGAAACTCACAGTGCACTCCTTAGACTCTTCTGTTTGCATTCGTCTCTTGATGATTTAAATGTATTATTTTGCACAATCACCTTTTCCTGATGCATTCAAGACCAAGACCAGTGCAAGAAAGAAGTTTCAAGAACCTGGAAAGGGCATCTTTCCTGGAAAAGAATCAGATTAACTGTCGCATGGAACTTCTGTTGGGTACAAGGAAAAATTTTGGTACAAGAATTGGGTACAAGTGAGGGCTTTGCAATTTTGAAATGGATTACTAAAGAGGGTTATTACTGAAAAAACTTTTCATTTTCTAGACATTTTAAATTCTAGATAGGTCCCCCTCTGGCAGCTTGTCAACACACCATATTAATCACTCCCTGATTAAAACTCTGACTTTCTCATCTTGTCTGAGGTGGTTAGTTCCTGATCTGGCCAGCAGGCTGATGGTGGATGAATTTAATAGATTGTATGTTTTCCCTGGGGTTCAGTGATCAGCTTTTTAATATTAGCAGACTAGAAAGAAGTCTCAATTATAGTAAGGGAGAGGAAGCCGCTCTGAAATAGAGAAAAGGGAGCATTTTCTAACGTCTTTCAAGAGATGAAATTTTCTTCTAGAGGCCAAAAGTGGCACAGGGCTATGGGACCAGGACCAGCAAACACCTATCCTAGAAAAAAGTGAATTTAATTAACACATCAATAGTTTGTAGATCTTAGGTGCTTCCAAAGTGCTAGTGGGTGTTTGACAACTGTTTCTTCCCTTAAGCTCTTTTGTTATCTCCTTGTAGAACGATTTTAAACAAAGAGAACCCCTGTTCCAATCCATTTTGATCTCAAGGATGTCTTAGTGAGTGTAATTTTCTCACGTTCCTACCAACTTGCCCAGAGTGAAGAATGATCTCCTTAGTTAGGGCAGAAGAACAAAGACCTTTTTGGGAAACGGAGAACAGTGGACTTCATTTAAAAATAAAAGCACTGTAGTTTTGTGCATATTGGCAAAATGGCTCCTCTTCTCTTTCAACCTCTGTGCTCTTCGATGGTGTTACTTGCATTCTGAGGCTTTTGTGAATTTGTGCAAATAGGCGGTCATGCAAAAATAGCCTGTGTTCTTCTCTGTCATTGGTCTCCCGTGTATTTAGACTTGGTGGACGGGTATATTAGGAACAAGCCGAGCAGAGGTGATTCCAGCCCCGCTGGATGCAGCAAGTAATTACTTCTGTGATTTTGGAAACAGTTAAATATACGCCCACTTGAGAAATGAATGTAGCCAGGGCCGAGGCGGGCAGATGCTGGCTGTTCAGTGAATGGTCATTGAACACTCAGGAAGATGTGTGTGGGAGGGGTCAAGGGTTCCAAGGAAACTCAGTACCTTTTAGGATTATTAAGACTTATGTCCCCTTTCTTCAGACTCATCTGACGCATAGCCTCTTTTCCATAAAGGTTACTTTCCATCCTCCTCTTTGTGCTGTTAGTTACTCTTAGGAGGAGGACCTACTGTGATTCAAATAAAAGACATTTGTTTTAAATCTGCTGCAGAAGATTCAAAGGCCTGTGCCTTCCTAGAGTTCATAACTAGATGGGGAAAAAAAGACATACTGAGAAAAACTGAAAGGAGAGGTATGCAAAAAAAAAAAATTGACTGTTTGACAGCACAGGCCATGCCAATAATTGAGTGGTAAAATCAATAGGCAAGATGGAAAATATTTTAAAGATGGGGGGTGGGCAGGCAGAACTGTTCCAGAATGGCGAAGGAAGGCTTCACAGGCGGGGTGGGGGTTGATTTGACCAAGCCCTGGTGGGTGAGTGGGATGTACATGGTTCGGGAGGAGGGAAGGCACGAGTGGGAGAGTTATGAGCTTCTGAAAAGCAAACATGAATTGGGTTTTTAAATCATTGCCTGGTGTTTGATAGGTGCTTAATTGATGCTTATTAAATGAATGATTCTTTTGATTTTTTTTTCTCTCCTATGAACTTAGCCTATACCAGCCTGTTTAAAAGTGAGTTCTGTACTGTCTCACCTTATCAAGGCTAACCTGCTTTCTTTGGCTAAACTGGCAGTGCCTTGTGGGAAAGGCCTATGGTCCCTATTTCTGCATCCTCTACAGAACTAACTGGGATGTTGAGCATGGAGCAGATGCTGCCAAACACTCCTCCTCCTCACTGACCAAGATAGCCCAAAACACAGGACGCTAAGCCTTATTAAAAGAGGGTTTTTGTTGGACTCTTGGAGAAAGAAATCTCTATTACAGACTGTACAACTCAGAGAAGACAAGTAGTGACTCTATAGCATCTCACTACGCTGATGGACAGTGACTGTAATGGGGTTGGTGGGGGGGACCTGATGAAGGGGGTAGTTTAATAACCATGGTATTGCACATGTAGTGGAGGTTAATGATACCAAAATAAATTGTAAAATAAATAATACATGGTTGTTTGAAACCATTAAAAAAAAAAAGAAAGAAAGAAATCTCTATTACATGAATTGCTTTGCTACCACGGAGAGCAGCCCCACCTCTAGGATCTGCCTGAACCTAGTGGAAATGAACCCACATCCCTATTCTGGATCTTCATGCCAGCTAGTGAGACTAACCCTAGATTTCCCTGGCAACTGATGGTGTCTATGGACTTGGCCCGTCTGCTTCTATGGTATCTCCGTTTCTAGGCATATGGACTTTGGTTTATGATGCACTAACTTGAAGAATGGAAGTGTTTTCTTCACATTGTTATGAGGGAGCTCATGCTACCTGGACCCAGGAGATATGTTCTGTGCTTGAAAAATGTCATTTAACTCTCACAGCAGCCTTGTAGATACTGCTTTTTACATTTTGCAAGAGAGAAGCTGAGAGCAGTGAAGTGGCTTGGCCGTGATCACACCAACAGTAAGTAGTGGTAGCCAAATTTGAGCCCAGGACCCTGACCCAGAGTAGCATCCTTCCCACTGGATCATGCTGCCTCCTGGGTAGTTACACCCTCATGGGTGACTAGGTTTGACAAGGTGGAAGGGGGAAAAGGGCCCATTTCAGATGAAACGCAACGATCAAGGCAATGACCTTGGCAGGAGAGGATTGGTAAGAAATGATCTTGAATTCTTATGATGCTGGGATTATGAAGGATTCAGAAAAACTTCAGACTCCATGATCTGTCATGGGGGCCCCTGGAAAATTTTAGCCAGAAGAATGACATGATAAAAATATTAATTACTTATTAAGCACATATTATATGCCAAGTTCTGTGCTGGAGATTTGTACATTGTTCCTGTTCTCATGAAACTTTTTATTCTGGTGGGAGAGACAGACCTGAGTTAAATGATCTCATTTAAAGCACAAAGAGGAGGATGGAAAGTAACCTTTATGGAAAAGAGGCTATGCGTCAGATGAGTCTGAAGAAAGAGGACATAAGTCTTAATAATCCTAGAAGGTACTGAGTTTCCTTGGAACCCTTGACCCCTCCCACACACATCTTCCTGAGTGTAATTACCCACTGTGTAATATACTTTAAAATAAATGTATAAGAGCTGTGAGAGGGTAAATGCAAAGCCTTCCCTAGTTTGAGAAAGTGACTTCTGAGTTGAGACCCAAAGGAATGAGAAAGAGTTAAGCTGACTGAAAATGACTCCGTGCAGAGGAATAGTGTGTGCAAAGGCCCTGTGACTTAGTTGTTTGAAGAATTGAAGAGGCAGCCTTCCGTGGGGCTGAGTAGATGGAAGGGGAGAGTGGACTAAGATACTGGATGGGGAAGTAGACAAGAGCGAAACATTGTTAGGAACTTAGAGTTGAAAGACCTCAGTCTTTTATGCAGTTAGTGGTTATTTGTGGTGGGTGGTGCACAGGGGCCCAGGGCGATGAAGATAAATGCGAAAACTGCTAGTGACCGAATCGTGATACTTCCTCTGTCTCAAAAGAAAAGGCAGGACTCTGAGGCGCCATCCTCCTGTTGTGTCTGCAAGCTGTTGGCACAACCTGGAAAGGTTAAGAGTTTTCAGCAGACTTGTCAGAGTTTGCGTTCTATGAAAACGGACAGAGCCTACAGGCTGAGGGGCTTATTTTAATAGAAATAACCCAGGTGGGTTTGTTAATTTTCTTAATTCCCATGATGACCTGTCTGCATAGCGTGAAGGTGCTTTGATGTGACTAGGAGAACAGAAGGCTATTTTGTGCATAGCCAACCGTGAGAGGAGTGCTGGTTTTGCAGTGAAGAAGCACAGGAAGATGACAGGTGAGTTGTGTGGAATGGGGAGATTAGAACAGGTGTGGCTTTTCCCACCTTCCCAAATGCAACCTTGTTTATCAAAGATTCATCTTTCTTACAGCACAGAATTAACTTTTATGAACTCAGGGTGTTCAGAGTTGCAGGGAAATTAAACAAATGAACTGTTTTGGAACTGTCATAGTGTGACATCAGGGGAGGGGCAGAAAATCCCCCTTTCCTCTGATTCGTTGGTTTGTTGTTCCCCTGTGGTCCCGTAACACTTGGGGTGCTTGCCGTGGGCCTTTTAGGTCCAAGTCTCAGGGCACATTCTGCCCATGTCAATGGATGGGACAGGGGATGGCCTCTCCCCTGCATACAAATGATCTTGGTGTTGCCCTTGTAGAGCGTTCTGCTGGCAGCGACGGCTAGAGTCTCTTCTTGGGGTAGGTTGCCAGGACAGTGTGAATGCCATGGGAATTAGAATGGATCCCGGAGCCATGTGGGCCCACTGCTTTTGGGTCTCTGAGAGCCCCCTGCGATGGCAGGCAGCCTCCAGAGTGTGGACCCGACTGGACACCGAGGAAGGGATGGGGGAGGGCCTTGGCGGCCCTGCTTGCTGCCTGGCGTCTTCGGTGGGGTTTGTGTTGCAGGCAGCTGGATGCGGGGGCCGCCCTGCTCTGGGTGCACTTCCCTCCCTTTGAAGGCTTGGAGGAAGCCCTCAACCCATGGTTTACATCATGGGAGTGCAGGTGATTACACTCTTAGCCCTCAATTTACAAGAATCAAGGGAGGGGGGGAAGACAAAAAAGGTTCTGGATAACCCCAAGTTCGCATCCAGTTAACTCTCATTTATTAGTGGCTGATTACTCACATGATCACGGTTATGGCCACCCCCCCTGCCCCGTGAAGCCAGCCCCACCCCCAGGAGGAGGGCAGCTCAGTCCCACTGTGCCTTCCTGCGGCCAGACAGCGCCCTCCCCACCCCTGCTCCGGAGCGCACTGTCTCCAGGTACCCACCTCAAATCGGTGGAAGGATTTAGGTTTGGGGATGGGGGATGTTTGAATAGAGATATCTATTATATAGATCTCTCTCTCTGGTAAGCATGTAGTAGGCACTTAATAATTTTTGTCTAGCTTTCATACCACTGAGCGTTCAAAAGTAAGAGACATTCAGGTTCAGAGTACAGATTGAATTTGAAATAGAGGAGTGGGGTCTCTCACTGGGGCTTTGAAAAGCATCTGGGGGCCCTCCTAGGAAAGCATCCAGCCCTTTATCGGGAGGAATCTGATTTTGTAAAATACTGGCATGGAGAGGGGAGAGAGGCCAGGTAAGAAGAGGTGGTAGAGAAAACGGTTTTACATTACCCAAAGAAAAGTGGGGGCAGCTTTCTGAGTAGGAGGCAGCCAGGGGAAGAGCAGGTTGGGGGATTGTGAAGAGCAGGCCCTCGGGCGTGGGGATGGAGAAGCCAGACTAGGAAGTGGTGGATTCACAGCAGAAGAATTGAATCAGTCCTCCAGCAAGAAAACAAAACTGTGCTTTTGACAGTAGGGGCCATAGGAAAGGGAAATTGGCTATCAAAACATGTTTTAAGAAGAGCTTTGGATACCAGAGGAATGGAGCGCAGAGCAGAAACTAAAAGCCTGGGAGGCCAGAGGTCCCCAGCCGTGGCCCTGACAGTTGGGGCAGCCGGGCCAGAGCTCACAGTGGGAAACAGGGCTTTTGTTTCGGTATTTAAAGGAAGGATGTTCACAGGCCGCTCAAGGAGGAGAAGAGATTAGATTTTGCCGTCTGTGTGACATGTTGTAGTCAGTCACTGGGAACGCTGCACGCGTCCTGTCGGCAGGGTTGAGAAGGAGGCTTCTCACACGGAAACCCCAAGGGTGGAGGTCTGCATCCGGCGTGACAAGTGTTGACAAGGACTCACACATGGGCTCTCTCAGGCAACCACTTTCTTCAGTGGGGCCAGAGTCTGGACCAGGGTATAGGACCTTGTGATGAAGGCTGCCAGAAATGTACGAGCAGCTTGCCCGGAGCTAGGAGCCAGGGGGACAACCTGGGCTTGTTATGGGGCATCCTCCGGCTAAGCCTGTATCCCAAGTGTGTGCCTGTGGGGTCGCTGGGGGCTGGGCCTGCTCCCCGACCTAGCTGGTCCAGGTTAGCTTTGAGAATGCAAAACCCCAGACACACGCCCCCAGAGCGAGTCCAACACCCCAGACCTCAAAGAGTCCTTCCAACATCTATCCAAAACCCATCCATTATCTCCACTCCGGGCCCACTCCAGGCCCTATGGACTTCCAGCAGCCTCTGGCCAGCCTCCCACTTTTACTCTAACCTGCCACCTTTTCGTCCACCGAGGTACAGCAGGGAGAACATTCTGAAATGCAGGTGTGGTTCTATCAGTCTTCTGCTGGGAAGGCTTTCTTTTAATCTGACAAAATTAAATACCTTTCGACAAGTTTACAAAAGCCTTGCATGATTTTATTTTGTTATTTTAAGGATAGAATATTTATGGGACACTCAGGAAAAAGGAGCAGTGAGATGTCCACAATCACTCCTGCGTCACCGCCTGCTGATAAATTCTAGTCACACTGACCTATCAGTGTTTTGAATGCATCAAGCTCTTTCCTACCTCAGGGCCTTTGCACACATTGTTCCTGATGCCAAGAAAACTGTCTTCTCCTTCTTTCTCCCTTCATCCTCCTCTCTCCTCCTGGCTAATCCTGCTCATCCTTCCAGTCTGAGGATAAATATCATCCTTTCCTCAGCATCTCATGGTTTCTCATTACCCTCACTCACCCTTACTTCCATTCACTTTTCACAGTTAGCACTTGGATATTCATTTGTGTGATTATTTGTTCAGTGTCTTTTCCATTTGTCCTGGACATCCTAAAAGCAGGGGCCATCCCTGTGTTATTCATCTTCATATCTCCACTGCCCTTTAACTATTGACTGAATAAAAGAATGAATGATTGAACAAATACATTATAGCAGGTGGCAATGTCCCTATTTGTGCTTCCGTGGGGATGAATATAAGCAGTTATTCACTATCTACTTAATTTGTTCATTTTACAAATATTTAGTGAGTGGTGTGTATGTTACGAGCCAAGAATAAAGCACATTGTCTTCAAGGGAATTCTGGTGGAAGCAATGGTCTTACGATAAATCATAATATTCCACACAGTAGAAGTGTTATACTAACAGTTACAGACAAGGTGGCCTGGGTGCATAGTCTTTGTGCTGGTATTCCAGGAAGGTTATTAAGTATAATTTTCTGAAATTAAAGCTGGTACGAATCAATGTACTTAGAGAAGTGATTGACCATCCCCAAATCTCCTTGGAAAGACATTAACCTAAACTGTAAGGAGTGTGAGATAAGCTGTGATCTAGTTAATTGTAACATGAGGGCCTGTGCCGGTGATAGACCATGTGGTGGCTGATAAGGAATATTGGAAGCCAGAGCCTCAGAGTGGAGAGAGGATTGCTCTCACCCTTCGGGAGTGGATGTTGTCCTTCCAAATGAGCGGCCTGCTCTCTAGATCAAATAGTCCTGGGGTACGAAAGGGCAAAGCTTTCTGCTTCTTTCACTTCGAACACCATTTCTTCTAGCTTTTCAAAATGCTGTTAGAAATTGAGAGACATTTTAAAAATTGGCCACTCAGAACTAGGTGTAGTGGAGAAAGGAAGAGGGTGACTTCTGTCTCTTGAATTCTGCCTATAATTTAAGATGATTGACCACTTTATTGGGTTTAGTAACAAACATGTTTCCTCCTTTTTTAATTATGTATTACAGGAGGTCACAGTACTGAATCCAAGTTTACTATTTGTAGAACTCTCTTCACCAACTCCAGAAAATCGACCTTTAGATAGTTGCTCTGAGAGCGTCCTACAGCATGAATCTTGTCACCTCAGGGTAGAAACTCGATGAGTACTTCCCGATAAGCCAGTTCTGATGCATTCATTTCATTTCATTTCTCAAAATGCAGGTTTTAAAAGAGTGTTTCCTGCAGGAGTTACCACTAAAAATGGAATGAATCCAACTTGCTGGAAATAAAATGGTCAGAGCTGAACATGGTACATAATGTTGATGAAAATAACTTTTGGGATTTTATTTTTTTTGGAAGGGATATATATGTGTGTTTTACTTTTGAGGTAATAACTCACATTTTATAAGTAACAACGTGTCTGATTAACAGCCTAATGTCAGATAACTATTCAGAATGCCTGTGAAATAGGCTACCCTGGCGTTCTCTTTGTATCTTCCCTAATTTATCTAGAAAATTAAACAAGTAAGCTAATGTTCCAAGAAAGCCATCTCCTCCCCTGCTGGATTTGGTGGAAGAAAAGATAGACTGTACTTTTAAAGATGATTTTGACCTAACATTTGCAGGGGTATCTACAAATGCTCCCCAACTTGAATGTTTTCACATGCACTTATTCAACTTCATGATGGTGTGAAAGTGATACACGTTCAGTAGAAACCATTCTCCGAGTTGACTGCGATCTTTTCCCAGGCTGGCGGCATGGGGTTCCCACCCTCCTGATGTTGAGCCATCGCGGGGAGCTGCATCTCCCAGTCAGCTGTGTGGTCACGTGGGTAAACAACCCACACACTTAGAACTTTCAGTATAGTATTCAGGCAATTACGTGAGGTACTCCACACTGTATTATAAAATAAGCTTTGTGTTAGATGATTTTTGCCCAACTGTGGGCTGATGTAGGTGTCCTGAGCATGCTTAAGGAAGGCTGGGCAAAGCTGTGATGACCAGTGGGTTAGGTGTATTAAATGCATTCCAACTGAACAATATTTTCAGTTTACAATGGGTTTATTGGGACGTGAACCCATCGTAAGTCAAGAAAGATGTGTGTAGATAGATATATGCAAAATGAACTTGTCCACCCCCTGCCCTGGAAAGTTGTGAACCAGAACCACCTCATGGAACCCCCTATTTGTGGGGAGGTGGTCTCACTCAAGGCATGTCTGAAACTCTCATTTCAGTTTAAGCAAACAGGCAGATATGAATGGTCACTGGGGTAAACCATAATTAGGTGTGTTGAAATTTTTTAAGTGATTCTTTCACATCTTTTTAAAACTGACAATATATGAAAGATAAATTTTCCCCACAGATGTTTGAGCTAATTGCTCCTTCTAGGTAAAGAATGGCCCCATTTCTTAGTCTGCCTGGTCATGACTTCTTCTCATTTTCTGCCATAAAGTAACCTAATTTGCAAATGAAAAATTTCACTGAAGTGTACGGAGCCTGCAAGGGAATTACTGCCCTGCACCTTTGGAGGTCTTGAGTAGAACCTGTGATTGCATTTTAAACAAAAGACGTACTATCTTAACTCACAGTTAAAATAACAATTGCTTCTAAGTGGTACTTATTATTTGAAAAAGTTTAGACACTCCAACAACAGTAATCAAGAGGAGTTATGTACACTTTAAAGCCAAGCAAATGAATAATTGTGAAAACTTGCTTAGTATTTCCTGTTTGTAGGGAGAGGTTTTCCTCAAGTCACACCCCATTCCCTTGTCGATACGTTTCCCTGATGGTCTTTCTAGATCATCGCAGACTGGAACCCCTTTACAACCTGGTGTAAAGCCTAGAGTAGCAATTCTCTTCTAAGCCCAGCATGTGAGCTAGGAGTCAGTACACGCAATAGATAGGATTCAGACCAGGCAGAGGACTTGGGGTCAAGTCTTGGTTCTTGCAGTATTGACTCTGCAACTGCCTGTGAGGTTCTTCGCCCTCACTGTCAGCTTTCTTAACTGTGAAGTGAGAATTAAGATGCCGAAGCTTCTTGTAAGGACTCAGATGATCTTTTATGTGAGAGCTTCAACAGTACCAGGTGAAAGAGAGAGAAAAGTGTATTAGGCTTAACACCTAGTATAGTCCTCGTATATTATCATACTCATAATACTCGTGTACTCAATATATATTCTAAACTCATTATATTATGTGGTTTAGGGCTGGTGAAGTGATTAGTAGTCCAGACAGATTTAAAAATTTTTTTAAAATCCAAGTGTGTTCTACAAGGAGAGCTTCTATGTTTATTGGCTCTTTGCCGGTCTAGTTTAGAACTTTATTTATTCCAAAGACATTTATTCAGCTCCTATTTCTTAAGTACCTGCGTGCTGAGGATAAAATTGTCAACCAGACAGAGGCCCTCCCCCAGAGGGGTTTAGAGGTAAGAAACCGAGTGGAAAGTCCTGGAGGCAGCATGAGCTTGGAGGGCAGGGTCACTGCAGAGAGGGGGGCGAGGAGGAGGTGGTTGGCACCCAAATAGAAAAAAGCAGTAAAGTGGGGCAAGTGGGCCTTGTGATTTTGGAAAAAGGACTCGGATTTTATTTCAGGTCTGTTGCATTTCCCCTTAAAGCCCTTCAAAATTTAGGTTTTAGCCGCAACTCCAGTGTCCCAGAGCAGCAGGGAAGGCAGGATAGGCACCTCTCTGATGTGCCCCCCGCTCTGCTCTTAGTCTTGCCTGCCTTCCTGGACCCTTCTCCAGACTCACTTCTTCCATAGGATCTTCTAGCCCTCCTGCTTGGCACCATTCCCTGTCCTGCTTGGTTTTTCCTTTTTTTAGTACTTCTCACATTCTGCCTGTTTTAAATTCTTGGTGTTGGTCTGCCCTGGTAAAGTAAGAGCCTAGGATGCCAAGGCCTTATGTTACTTTTTCTTTTGCATCAGTTACTGTGCACATGTGCCTTCTTCATGGAAGATGCGAATAAATACTTATCAAGTTGAAATAACTCAAATCCGGATATCAGGCTAGCAGGGAATAGTTTTCCAAAGCATTGCACCAGAGAGAAGCTGATCTCTCTGTGGAAATGTATCATGAGCACCCACAGAATAGTTTCAGCCGGGATATAGGATGTTGGGGAAGGGAGAAAGAGGAACAGATGGGATTGATCCAAAGGCCTTTGTGCTGTATTAAGGACCTTGAAAGAAACCTCGTAGTGAGAAAGGGTTCTTCACTAGCTTCTTTCTCACCCTGCTGCATTTAATGCAAATGGCAAGAGATTGCTGCATATTTAAATCCATGTCATAACAAGCTGTTTTAGAAAACAATTGCTTGCTATTTCAAAGAAGCCTTGCTCATAAGCCAGTTTAAGAGTAGACTTGTTCTCACAGTGTACTGTGTTTTTCCATAGGACAGCCCCTGGGTTCTGTTAACCCTGCACCTGGGCTAAACATCCTTGCTGTCTTCCTACTCCTCTGCCTCTGTGTGCAGACTGTGTGCAGAAGGGCTGAGCATCTTTTTGTGGATTCTGCACATAAATGGATAGGACTGGTCCCCAAGGATGTCAGCCTGGCAACCTTTAGAGTGTGAAATCCATTTAAAAAGGGATCAGGAAAAGAAAATCGGAAAGAAGGGAAGAAGACTGTTTAGATAGGGTGGTTTATATAGTTCGTGGCTTTCATTTTTATTTCTTGGGAAGGGTTTAAGAGAAAGACATGTTAAGGTAGGTTCTCCTATAAAGTGCTTATAGAATTGCTACTCTATCAGCAAGGAAACCACAGACCAGGACCTAAGTACTGTGAATTTAAAGCAACCTTGGATTAAACTCCTCAGGTAAGCCTGCTAGGCATATCTCCCCAGTGCCTCTTTATCCAGATGTCCTTTTGGAATGGGACAGGACTAATTCTTAATGATTCTGAACCGCCTTCCCTAGGCACCTGGAGGCTGCATTTTGCTGACGGTGAACGCTCTCTGTGTGAGCTGCACGGCTGCTGTGTGTTGGGAAGACTTGGCTCTTGTCTTGTCCTGGGAGCCTGTGTGTGCCCGTTTCTCCATCTCTGAAATGGGCATTATACCCTCTCTCGTGGGACCTTTGTTGTAACAGATACTTCTGTGAGGAAAAATTAAAGATTTATGGTTTTAAAATATGCATGTTTAAAAGAGTTTCTAGTGCTATTTGGTTGTCTTTGCCTGAATTTCACTGTGTCTGTGAGATTCAGCATTTTCTTGGGGACTGTGAATTGTTGTTACTAAATGAGTTTGTCCGTCTCTCCTAAAGAACAAAATGTCCTTGGATTTACCCCACACTGCACCACACTGCGTACTTATCCTGGAGTGCTAAATACAGAATGTGCCCAATTCCAGTTTCTCCGCAGAAAGCGACAGCACCATAAGGGACGCTGGTGTGCACAGCCACTCCCCGGGGCCAGGCCGAAGCTCGGGGGCCTTCCGATTGGGCTCTGCTGCACAGTTCCCCCAGGTGGGTGGGGTGTGGGCCTGTGCGAGGTGCTGCCCCTACAAGGGCTTGCTTTCTCATCTGTAAAATTCGAGCTCTGGGACTCATCAAAAGGAGCCAGTCTTTTGCTGTTTGCACTTGTGGATGGACTTCTGGAGTTTTTCTTTGTGACCTGTGATTCATAATTCCAAACCTCCTGGTGATTCTAAAATAAACAGCAGGAAGGAACAATCCAGATGCTTTCGGGGTACATCTTATCATTCTGAGGACCAGGTCTTTGGTGTGAAAGATGGGCCATTAGGGATGTTCCCCTGACTTTTGGAGAGGACTTCGTGTCCCAGGGAACTGCTGGGTGTTCAGGGCCTTCCTCAATGGGCTGCCTCCAGGGGTGAGGGGGAGACAGAAAATAATGGACTTCGTGGTCCCCAGGCCCCCGAACGCTACATTCAAACAAGCATCCTTATTTGTTATCTGATTTACCTAAAGGATTTTGCATAAGAGTTGAAGGAAAGGGTTCGACGCTTAAAAAAAGAAAGTGTTTAAAACATCTAGTTATGTGCTCTGTGGTTTTGTATCCTTGTACGACCTTGGCGCTGTCTTATCTCATTCTCCATGAAATTGGGAAATGCATTTGTCACCCTGGCCCAGCCCCCAGACTAAGTTGATATGTATCAAGTTGCCAGAATTCCTCAGATGGGAAGCCATCGACCTTGTTTAAATGAATGCAGTCTTTTTATTAGTGGCTTAATATATGGCTACCTTTAAAATCATTAGTAAATGTTATTAAAAGCTCTTTCTTTCCAGAAGAAGAGCCAGCTCTTATTTTAAAAGCCTTTTCCCCATCTCTTTCTTTTAAAAAGTGTTCTCTCTTTTAACATAAATGTTTTTAAAAGGTTTTTTTGTTTTTTGGGGTTTTTTTTTTTGTAAACAAGACCCTGTGAAAAGTGTCTAAACTCGTTCTGGAAATTGCCCTCATGATAATCTCTGCACCTCCTGGTCTTCCCTGCCCTCGGACCATTTGCAGCACTCTTTCACCTGGACATTCCAGCTTATCCTGGAAAAGCCAGCTCACTCCCACTCCCCAGACCCCTGGAGAACTTTTTCAGAAATGAGGATCTGACCATTGCCTCCCCTTACGGTGCCTTTTTAGCCAAAGGGCCATCTGCCTATCCATGTTCTGAATTCTCTGATTCATTCAGTAACACTTGGCGCCTTTAGTCATTTGTAACCTTTAACCATTTGCCTTTGATGTTTCCGTCTGGGTCCTGAAGAATCAAGGTTGATGCAGGAAAAAACACGAGCCCTCAAGGAGATGCAATGCTTTCTCCCTATGTTCTTTGCTTGCGAAATGTCCACCATTCCACAAACCAGCTCAAACAGCGACTGGTGAATTCTTCACTTACACAAAGGGACGTCTCTTTGTTGATGGGGAGGCACTTTGCACATTCATCCATTCTTTTCCTTCTTCATTAGGATTATAGTAGTTAGTTGCCTGTTGGGCAGACCTCACCCCTGCTGGGCATTAGCTGGGTTGTGTTTGCTATCGTACCCCCTGCACCATGGCCCGGGTCTGGATCCCTACTAGTTATTCAGAGACTATTCTCCTGGCCTTGCTGGTGCTCTTTCCTAGCTGAGCTGGAAATAACGTATCCCTCCCCTTGTTGACATTCATTTCTTTCCATTTTTACATAGCTGTGTTCTTTTTCCTTCTGGAACGTAAGCTCCCAGAGGGTTGGTCTCTTGCCTGATTCATCTTTGGCTGCCTCAGAAAGCCACAAGCATATGACGTGCCCGATGAATTTTGTGGACGTCACCACGTCTTGTTGGAGAGAGTCGGTGTCACTGCTAAGGACGCCCCTTCTTTGAGAACGTGAGGAGCGCTCCTGCTCTGTCCGATTTCCAGTGGATGGACATCGCTTAGGAATGGGGTAGAGAAAAGGCTGGACTCTGCACTTGTGTCCCCTAAGGTAGACCAGACAGCGACAGCTGAAATACCTGCTACGTGGAGCCTGCTTGTTCCTACCTTGTAGACCTAGCTGGTTAGTTAGAGTGGGTAAGAGGAAAATTTGCCGAGGTCAGTTAATGATCTAGATCACCCTTGTAACTGAAGGGTGAATTTTTGCCTTGTGAATCTATAGGTCTTTCTGGGGCAAGAATTCTCAATATTCTGAGATCTCTTTGGAATCTCTGGAAATCTCAGTCATTTTGTTCACCCACCAAAAGGAATAAGTAATCACTGCAGGAATGGGTGTCTCTTGATCCTCTATCCCTAGGAGAAAAGGCTGAATTTTTTCCAGTGAGTGTCCCATAGTGAGCTGCGAAGTCCGTCAGCATGAGGCCTTTTCCTGTGCCCACGTCCTGTGGGTGAGGCTCAGCCCTGGGCCACTTGGAACCTTGGGAAAGGTCTCAGACTATCATGTGCCTCACGGGCCTTAGCCATGGGAGCAGGGGAGTTTGTAGTTCTCCCCTTAAAGTAGTCTGTGCCCTCTGTAGACCCATCAGCTTGGTAGACAGTGTCTCACTTTAATTCTGTACCTCCCTGTTCATGCCCTACTCCATGGAGCTCTGTACCTCTGCTAACCAGAGGTATGATCCATAGACCACTTCTAGACCCTGTGGAGCAAGAGAAAGACTGTGCCTTTTTCCTTCCTCATCTTCTTGGTTGGCTAGCTTCAGAGACAACTGTCAGCTTATCAGTCAGGATGAGAACATCTTTGCCAAAGCCACTTCCTCCCAGACGTGGATGTGGAATATGTTGTCTTCAAGAAGGGCTGCAATCCCACAAGCCCAGGTGAGCCCTCTTACTTATTTCTGACCCACCTGTAGTCACCACCATATCATGGAATCGTCATGCATGGGTTTTCTGCATCTTCCCCCATCCCAGGTAACCTCTGAGTACAAGGATGAAAAATATCAACAGCTCAGCCATTGGCGATAGAGGGAGAATTGTATGGTCTGCCCGCGTCTCCAGGCTTAGGGGATGATACCCAGATAATCTGCCATGTCGCTTTGTGTCTCCATCAGTTGTTTGACTCTTGCCCCTGGCAGACCCATACATGATGGCCACCTAGTATAAGCCCTTGGGCTGTGTCTTGGGGAAGCATTAATCCCAAATAGTCTCTGACGGCATCTAATGTGTTCATACTGAAAGGAACTCAGTCACAAGAAAGGAAGCTCTTCTGTCTAGTTGGAATGTGAGAAAACTATTACAGCTGGAAGAATATTGCCTTTTTTTTTTGTTCACTTGCCTCTTCATGAGACAAGTGAGTAAATATTTTGAATTTAGTCACATGAGAGAGATATCAGCCATCAGTCTAACCAGAGTCAAAGAAAACAGCAAGTAGTACATCTTGAGAAGAGAGGCCCAGGGGAAACCAGGCAGCCAAGTTCCCTGCAGGTAAAAGAAGAGGATCTGGAGGTGAGGGCTGGGGTAAAATGGCATAGTAGGTCTGCACCCTCTTCATCGCTCACAGTCACTTAACTTCCCTTGGAGTTTATCTGGAGAGAGGAGCTGTGGAGAAGCCCCCGGGTCTCCAGTCTGAGTTCCCTGAGCACATTGACTCCGAGCCTCAGATGGTATCTGTTAACTGGAGGGTTTTGTCTATGGCTCCTACTCGCTCACCCAGGGCAGTTCCTAATGCTTTAACTTCCACCTAAAATATGCTTTTATTTCTTCTTTCAGTATGTAAGCCCATCAGATTGTAGAGATTTAAGTCAATGGAGAATGTTCAGTGGGACCTCATGGAAGTCTCACCCAGTGATCATTTTCATTCATATTTTTCCATTTCTTTTGGCAGCAATCACGTAGCATTTCTATTTTTCGTTATCATGGAGTGTGATGGGGCATATTCCTTGTGGTTTTAGATTCCAGAGTAGCACGTCTGATTTATAGCGGATACAGCCGGGTTTGCCAATCATTTTGCTGAGAAGTGGCCTCCTCAGCAGAGAGGAAGAGCCTACGATAAAAAGACCAGAGGATACTGTGGGGCTGCAGCGGAGTTCACTGGGACCAGGGGATGCTGGTTTCCAAGCCTGGAGACTAGAAGTTTGCTTGATTTGATTCCAATTTCAGATTTATTTCAAAATTCTTTGAACAGTCTGCCAGCCTTGGAGTCGAATGAACTCCATGTCTGCTTATCACCAAGGCCACCGACCGCACCCTCCCGGAGGAGCTGGTCCCACGCCAAGCTAAATTCCCAGCAAACTCTGCGTCGCACATTGTAACCCGGGAAGCAATTGTCGGGGACTGATTAGGCGTCTTCCTTCTGACCCCAAACAATACATTGTGTCGGTCCTAGTTCCTCGCAGAGTTGGGTTTTGCCTTATCATATAGACCAAATTTAGCCTTATTTCTATTTTGGTTTGTTCAACTGTTTGCGGTGGGGCTGCTTGACACATAAAAGCCAGTCTTGGGACTACCATCAAATGTTTTAAAAGCGTTTCAAAGAAAATTCTAATAGATGCCATTGTGTCACAAATCAGGTAAAGGTGAACCTTACATCACCCCTTTTCTGCTATTGGATGTGGCTCCACAGAAACAGTACTCGTGTTCCTAACAACGAACGGACGCAACAGTACGTATCAGCCCAGGGCACCACTACCGGGCTCTCGGCAAAGGTCGTGCTGACTCTGCTTCCCCTAAGGACTTCCCTCCATGAGAAGTTGCTTGGGGACCCATCGAGAGCATCATGCGCACGCCTCCTGTGATTCCTTTATTAAGACGATCAGACTGAGAAAGCTGGGGTGAAGGGTACACACACAGTCCCAGGGGCCTCTTCCCGGAGGGCTTTGCGGTGTCCTTTGTGTGGCCACCGTAGCTGAGGCCTGCCCCTGTGAAATGGGAGGCTTTGTGCACCGGCCCCAAAGTATGCTGGGCTCTTTTCATCGAGCAAGCCCTTGAGTCGGGCCCAGGCAGTCAGATTTGCAGCAGGGCTAACGATGCCCATTTTGACGGCAGTTTGGCAGGAAGTCAAACTTTGGCCCCAAAGCAGAGGTGCTGCAATTAGGCAGCTGAGATGCATTCTCCAAACACACACTTTTAATTGATTTCAGCTTGTTCGGTTCACAAAGATAGAGCTCTGACACATAGCAGCCTTCTTAGAAAGGCTTATTTTTACTTTTCCTTTATTCAGCAGCGTAATTCAACAGCCACAGAAGCAACAATAATCCAGAGCTCTAAAGAGCGTGTATTTGGCATGGCTATGATACAAAAAGTATTATTAAGAACTAATGAGTGAGATAGTTAGATGTTAACCGGAAAAGCATTAATGAGCAGAAGAGAATTCTGGCATAAACATCTGTTTCTGAAGCAGATGTTACCTTGTGAATCTGGAGAAAAGCCTATGTAAATGGAACAGTGGATGGACTGTTTTAGGTAATAGGGACTGAATGATATTATAATCAGACACTGTTTGGGGTTATTCTGAGACTCACTGGTGGCTGTGTTGAGGCGGTGAAATTTGGGGGCATTTTGGGGGTGGCAAGAGGTATCCAATAGAGGCAAATCATGGTGCCGGGTCACAGTGAGCTGGAGGCTTCCTGCTTCATAGGGAGACACTTGGGTTCTCACTGAAGAGCTTCACCCTTGCCCCGTCCTGTCTAGGGCTCCGCAGTTGTTCAGTATGTATGGATTGTGGCTGCGATCGTTTTCCTGGGCTAGAGATTTAAGATCTGTTCTGTCCCAACAAACATTACCTAGCCTTTGGCTGACATATTGGATAGCTCAGTTTATGTAGATGACTAATGGATGATGATGAGTTAATTGTCCTACATTCCAAGATTACACAGTAAGTATGTTTTAGCCACTTTTAATCCTTTATCCACGAGTCACTAGGTGGAAGGTTTCCAGGGATCCCCAGTAGAGGCTTGGGTATTTTTTCAGCACCTTCAAATGACACTGTTAGGCAACTGCCTCATTCATATCCATGTAGGGACAACTTGATTTGGGTTGTTTTCACTTAATATCATAGAATAAATTCAGGGCTAGAAGGAAGCTATAGGGTCATCTAGATGGTCCAAACCCCTTAGGGAATGAACTAAAAAAATGTGAGGTCTTGAAAGTAATTCACCCTGCAGTGGGTGAAAGGATTAGTCCTTAAAACCCAGGTTCATGTCTGGAGCTCACCCCATGCTAGGATAAAACTCCTTCCTCCTTCTCTCACCCGGTGAACACCGGAGCATCCTCCCTTTGGAGAAGGTGCTGGGCTTGCCCCCTTTTGGTGCTTTGAAAGTTAGAAGTAGGGACTAGAGCTGAAGTGGATTCCAGCTCCCAGGCCATTTAGCCCTTCCGGGGCTCCTCTGTTCATTCATATCCAACCTCAGCAAGTCATAGGTGTGGTAGTGGGGATTGTTTTTACCACTCACCTTTGGAAAGCTGCGTTTGGCAAGCATGTGATGAGCCAGTGGCATGCTTAGAGCCTGCTGCTTGTCACACTGCTGGTGGACTGCAGAGGAACCAGCAAATCCATCCCAGTGCCGGGGACCTGAGCCTCCATCAGAGGTGGATCTTGCTGCAGCTGAATGGGTCTACCCTCTGCCACAAAATACAATGGCTCTGAAACCTTTAAAGGAGAATTTCTTGGTTAGGCGGCTCTTCCCCATGTCTGGCTATGCCATGATGTTCTTTATGGGCCCCAAGAGCTCTGCCTGAGGACTGTTTAGAAGACATCCCCGTGGATGGCCTGTATGTTCAGACATGTGAAAGGCACCCCTTCCACCTTGCACCATGTTTATACAAGATACAGGTCTGCAGCCTGGTGACAAGATGATTCCCCTCTTTGCCTGTGCACCTGCCCACACACATGTGTTCTGCATGCAAGAGAAAGCATGAACAGAGGTGTAGTTGCAAGAAACAGGATGATTTCCCAAGTTAGCAAGATCAGTATTCTTGGAATTCCCCGTCACACAGAATTAAGGAAGGGCTTGGTGAGTGGTAGCTCCGGGTCTTTGTCCTTTTCCCAGTGTCACAGGCAGATTTACTCGTAATCATTAGGGGCCTTTTAATCCTCCCTGAGGGAAACTGGAGAAGCTCCTGCTAACAGAAAATTCTGAATTAATTCCTTTTATGCTTGAGGTGCTGGTTTGTTTCTCTTGAAAGAACCTTTACATCTGTCCTATAGCTCCCGGCGTGTCAGGAATGGGGTCTGTGTCTCTTCAAGGGGCAGGCTGTTTCCCGCCCATGACAGGCCCTGGGCTCTGGTGACGTGAACAGTGCTTGTGTGGGTGAGACGTTGGGAAGGTGCTCGGGGGTCGCCATTCCAGTGGCGCCAGTTGTACTGGTTGAGTCATAGTCTCCCTGACAGTGATACTTTCACCTACTTGACAATGACACAGGAAAATGGGAGCCTTCAGGTTCCCCTCTTAAATGACTCCTTCCATCACTATTCAGTGCCTATTGATAGAAGAGGCGCTAGTGATAAAATTCTTCATAAGAAGGAAAACATCCCCTTCCTTGCAATGCACAAAGGTGGTTTCCTCTCTGGTGATCTTGTTAGTTTACCAGTTTGCTAGCTCAGTTTGCTCTCAGCAGCCAGCCGTTACCTCCCCTGATCCTCATACCAGCCTCTGACGTACATATTACTAATGAGGACTCTGAAGGTCATGGATATTCTGGAAGTTTCCCGAGGCCGCACTGCAAGTAGGTGATAAAGCTAGAACTTGAACCGAGCTCAGACTCACTCCCGAGGCCTTACTCCCCCACACTATGCATTTGTGTTCCCAACCTCTGCCACCTCAAGCCTAAGCCATGTGGAATTCTGGAACAAATCACCCCATTTCTTGCAACTGTGGCTTTGTTCATGCTTTTCCTTGCATAAATAACACGTGTACACACACAGAACCACCCATGCTCATGTAGACACACACACGCACACATGCACAGAGCATTCTTTGCTTGTGTTCCATGTATTGAGCTTTTGAGTCTTGGGTCAGATGTGACTTCCCGAAAGAGGCTTCTATGAAGTTTCATCCCTGCCCTTGCAGTTCTCCCATGGTACCCTGCACAGCTCTTAGCATGCCCAGAACTTGGCACAGATGGGTCTTGCTCACTCTCTGCAGATCTGAATTGAACCAAGTGGATAGTGGGAGATTCCAAACCTGTGTGGCATTGATTATACAGACAACCTGAACTTCAAGAGCTGGCATAGTCTGTATCCCCGAGCAGGTCTAGAAATAGCCTACTAATAGACATCTGTGTCTTTCTACTTTCCGAGCATTGTGACAATCTCCACAAGCAAAAGGTTTGAAGAACTATAACATTTATGGCTCCTTGGCCATAAATTCACTGAAGAACACATAAAAAATGCCATTCCCACAGGGTTATAGCAGAGGTTCAGTATTGCAAACATCTGCACATGAGCAGTAAAGCTAACCTCTGGTGTGCAACGCTCAACTGTTACCGACATATATTAACATTAGTGACAATAAATGTGATTATCTGAGAAGGCATTTTATCTGCCAACTGCAGACTTATGGCTTCTCAAAACCTAATTTGCCCTTTTTCTCATATGTTGTTTTTATATGACTCAAAACACGCAGAAATTTGTGATTAGCGTGCTCTGCTTTTATTTTGGGGGAAATATGGGGCTATGCATAAATTTTCAGTACTTAAATTGATTTTAGCACATGGGCTAGAATAGAACCTCCCAAGTTTGTTAAATAGCTGAGTCAGTTTCAAAGGACTAGTACTTGACATCTGAAGACACTACAGAGAGCCAGTAAAAAGGAATAGAATCTGTTATTGGATGACAGGATTTTGGATCCAACAGTTCTCTAATTTATTTATAAGATAATTGGTTAGAATATACATGCTGTGCATTGCGTCTTAAGGTTTACATTGCTGTCGCTACCATTCCCTTTCTATTATTTAAACCAGGGTTGGGCAGAATTTTTCTGTAAAGGGCTGGATAATAAACATTTTAGGCTTTGCAGGTCATCTGATCTCTGTAGTAACTGCTCAATTCTGCCATGGTAAAGTGGTCCTAGACAATACACCAACAAGTAAGTGTGGCTGTGTTCCTTTATTTACAGAGATAGGCAGCGGGCTGTAGTTTGCTAACCTCTGATTCAAACAAATACAGATTTTTTTTTCAGAAAGCTTTGGAGACAAACAAAACAGAAACAAACTCATAAATGCAGAGAATAAACTGACTGTTGCAAGAAGGGAAGGGGGTGAGGGGCACGGGTAAGATAGGTGAAGGCAATGAAAGAGGTACAAACTTCCAGTTTTAAAATAAAACAAGTCACCGGGATGAAAAGTACAGCACAGGGAATATAGTCAATAATATTGTAGTAACTTTGGTGCCAGATGGTCACTAGATTTGTGATCATTTCATACTGTTTGTAACTGTCAAACCACTGTGTTGCACACCTGAAACTAATATAACTCAACTGTACTTCAATTAAAAAATTTTTTAAATAGCCATTAGGCAATTCAGGAGAAGAATTTTTTAGACCTTTGGAGACTGGACTCCCATTCCATTTAGCGATTTCTAAAGTGGCCAAGTCAAATTTTAAGTTCAAGTAGAAACACTTTAAGTCAAAAATGTATTTGTCATGCTAGTGCAGAGATCCTTACTATTTGATTTTAGTTCATCTAATACAAATAGTGTGTTCCTAGTAATGGTGGCACACTATGGCAGAATTTTTCAAAATGGAGAGTAGCTGAGAGACACTGGTGTGGTGGCACAACTCTTAGTTCTTTTCTCTAAATCGTCCTTTAAAGCTGTCGCAGCATGAGTGATTGCATTTGAATAAACAGAATTTCAGATGGGCAGAAATATTTCGATGTCTGAAAGCAGGAGCTTAGAATCAGAATTCCTTCTTAGCCACAACGCCAGCATCACTGACCCAGTCCTTTCTCCATTTCACAGTGGGCCATATAATCGGTGTGAATGGATATATATGGGAATTGGCAAAGATTTCGTGGATGATGGCCAGATTTCCAAATAACAGAAAGGTTTCTGGTTTGCAGATTGAGAAGGGTTATAGAGCCGGGAGCAGAGTAAATATCTGAGAGTGTACTTTATGATACTTCTTTTTCTGTTGGCTTGGAGTTATTTTTTACGCCTCTCCAAACAGTGCCCGAGACCAAATTTTCATTGCCCCATTCCGGGTGACTTATGCAGTTAGCAAAAATACAAGCCGGGATAACAGTTTAGGCAAGGGCAGCCTATATAATTTATTCTTTTTCCTGCTTTGCCATTTGTCATCTCGAACCCTGTTTCCATCTGGTAATTTCAAACTTTGCAAGATGCCCCCCCAGGCATAGCCACTGCTGACAGCTTCAGGTTATTAATGCCAGTAGCTCTCCTCACCCATATCTTTGCTGTTTGTCTTTAAAGATAAGTGAGAAGATATTGGGGTCAAGAGGAAAACTTTGTAATTGTGGGAGAGGCCTGGGATTTTTGTAGCCCTTTGTGGAATTCTTTATACAATCAGGGCCAAGTGGTTCTGACTTCTCACATGCCAAGGATGGGGCTAGAATGGTGGAACGTTTGGAGCGGAAGATACCTTGGGCCAGTGGGTCTAAGGTGTGGCCCTCAGGCCCTCAATGTCGGCGTCACCAGACAGCATGTTAGAAATGCAGCGTCTCAGGCACCATGGCCAACCTAATAAATTTCTGGGCCCACCTGCAAGGATTCCAATCTGTTTTAACAAGGCCTTCAGATAATTGCAACGCACAGTATGGGAAGTATTGCTTGATTCCCCATCCAGTCAGACCTGTCTAGTCCCTTTCTGTGGTTGTGGAAATAGAAGGCCAGTGACCTGCCCACCATCAGACAGCTGGCTAGGGGCAGGGACCTGGTGGACTGACTCCCAGGGCAGAGTTCTGCTTGGTGACAGTGCCAATGTGGGCGGGCTGCGGGAAGGTCAAGAGCCTTGGGAAAAGTGTTGACTTGGCACCGGCGTGTGCGCACCTTGCCACTCGTGCCCTGGTGGAGAGATGCTGACTGGAGGAGAAATGGAAGGGTTTCTTCTGTGAACTCTCCCACCCTGGGCATCCTCTCTCTATTTAAAAGCCTGGTAATACTGCCTGCTGTTGAACTTCCTCTTTTAAATAAAAAGCTCCCTAGAGCACCCTTGGCTGAGCTTAGCAATAAGCGGGGAGGGAGTGAGGATGGGTGGGAGGAGAATGGGCTCCCCCGTGATCATCATGTCAGTGCAATCACTGGGAATTACGGTGGAGGGTTAAGAGTCACTTGGGGATAATTCAGTCAGGCTGGAGAGGGAAACACACAGCCGCACACACCACACACACCATAAACAGATTGCTAAAACTCATGGCAGAGAATAAACAGCAAAGGAAAAAAAGTATGGGTAGAACTGAAAGGGCCTGAATTTTGAATAAGAGGTATAGGCTCTAGAACGATCTGTTTCCAAAACACGTTGGGTGAAGTTGTGTACACAGTGATGGAGCAGAGCAGCTGCTCGCCCGACTCTGTGCATTGCTCTGTTTCAGAGCTCCTAGCATCCTTCTCCTCCAGGCATCTGTTACTGAGAACGCTTGAGGGTTCTGCCAAGAGGACTCAAACTGGCAGTAGAACGCTTGAAATTTAGAAAATAAGACACACACAACACACACGCACGCTTCCAAAGAGATGCAGCAATTCCGAAGGGAGAGTGTCAGATGTTCCCCAGTATACAAGCACCTCTGGAAAAGATCAATACATTATCCACCTCTCGCGATTGTCCTCAGGCTTGAACAGGAGACTCCAGCAAGCTCATCTTCTGCTCTTCTGGGAGCATGTGGAATTTGCTCCCACTTTTTGACTTTAGATCTGTAGGTTGGTACTTGGAAGGCCTTTTCTCGCCATGTATGGTGAATGTCCAGCTTGACAGGCTTCTCACAAATATGGTTAATGGGGTCTAGAAGAATCCTGTGCTTTTCCAATTAAGCCTAAAAGAGCTAAACAGACCAGAGCACTGGAGAGAGAGGAAATAATCTGTCCACCTTCACCCAGAGGCTGGGCAGAAAATTCGAGTGAGGGGAGCAGCCTAGATGGTCTCTCATGGATCCAATGTAAGGTGAGAGCTCCCTTCAGCCCTGGTGGGTCTCTCACTCCAGGTTAGCCGCAAGGTAATTATCTCCGCGGTCGAGAGCCTCTTACCCACTTGCCCCAGCTGAGTCCTGGGCCTTCAATTCTCTTACCCTGGAAGGAGACAGCTCCAGGCTTCCCACATGTGAGTGGCATGGGGCATGTGTACAGGTTCTTAGTATCGCTGAGCCAAACAGGTGACTCTCGAGTTACCACCTGTTTTTGTATTCTTCCTCCTTTCAGACTTGACACTCCCATCTTCCATTTATCCTGCACACGGATTGACTCTGTTTTCTGGAGAGGAGCAATCCCCCGAGGCAGAAGGTGCAGGCCGAGGAGGCTTTCTCTCCCTTTCCTAATTTTTCCCTTCGTGTGAGAGCGCTACAGAATCTGTGCCAGATGAATAAACACTATCGGCAGCAGACGTGTCGGCAAGTGTATTCTGGGGTTATCTGGGTCTGTTTAAGTTGGGCTTTTCCTGCACCAAAGTATTTTGTGAAACGTGTTGGGTTTTTGGATACAGAGAGATTTCTAGCTTCAGGTTTGGAGGGCCTCAGAAATTAACTTCCCCATTCGAGAACTTCCATGGGGGAGGTGTGACTTTGAATTGGGGAACTGCTACTTCAAGCCCAAATAAGCTATAGGAACAAATTTCCTCTTTTCTCTGATTCCTGTTGAAAGTGGACATTTCATAATCTTGATCTTCCCCCTTTGGATTCTGCCTGGAATTTTAATAACGTGGTCACTGTTAGTGACACCGATGTGACCCGTCCGGAAGCTCTCAGGGGTGGAGAGGAAAGCCATGTTAGGCCTCTGGAAAGGGACATCCATCCTTTCTGCCTATTGTAGAAGTAACAGACAGCGTCCTGTGGCAGGCAGTCAGGTGCTACCCTCACCTGCCAAATACAGCTTTCACAGCAATTCCACACCTTTTTGAGAGGAACGCTTTTGTGATCTGAGATGCTGGCTTCATGTGGCAAGGTGAAAAGGAAGGTTTTGTTGAGCATGGAACACTGAAGATTCGGAGAACTGCATGAGTCAGGAGCCCTTCCACCTAAGCCCGGTTCTGTGATTCTTTGTGTCATGTTGAGGAATTCATTCGGCTTCTCTGCACCCCTTTCCTTATCCAGCAAATAACGTTGCATTAAAATGAGATGCTTTCTAAGTTTCTCCTAATAACAGCACATTCTGATTCTTTGACCTAGTATTAAGCAGACCAAATTGTTTGTATTCTACCTGTTAGGATTTTAGAAGGACCTAGCCAAAAGAAACCTAAAGAATGAATTAATGGAGACTTACTTATAATTTAACATTAAAAAATACATCGGTGTAACTTTTTCCCTGAAAAAGCAGCCCCACTGGCATTTGCCCTTCAATCCTGACTAGGAACTAGAAAGATCTCTGACATCACTACTAAGAAGTACAGCACTTTACAAGATTCTTTTTCATATGATCACCATAGCCAACCTGTGAAATGACTGTGCTATCCCCGTGTTTTGGAGATGATTGGTTAAGTGGTAAAGCTGAAACCTAAATATGCGTCTTCTGTCTTCCAGTTTTCTAGAGTTCTAGTTGTTATTCCTGGGGCCAATTCTAACTATTCACCGATTGTCAATTCTGGTTACTCTATTAAACAACTAGACTTTTATCACCTGCTATGTGGGCTCCGCTGAGTTTTCTTTGAAAAGTAAAATATTACTGAAGAAAGATCTGTGCACTGAGAAATGACTAATATAAGAAGACCAGTTTTTAGGCAACTATATATATATATATATTTTTTTTTTTTGGCTCAAGTTTGTAAATAATTTTATAAATGACTCACTCTTCTGCCTTTTTATAAGCTGTATCTAGTTCATTTCCGTCTTCCAAATATAAATCCCTAAATGTTAAGAATATTCTTTTTTTTAAGGCAATAAGGAACAGACAAAGTTAGCATTTTCAGGTATTTTCATGTAGTCAGGGAAGTTCGCCAAGGGAGTGAGGATAAGATGGCCCAGTGCCCTCAGGCCTTTAGAAAACATCTCACGGGGGTAAATGCTTTGATTCCCAGCAGTACAAGAGGAAACAGATGTGAGGCTCTCCATGGTGCTTACCAGAAATATGTATGAACTGTGGGACAGAACCAGGTACTTTGAAGATTGGAGAATTCGTCGGCCCTGTGACTGTTCACTTTATTGCTTTCTTCCTGTGCAGAATGTCTCCAGACCCAGAGGGAGAAGCACCAGCTAGACAGTGAGTCAAATGACAAGTTGACAAAATGGTTGTAATTCTAGAAGCTGCAGTCCCATCCCGGTCTATGTAGGGGTGGGGAGGGAGCCAAAATCTGAAACAGCTCCCAAGAGAGCAAAAAGATATTGTTACGAAGGGTTGAACTGACCTGAATTCTTTCCATTTATTTATGCCAGTCATTGGAATAAACATCTGAACTGCATGCATATTAACACCCATATCTACCAATAACAATCTTAAGAGAGAGCCAGCCCCAAGCCTCATAACATATTCTCTACCCACCGTGTGCAGAACAAGCAGCTGACGTCATGGTAGAAAGGCCTCAAAGGGACAGCACAACCATCTCTACTTGTTATCCAGAAATTTAATGACAGCTGGCCCAAGGGACAGCAGAATTTGTGCCACATGTACTTTTTATTAAGGATAGATTTATGCAGGTTTAGACATGGTATCTATTTGCACTCATTCATTCATTTTCTAAACAAATGATCACTGAACACCTGCTGTTGTCCATTATTGTAGTGGGAAGGTCCTGCCTCCTAGCTTCTTACACTCTGGTAAGGGGTGTAGGCAAGAAGATGGGGCGGGTGACAGGTGCTGAGGTGTGGATAAGCTTTGCAGGCATGTGGGATGTGTCATCACTGCGGTGATGGAGCAGGAATTTCAAGGAGAAATGGGAGGGGAGGTTTAGCCTGGGGTAAAGGACAATGGAGGCTAACCAGGTGACGTTTACATGGAGTTTGGAGGTAGGGAAGTGGAAGCTGCAACCCAGCAGAAGAGCACAAAGAGGGGGGAGCTAATGGCTTCCTGAGCTGCCTGCCAGGTGCCAGGGTGAACCCAGCTCCCTTCTACTCAACTCTGTGCGGTCCTTGACTTTAATAAACTTCCTGCCCGCTGGTCACATGCTGGCCTTTTTATAAACACGATTGGCTTACTCCTTTCTCCCCCTATTGGAAGTATTATTGTGTCAGTTTACAAATATGAAAGCTGAGTCGAGAGTTACTGCACCACCAGCAGAAACTTGCTCACAGTTGTACAGTATATAAAGCAACAGAACCATGTTTCAAACCAGGCCTAAATCAAAACCTGAACCCTTTGCGACCACCATCCAGAAGTGTACAGGCTGGAAAGAGGGATACTTGTGGAACCTGACGATCAATTTTGTGTTGTCTGTACATCTCTCCATGCCGGCTCTTGGAGAATGAGAACCAGGCTGCTTCAGCTACCCCCACCGGGCCCGGGACAGAGCAGCCATGCGATGCCTTCTCAGTGAGCACCTGCCGACCTGTGCTACTCCGCCTCACGATCTCTCTTCCCTCCTTCTCATCAGAGTTTAGAAGGAATGCAGCAATGACATTTGAACTGAGGCATTTTTCACCTAATTCTTCTGAAATTAGGTAGATGACTTAGTAGAAGATGAACTAGTTGATGTGTGAGAGATTTAGCCGCTGTTTAGAAACCCTTGAAATGCTTATATGCTCCTTGGTTATGCAAGTGGGTTATTGCTCAAGAGGGAGAGAGCATCTCCTGCCACCAGGGAAATAAAGTCAGGCTTATGTCATGGAAAAATTTTTATAAGCTAGATAAACAATGTAGAACTGCATCTAAGGTCTGGTAATGAAATAAGTCATTTATATCTCTAACTGATCTTTTAATAAATTTCAATTTTATTGCTTTTTTTCAAAAAAGTGAGTACTTTGTATATGATAATTTGAAGACAATATCTCAGTGAATTGGTGCCATCATTTCTTTTTTTTTGCCCTTTTATTCCTCTTTATTCTTTTATTATTATTACTCACATATAGTAGGAGCCCATAATTGTGCAGGCTAGGATTTTTTTTAATTGAAGTATCATCAATATAATCTTATATTGGTTTCTAGTATAAAGCACAGGGGTTCAACAATTACCCATATTATTAAATCCTCACCCCCACTAATGCAGTTACTATCTGTCAACAAAGGAAGATGTTACAGAATCCCTGGTGCCATCATTTCTGATGCTCACAGTATATAAGATCTTCTAGGGTATGACCTTAGACTAGTCCTCGATTATAGTTACTATTTTTTTTTTTAAGTTAGGAAAAGATGGTAGTAAGTCTGTAATTGGTTAATAAGGAGATCTTGGACAAGTGGTGCCAAGAAGACAGAGTGGGAAGCATGTGGGCTTCTAATTTAATCTGTACCTACAGCCTGGGGGAGTGCAGGCAGGTTACTCAGTCACATGGACTCTGGGTTCGCCTGTTTGGTAGATGAGGATGGAACAGCTCACCTCTTGGATGTTGTCAGCTTTAGAAACAGTATATGAAGTACAACCAGCACCTTGTCCAACACGTAGACATTTAAGCCTCTTATTCTGTGAGATGGATGGAAACCCTTTACCCTTCTTCCCATTGTCCCTGTGTGTACGATGTGCCCTCCCTGTGGTGTGTTTCTGGCCATATAGAGCACGAGAGCTTGGACACTGAACTCAGAGATGTAGGCATTCAGACGATGACTTCACAGCTATCACTGTGACTTCTGCAGTTGATTTATTCTCTCTGTGCTTAGTTTTTCTTCTCTGTAAAATGGGCAACATGATAATATATACCTAGTAGAGTTATTGAAAAGAGAAGCTGTTTAAAGCCTTCCTATGGACTCAGTGCCTCGAAAGTACTCAGTAGAAGCTGGTTATCATCACCACTTCTCTTATTATCTAGAGGTTGCTTTACTAGGAAGTAGGTGTCAGGCTCTTCCCAGTGCCAGAGGCCTCGCTGTCCTGCTGAGGCTTGCTTTGCAAACAAGCTTGCAGTTCAGTGTTATTGAGGATGTGAAAGCCACTATGTGGAAGATGGAGGTAATCTGTCCTCTGTCTCTTGCTCCACCCGCCCCTCGGGCAGGGGCTGTAGGCCAGTCAGGTAAGAGAGCAAGTGTATATGGGAGGGTGGAAGAAATGGAGGGGCTTCCTATGTAGGGTAGCACAAAAAAACATTTAAGGAAAGAAATTCTTCTGAATGGAGTGGGTTGGGAGGCTTCAGAGAAGTGTTGGGAATTTATTTTTAATTCCAGGGACCTGACCGCCCAGAGAAATAACAAGGCATATTTTTGAAAAGGAGATTTCCTTGGGAGGTTTGCATCCTTCTTAGATAAACAAGGAGAGAAATGTTTACAGAAGGCATGTAACTGGCAGTAGCCTTCTCCACTGCGAGCATCTCATTTCTAGTCCCTGGAGCCAATGCTGCCTGACACAGAGGTGGCCATGACTTTGCCTGGAACAGCTGGTGAACCAGCAGTATGGGCAAACAGTTTCTGCCTCTGCAAGTCCATAATCCTTTCTAGGTACCTGCAGTCTAGCCTAAAGGAAATGATTTAGACTTCTCAAGATGGAATCGTTTACCTGGGACCGGGATGTAGATAGGTGGTATGCGGCAAATGACCATATGAAGAATTCTATAGTTTCCTTAAATGGTGAGGTCTTCATTAGGAATCTGAATGGGCTAGCTCATCCATAATTCTGCCTTCCTTTCTTTCCCCCCCTCACCCCTCCTCACTTAAAAAAATAAATCGCCCTTGACCACACCTGGTATCATCTATAATTAAAGATTATTTCAACTGCTGACAATATCCCAAGCTGTTCTTTAAGACGATCTCATTCCACTGAGAAGTACCCTGTGCCTGCTGATTCCACTGCAGGGTTTTCTCTGTTTAAGACGGTGCCTCAACAAAATCTGTTGCAGAGTTTTCCCTGCTTCTCCATGCTGAATTACAGTCACAGTTGACAGCCCACTTGTGTGTAGTTCAAGAAGCAATTAAAGGCTCTTTTCTTCGAACGAGCAAGGGAGGGGGTAGAGTGAAAAATTATCGTTCCTCTGACTCCTCTGTGTAACTGAACAGTTCGCAGATCTTTGATACCGTGAGTCCGCCACATTTAAACCCATTTCTGTAACTTGCCTTCTGCGGCCACTCCAGCCTGTCAGAGAGACTGGGCAGTGGCAGGTCACGGAATCACATGTCGTTAGGTCGGAAAAGCCCAATCTGACTCCAGGATTGTGTTTAAATAGAGTTGTTACAGCGGCCCAGTGATTCCCAGCCTGCTGACAGTGCCATTGAAAATTAGAAAGTGTCAACGTCAGAGGTGTCCCAAGTAACCTTGCAGTCTCCATTGTTCTATTTTATTCTGGTGGATTTATTATAATCAGAATATGGTATTCTTACCTTCCTATGCATGTCTGTGTGAACTGTGTCTATCTTTAGTCTATATATTCCTAGAGGGCTGAGACTTTTATCTAACTTATACCATATTGGCTCTAAAACAGAGCTGAATTAAATGTTTTTGTTAGGATGATTAATGGACACCCTCCTTGATATGTCTCAGTAAGTATCTGCTATGAGCGTAGCAATAAGCCAGGTCCTGGGAAGAGACAAGTCGCTACATGTCAGTGGCTCTCAGAGGGGTCCGTCGACCAGCAGCATTTGGGAATGTGTTAGAAAGCCTTCTTCGGCTCCACTCTCAGAACTCTTGGAGTCACACCCGCTGTCTGTGCTTCATCAAACCTTCTAGGTGATTCCCATGTATGCTCATGTTTAAAAAGCACAGGTCTACTTTTCTCCTGGTCCTCAGCACATCCACAGACTTTTTGTGAAGAGGAGATATAGGGTACTAGCAAGACTGGAGGGGTGGGGATGGAGATTCCTTAAATGAAGACAAGCTTTGGGACAGACTTGAAGCTGCCTCCCAGGCAATGCACATGACAACTTTCTGCCTTTCCAGAGCGTCTACAGCTCTGGGAGCTGAGTAGTTCCATAAGACCGTGTGGGTGTGATATTGGACCCTCTTCCCTTGAAAAGAATGTCCTCTTGCTGCTCCACTGAGTATGTGTGTGGAGGCAGAGAAGGGCACTGATTCTTGCTCAAAACCTAAGCAGCTGTAATGTGAAGAGAGGAAGTTTAGATGTCGAAGACTCGGGTCAAGGCACAGCTCAGCTATAGTAGCTTTGGGACTCTGGGAAAATCCATTAACCTCACTAAACTCAGATGGACCTGAGTTTCCCTATCTCAAAAGCAGAGCTAATTATATGTGCCCTGTTTCATAGGACATTCTGCTCAATTGAGATAGGGGTCGGGATGAGATTTTGCCCAAACCCGCTAACTTCTCCACTCAAAAGGATTCTTGGATAAAGGTGCTCTGCCAACGAGAATCACAGCTCAGTGGTGACAAAGTGTTTTGTTAGTGTTTTAAACTGGCGCATTTATACACACACACTGTAGGGTTTCTCTGGTAAGGGGTGATAAACTACAAGGCTGTGTTGTCAACCTGAATGAGACCTCCCATCTCCAGCTTGTGGTCAGACTCCATGTCCAGTCACCAGCCCAGTCACGAGCTGCTAGAATGCTAAGCATGACCATCATCAGGGAATGATGGCCACACGAAGGCGGGAACCTGAGCTGAGCTTGCCCACTGCAGATGCCATAACGAGAGGGAGGTGAGCCTAGAAGGCTGTATGAGAGGACGGCAACCCTGCCCATTGCCATGGCCGCCCAGCGGTGGCCAGGCTCCCGCCCAGCACAGTGGGCCCCGTGGGAGGAGCTAGCGAGGAGTGGAAGGTGGAGATGCAAGACTGCCCTTAAATTGAGAATACTTCACTCCATAGGGAAGAAATTCTCCTCCCTTAAAGTAGGAACAGTGGGGAGAACAGGAAAAGCACCCTCCTTCCTCATTAGCTAAGCAATCACTCTGAAAATGCTAATGACTTATAAGTATGTGCTTTTGTATTTAGTGTTTCCTTTCTTCAGTCCCCTTTGCAGTGAAATGCAGCAGGCCCTGAGGACCCTCCTTGGCAGGGTGTGCTCTTCCCTGCCTCGTGGGCAGGGAGGGGGCCTGGTGCAGGGGTGGATGCAGGGTAGCTCAGCTTGGGTGGTCTGGTGGTGCTGAGGCAATTCTGAGGGAGGAGGCAGGACAGGAGATAGGGTGGGGGGGAAGGGGTTAAGAGGAAATACGAAAGGAGCGCACATTGAAACGAGGTGGAAGGAGCTTCCAGAGAATGTCTTAACAGTGGCTGGTATATTCAGCTTACTTTATGCGCTAGCTAGGACCTGTTGGACTGGTAGATTTATTAGATTTAAAATGCAGGGGATATAACACATTTTGACCTAACCTGGCAGCACATAAGAAACCCTAGTCCCACCACTAGGGTTTTCATGCCTCCCTGCCCCTCCCCATTGTTGTAGCCACCCAAGGCTCTGTGAGCACCTGGTCCCCACAGCTGTCCTCCTGCTTAGACTAGGACGCTCTGCCACCTGCTAGGACTGGAGCCCACCCTCCATCCCAGCATACCTGACCAAGATCCTGAGACCTGTGGCCAAACCCTGGCCCTGTTCTCTCGTCGCTTCATAGGTGTCCGTTTCTAGTTGCCTGGAGACACATGCTAACACTCATACAATAATAAACATAACAATTGGCCACAGACGTTGTTCCATCTGTCAGGTGGGACTCCAGGGTACTGAGCAGGGAGTGCAGACTGTGAACAAGGCAGCTTGAGAGGGTGCCTTCTAAATGGTGCTCTGTGCTGTAATGTGTAAACACATCGGGCATCCCTGAGTGCCATGGATAAGACCTGGGTTTGTCAAACTTTACATATTGTAACTCAGCTTTGCTCGGATCCATGGCTCCTGGCAAAGATTTGACCTTGGGGTAAAAAATAAAAAAAGAATAGGCTCAGATCGATTGCATGTTAGCCAACAACTAAACCTGGGTGTAGATGGTGAAAATGACGGCCATCACCCTTCCTGCTACTTACATTTATTGACCACCTATTGCATGCCAGGCAGGCACCTGCATGGTTGAGGGACATCCTGAGATTTCCTCAGACTACAGTTTAGCAGGACCATCCGTCCATCCAAAATCCAAAGTGACATGTCACAGCGATGAAATCTAGTATCTCCCTTGGCAGCTCCCTTCAAGGTGACCTTGAGAGATAGAGACACTTCTAAGCCTGCTGCCTGAGGATACTGAGGTCTGATGGAGAGAGCCTCCCCCCCCATCCAAATTTCCCAAGGTTTCCAAATTTTCGCAGCTCATCATGCCTATGTATCTCAGTAATTTGTTCAGTCCCTAGACAAAGAGAACTGCCTAGCAGCTCCATTTATTAATAGTTAACTTCAAATAACTTAATATTGGTAGTTGCTGCTCTGACAGGGGTCTGTCACTGTGTTACCCTGGAAATTCGAAAAATCCTGTGGCTTTCCTGTAAGTTTTTTGTAGTCACCGTTTGGGAACCACAGCCTTCACCTCACCGGAGGCAAAAGAGATGGAGCTTAAACATTGAGAAATATTACCAGGAGTCTACCACCTTGATGACACTTTCCCTTGGAAGAGTCCAGTAAAATAATGAGAATTTTTACCCATTCCTATGGGAAGGAAGGTCATTTGGGGGAAGAAAGGTGACTTTGATAAATTGTAGGGAAGTGGCAGGCATGGTCTGTTTTCTTACAGGCATTTCAGTATCAGGATCAGATTCAGGCCAAATGACAGAGTTTCTGGCCAAGAATCCCTTTGGACTCATTTGCAGATTGCCGCCTGTAGTTTATTTTAGAAGCCATGGTTTCTTTCTGGAATAACAGGTTGATTGCCCATATCCCACGTCTGTTTGCATGTCTGGGTCACTCGCTAACCTTTGGCTACTGCAGGCAGGATCGGTACAGAGGTGTTCAGGCTGTGTTTTTGAATTTCATAACCCCTTTATGGATGGCCAGTGGATAGTTTTAATTCCTCAAGTGGTTTCCTAATGAACGTCATTGGTACTATTCTTTGGTCTTGTTTTTTTTAGGCTTGCAGAGAAAGGGTAGCATGAATACATCAAGCGCTGGAGCTCGGGTTACGTTGAAAGGTACAGGCTTATTACCCGTTTATGAGTTCCCACGGAGAAGTGAGTTCAGAGCTCTTTGGCATGACTGTGGAGGTCTTAGTGGAGCTTTTGTGCTCCTCATAAGAATAGCAAGCACACCCTTGCGGACTTGTACCCAGGCCCCATCCTGCAGGTACCGTTATTCTTGAGCAGGAAACTATTGGAGCTTTACTGTCATCCCATGTTCTGTGGGTAAGCTCAGTTATGAGTGACATGGCAAGCTTTGGTGGTAAGAAATTAAGAAACAGTACCTTATGTTCATTGAAATGGACTGCTTGATATTCTGGAAAATGAATGAGTCTGATACCAATGACATTTAGCAATGAGTTTGGCCATGGTTGGCTATTGTGGTGGGAAGGCATATTGGGAAAATTGAGCAACTCCAGAAAACCTCAATAGGTTTTTTTCTTTTTTTTGCTTTTAAGGTAGGTCTACCGTGCATTGCCTGTCCCTAATCTAAAGGTGGGTGAAGCATATTTGTATTGATATAGCAAGTAGCTTGAGAAGACAACATGGTCCCATTCCTGTTAAATATTTATCTTACTTTAAGTTAGATCCATGATGAATTCAGGTGAGAACTCGGCTCTGGTGTTTTCTCAACTCTGTCTACAAGTTCATTTCCATTTACCCCCTAGGCCAACATCACTGACAATCCCTTGGGTTGAGGTGAGTCACAGCCCTGCAATGCAAGTAGTGGCGCTATTGGTAGGCTGTTCACACCATTTGAGAAATTGGAGCCATTGAGCATGATAATGCTGTGAGGAAGTGGGTCTAGAAAACCTTTAATATCCATTCCAACCCTTAAAGAATCCATGCTTTTTAGATGTGAGCTGTTAGTCATCCCACAGGGTCCTTGAGTGTCTTGGTTTTAAATAAAACAGGAGCAGCAAGGAAGCTTGTTGGGACAAATAGTAAACCTGATTTCTGCCCTCTACCTCGCCTCACAAATAAAAGCTCTTCAGCGTATGAATCTCAACAAGCTGCTTGAAGGAGTCATTTACAACACAGAAGCAAGGGAGAAGAGCTCCCAGTTCAGGCCTTTGTCAGCTGACGTTCAGACCAGACATAAATTGACTACTGTAGTTCAATTTCTTTTCTGCAGTGAATTAAGAAAAGATACCCTTGGTGGTGAGAAGTAGATAGGAAGCCATATCTTTATAAAGGTCTTTTTTTCTTTTGCTACAAAACCACGCTGAGTCTGCCCAGACCTAAATTCTTGGAACTCACTTTTCCTGGAACTCCAGTGGAAAGGAAACACTGACTTTGAGCACTTAACATTATTCCAACACTTTTATAATGGTCCATGCCCAGTTCTGAGTGTCTTACATGGACTAACTCATTTAATCCTCAAAACAGTATTAGAGCCAATGAAAAAGATGCTATCACTGTGATACTGTGACCCTTCAGTCCTCTTTAGGGTCATACCTGAGATAGGTATCTGCCCTGACCCTCCATCAGTTCACAAAAATACTGTTTCCAGGAGTAGGGCTAGCTTTTAAAAATAAAAATTACTTAAAAGAAATAAGAATAATGTAGCTTACAGTAACTTTTTATTAATTAAAGTGTACAGAAAAAAGACCCTATCTTATCAAAATTTCATTTGGGTTCTGTCAAGGTTCAATTTTTTTTGTTAAATAGTGCACCTTTTAGGATAGATTTATTTGAAGGTCATAGACGTGTGTGGTTCTTGGAACAGATGATCTCCATTCAGCGCTCAAAGTTATTATAATCTTTCACGATTCTTAGAGTAGCTTGAAATATGGAAATGTGAATGATTTTGTTATTTCACTCTGGATATTACCCCATGTTCTAAAGTCACAACATTAAAATATATACTTATTGTATTTCTATTTCCTGCAGGCTTATTAGTTCCAATGTCCACTGAGGGGACTGAGAAGGGGGCATAATATCTTTTCATGGAAAGAAAAAAAAAAACGGAAATGTTTTGGCCTCCTTTCAGTCACATAAAGTCTGTAACGTTCTTCCCCTCATTTACAATCCTGTCCGTGTATAAACAGTAATTTGCTCTTACAAACATGTACTGTAGTTAGAGTTCTGTTGGGAGCAGTTGTGTTCTCTGTGACATCATGAGATTTTAAAAAACAGTAATTATAAATATCCTCTAGGGTAAAAAAAATACAGTAAAAAGAAAGAATCAGAGAACCTATCTAGAGACCAATTGTTTCTTATTGCTCTTTTTTTGAGTGTCCCGCCTCCACCCCAATCTCTAGGAGTTTAGACCCCTGAAATCCCTGAAAACTCAGGGTAGATGTTACCTACTGCAAAGCTGAAAGTGTTACTGTTTGGAGAACCGTATTTATTAACGTGCCTTCTTTACATCTGAAATAACTTGCTGCTGTTGGTAAAGTCCATCTTCCAATTCTAAATCTAAAGAAGAATAAGCCTCAATTCCTTTGCCTGACACTGCTAATGGGGGTTGTGGCTTTTTCCTTGGCTTTCTTTTCTCAAATCCAAGAATATGCCAGTGTGATCAAAATTTGTATTTCTCTGAATGGTCTGAATTAGAAACAACTGGTCTCAGTAATACTGGTTAGTGCTGAGACACAATCATGAGTATTTGGGTGAAAAGAATCAATGTATCAAAGACAGGCTCTGAAGTGACATTTCAACAGAAGAGCCCACCAACTAGATGCCTAATGGGGGATTTAGAGAAGAAGGAGCAAAAGTAGGGTGGAATCTGAATATAAAAGCCACTCATGTTCTTACAGTCCAATTTGTATTCAGTTTTTTTGTAACTCGGAATGTATGTCCCCGTAGGAACTGTGTTTTTGCATGCTTTTCAGCTCCCCAGCTAGCTTATGGAAATCCATGCCGAGCATAATGCAGGAACACGGTTTTTTCTTTGTTTTTTTTTGAAAGAACACAGATTAGATATTAGATATCAGAGGGCCCTGGTTTGAGTGTAAACTGCAGTAGCGCTCACTAGGTGTGAGCTCTGGACGAGTCACTCAACTCTTCTGTGCTTCAGTTTACACTTACAAAATTCACGTGCTGAAACCCTGGATTCGATACAGGGGAATTATTCAAGAAATGTTTGCTGAATGAACAAAGGAATGAGTATGCATTTTATTTTTGTGGGAAAAATCCATTCAAGGGATGAGAGACTCCTACAACTTCTGCCGCCTCCTGGTGGAGATTTCCGGCCAGGGTCTGCGGTAACGGGGATTTCTTAAGGAACCTTCTGTGGCCATTTATGTGGGGTTGGGGTTTTCTCTGCAGCACCTGGTGGCTGACTGTCTAGCTGCAGTAGCTTCAGAGGCAAGGCCAAGGCTTCATGAACACCTTTACAGGGCCCATCAAAGGGGTGTGGGTGGTCATGTGTGTGTTTGTATGTCTGAGTTATGCACAGGTTACAAGCTTGCAAATCAAGGGCTTTATGTGTCCTCCTACTTCTGAAATGTAACAAAAGGTATAAAAAAAGATGTTTTTAATAGAAAATATATTAAATATAACAAATTTTGATTGGCCCAAGGGAGTTAGATAGGTTAATGCATTCAATATGAGAAGGGAAAAAAGATAAACATACTATCGAAGTATGAAAAACACAGTGTTATTCTCAGAAAGCAGCCAGAACATGCAAGATATCACAGACTTTGAGGTGGTCGTTTCCTGATTATAGGGATGGACTTTGGTTTTATTTTAACATAACCTCTGTTTTTCTAATTATAGCCAGTTGTTCTCAAACAGACAGGGGTAAGAGCAGTTTTAAATCTATCTTCTATTTCAGTAAGCATACCTTCTAAAAAATCCCTAAAATTTCAAGAGGAACTCCCCCCCCCCCCGGGTGGTGTCTCTTAAGCAATTGCTGTATTTTGAGCTCCAAGGGCTGACAGCTGTTCTAGTTTTGCTAGGGGACTTTTTCACAATGTGGATTAATCAATGTTATGAACTGGGTCCGTGGGGTTTTGGGAATGTAATTGGTTTCAGATGACACTTTGCTAGTCAATCTGTGAAACAGCCGAATGTTGACACAGCTGAACAATTCCAGCTGTTTCCTCTCGCCCCTTCCTCTTTCCCTGGACGCTACATCCTTTGCCTTTATTTTTGTCTGCTCTCTCATTGTGACTTTGCTAAACTAATTTGTTATCTTTTCTGAAATTTCTTTTTGCTTTTCTCTCCTTTGGGATATCATGGATCCCCCTTTATTATATCTCCCTCCCATTTTTATTTTACTAAACTTTTTTTGGGCTTCTGTATTTCTTAAGGAAATAATTGTTTTACCCTTTAAGTTCCCTTTTATTTGTGGCCATCACCTAGTCTGTTTATTTAAGGGCATGCAGGGACAAATTTACATTTTACACAAGTGCTTGGATTCTGTGAATATTTGGCTTCACAACCGCTTGATTAACCTTTTTTTTAATTACCAGAGGCATTCCATTGAATAAACAATACAAGCCATTAGCTTCCTTCAGTGAATAGCCGTATTTGCTACTGTATATCCCTTTGAAAGCGTGAGAAAAAGGGATTTAGGAGGCAGTATTGCTGCTAGAAAGATATATGATTAGAAGGGAGGAATCAAAAAAAGACCAACGCTGGGTTATATACAGTATTTTAAGAGTTTATATACTGTCAGGGGAATGGTTCATAAATTGCTTTCAGTGGTTTTTCATTATCAGACTAATTTCTCTTTGTTTTGTCAAGAGTACTTGTTTCTGCATCTTACCCGATGGAGAAATGGCTTTAACTGCTTATGTGCCCAATGAAATTTTGCTATTTTATTGAGGGATAGGCTGCAGAACACAAGCAAAATGAGCTACCCCAAAGAATAGGCTGCCCAAATAGGTACGCGGGTGAATGTGGTCATTCCCAGTAGCTGAGACTCTTGATGCGGGCAGAGGAATACCATTCTTTCCAGGACGGTCTGTTTTGACTAAATGATGGCTCAGATTTATAGGATAATTGTACAGCCACCGACTCTGCCTTGCTTGTGTAGACTTAGATGCACAGCACAATTAAATATTCTGAAGTCGAACGCAAGTCTAAGCTGTCAAAGAGTGTGAAACAATTGAGCAATTATCATGAGAATTTGGCAAATAAATGCAATTGACACAGTGAATTTTTCCAGATCTTTCCTCCCACTATGATTGCTAATGAACACGGTATCAGAGGAAACACTCTCAGGGGTGGAGACTATTTTAGAGACAGGAAACAATGGGTAGATATACAATGTCATTTCTTTGAATGGAGAACTATAAACAGTACAGGTCCCTAGACATTGGTGAGGGCTGATCCACTTTAACTCTTTTATACAATCATGTGTGTACTGAAAGTTCTGGATCTTTTTAACAGCAGAATACTAAGCTGTCATGGGCCAAGTGTGCTAAAAAGAGGCAGAAAAGCATCTGTATTAACAAAGCATATGGAAAAAAAATAACTCAAATTGCACTTGGAGGTGAGCAGCCAGAATTGTATGTGCTAATCCAGTAAATAGGTTTACAAATTGTTACAAACAGTTCTCCCAAGACGGGCCAAAATGTGGTTTTTGGCAGACCAAATATTGGATGTAATCATGGAGGGTGGTGAAAGCAAATGAAAAGCCTGTCTCTGGCTGTTCATAATGCAGTCCACAGCCGGACCAGTACCCCTGATGGAACAGAGGAAGGTTCTGAGAGGTGATCAAGGTGTGTCTTTGGCTGTTCATAATATAGTCCACGGCCAGACCAGTACCCCCAACGGAACAGAGGAAGGTTCTGAGAGGTGATCAAGGTGTGTCTCTGGCTGTTCATAATACAGTCCACAGCTGGACCAGTACCCCCGACGGAACAGAGGAAGATTCTGAGAGGTGATTAAGGTAGCTAAGGGATTTGAGTTATATTACCTGAGGGCAACAAATCTAGTACCTTTTATTTAGGAGGTTAAGAATGGATGGTATGACGATCTCTAAGATCATAGAGGTTAGGACAATGTGAACCTAGACTTATTCACCAAACTTGGCAGCAATACGTATGTTGAGAGAGAAGCCATAATACACTGGATGAGAACACCAATGTTCAAATCCTTGTTCCACCATTTATTTGTCTGACCAGAGGTCTTTTACCTGATCACTCTGATTCTTAATTTTCTTTTCTGAAAATGGAGGAAATAACAATCTGACAGTGGTTTTACAATTATCAAGTGAAATGTTATAGGGCTAATGAGCATGCTGCATACTCCTGTCTATTTCTGATTTTACCCTACCTGGGGTAGCTCACTAGCCTAATATAAAGCCAGCAAGAATGGGGGCATGTAAACATGTCCTTTGTGTGACAAAAATTAAAAGCCAATCAAATTTTTGGTGCTGAGAACGTACAGACTAAAATTATGTGGATGGCCTTCTTAGCTGGGAACACCATGGAATCATTAACTTTTGTTAGAAGCTGATGGGTAAAAATGGACAGCTCATGTTGGATTTGGAATGTAGATGAGAGCTCATAAACTCCTACAAAATGCATCCTTTCAGCCAAAAAAAAAAAAAAGGCGAAAAACAAAAACAGTAGACTTAGTAAATTTCTCAGACAAGCAGAAGTGAAAGGCTCAAATCCTACTCCAGAGGAGGAATATTGATTCAGTCATTGGCTACTTCAACCAAGGATACTTCAACCAAGCTGCAACCAGCCTTGAAGGGAACACCAGCCATGGAAGAGAAACAGATTCCCTTCTGGAGCAGAGAAGTCTTTGGAGAATATGAAATAGAGTCAGGTTAAGTCTCTAGGGCCAGAGTCTTATATGAAGGAAGCAGGTTATGCAGTGAAAACAAGGTCTTGCATGAAGGAAACGGGTTATACAGTGAAAACAAGGTCTTGGCATCCCATTCTTGTGCTCTGAGAGACCCCTTGTCTCCCAGTTTTACAGTCAAACTTATACCAGCATGAGATTTATGCCAGATTCCTTAAAATACAAGAGCAGGAAGCAACCCAATATCCAACAGCCTGTCAAAGGTAGAACTATCCAGGTACCCAGCTTTGCCCCATATTCTGTCACCAGAATCCCACAAGACTGATATTATTCATCTCTGAATCCATGTGTTCATTCAAGAGATGTTTTTTTGAGTACTTGCTTTGTGTCCATCTCCTTTTTGCCCTCATAGAGTTCTTAGAGGACCAAGACATTGAGCAACCAGTTACTAAAACACATGAGAAATGTCAGCTGCACTAAATGTTGGCAAAAGAGTGCTGTGAGCTTCTGTAGTGAGGAGGTTTGACTTGGGGTCAGGGAAGGCTGTCTTAGGCAATGACAGTTGAGCCCAGTTTATTAGGAGTGAATCAGGGTAGGCAGAAGGGAACCGGGGATGTACCATTGATGTAGATGTAGCACCTACCTGCAAGAAGTTCACAGTCTAAAACAATTATGGTGCATTATGATACCTGCTACTAGTGGTGAACATTTTCCTAGGGATGTTTTGTTATCACCTAGAGAGAAATTAACAAAAAACAGATATTGGGGTCAGGGTCTGTCTTCAAGGAAGGCTTTCTGGAGAAAGCGATATTTGAGCTGAGTTTTGAATGATAACTCTACTATTAATTTGCAAAAAGTCTTGGAGCCTTAAACATACTGATTACAAAATTGCTTTGAACTCTGATTCTCTAAGCTTGATGTACTGGGAACACTGAGTGATTCTTTTTTAGTCTCTGTGGGAGGAGACAGGGAAGAGTGAGTAACTAGCTCAGGGCAAGCAGTGAGGCAGCACGAGGTATGAGGGGACAAGAGGTGGGGTGGGGAACCTGGGGAATGCTTACTGCTCCCAAGTCAGATTACATCTTAGAAATTCCAGAATTTCACTTCTGTGCCAAGATAGGGGATGGGCCATTGTGCAATAGCATTTCTTGCTGCCTGATCATGAGGGGATGCATAGAAGCCTCAGTTCAGGTAAGGATGGTCACTGAGCCCTCTGCATGGTCTCCCCAAAGCTACCATGATGAATCTTAGAGAGTGTTTTTCATAGTGTAGACTACTGACACCAGAGGAATTTGGGGAAGCTCTTAAAACAGCAAGCATGTCCCTATGCTCCACCGTAGAACTGCAGCATCAATATGGGGGGGGTATGGTCTGCACGTTTAATGAGCTCTCCGGGTGCGTCTCATGCACTCAAGTTTGTGAGCCCTGAAGTTTGCGTTGGGGTTTTAGGCTATGGGTGAGTGCTAGATTACAGCCCCCGTGCAATAGGACGTAGCTCACTAGCCTAATATAAAGCCAGCAAGAATGGGGGCATGTAAACATGTCCTTTGTGTGACAAAAATAAAAAGCCAATCAAATTTTTGGTGCTAAGAACGTACAGACTAAAATTATGTGGATGGCCTTCTTAGCTGGGAACAGTGGCTCACGTGGGTCAAGGTTGTTCTTTTGGAAGTTGTGGTGTGAGCTGGTGCCTTTCCCTTCAGAATGAGATTGCGTGATTGCACGCAGGCCTTCCCTCCCTCGAAGCAAAGGGCTAATCACACAACACGGCCAATAGGCCCCATCACTCTGTCCTCTAATTATGGTTTAAAACATGTACTGTGGAGCCCTCTGCCATCACAGCTGCCCTGGAGGTTGAGCCCAGAATGTGACGGCTGAAAGGGGCTTGAGATGTCATCTGGCACGAAGTCTGCCAATGCCTTATTCTGAAGCAGGAGGGAGGTCCCCAAAGCTTCACCAGAAAGTGGTTCAGGACCAGGACTGGAAGGTGGCTTTCTCAGTACATTTCCATTTTCAGTAGCTTCGCCAAACGTGCTCACTCTTCATATTGCAACACTGGCTCGTTTTTTACTCTTTTCACAGGAGCCCTGATCTGCAATTGCCTGGGATTTTTAAGTTGAAAAGCTGTCATTTAGTCTTCATATTCTTTTATAATTACGGTAGTTAATATTTATTGAGCACATGCGCTATGCTAGGCAGTGTGCTGAAGATTTTATGCACATTAACCATCTAACCCCATCAGCAAACCTATGGAAGTAAGTATCCCCATTTTCAAGATGAGATGGAGGCTTGAGAAACTTCCAAGAACCATTATAGGGAGACACAACTAGTAAGTAGGAGGACACCGATTTCAACCAGGGCAGTCTGATTCCAAATTATTATTTTGTCTTTCACACTATTGGTCTCTTGTGTTGATGAACAAAAATCCGTTTCGTTTGAATACAGGGTTAAGTAACCTTGCCAGAATTCCTCTTTACATTTAGGTAACAAAAGATAAAAGTGTATTAAACATTTTCTTTCCACCCAGGTCTAGACTGCATACCTTTTTGCTCTACCAAGTTACTGTAATAGAGTATAAACACTCTAGCGTGTTCTCTCTGGGCAACGGCTGTCTTCTGTCTGTCTCCCTCCAACTGCAAGATCTATCTACTCTACAAGCTTGCTTTTTATAAAATAAACTAACCCAAGATGAAGAGAATCTGTATTTTTCTGTGGAGTCTGATTTTTTAGATAGGAGTAATAGCAGCTGCACAACGGGAAGGCGTCAAGTATTATTCCGTCTCTAAGGGGAAGCTCGGGTGCTGGTGTTCCGTGCTACGTCTTGATTCGTGGGCTCTGCAGGGCCAGTTCGTGTGTCCCGCAGGTCCGCGAGGGTACTGCTGAGCACGGCTGATGGGAGAGCCTGCTCCTCACGCTCACGCCGCTGTCCATGTTGCGGCTCTTGGTCTCGGGTGATGTACTCAAACTGTGTACATTCTGTCATTTTCAGATGATTGTAATAAATTCGGAAAATTAAGTAGGGAAAAGGAGCCCACATGAAGTGGGATGTCTTATTCTACCACTTACTTCCTCACAGGTTTTTCATAGGGAGCATGTCCCTGAACCTCCATAGCATGTAAATACTAACACTTAGGAAGGGAGACTGTATTTCCCTGTATGCACAGAGCTCCAGGTAGGAATGCCATGTGCATACCATGCATAAATTAATATACACATGAAATGCATATACTGCCTAGGGACTCCTTGAGGACAGACATGCTGAGCCTTGATCCAAGCCACTCCCTCTGCCCGAAACACCCTCCCTGCTCTTCCCTGTGAGCTCACTCCCCTTACCCACACTGTGCTCCAGGCCCCCTCCTCCGAGACCTCTTCCCTGACGCCATCCTGCGGCCCAGAGGTGCCCCTCCTTGCCGCTCACTGCTCTCTGCTGACCTCAGTCAGCTTCCATACTGTGCTCGCTTCTAACTTTTTATCTCTTTGGCCAGATCTAATTTTCAGGGCTCCCAGAGGTTTCTCCAAGCAAACGCCAATCCAGAGGGAAGAATAGCAGCTCCTCCCTCATGACTTTGGGGTCACCTGCTTTTTTATTCAGGCTGGATATTTTCGATTGTCTTTGTTGTAGTATTCTAGCCATTTTGCTTGTTTTAATGAAGAGAACTAGGTGATGGGACCACTGATGCATCCCCAGGCTACTTTCCCCATGTGCTTTTTGGGGGAGAAAGCAGAAACTTCAGTGATGGAGTCCCCAGTTTCACCGAGCAACTGACGGGGCTCTGTGGTCAATGGTGGGTGGCATGTCCTTGCTGGGTTCCCTGCTGTGGGCCTCCAGTGCTCCCGTGCTGCCTCCTGCCACGTGTAGTCCTGGGAAGGTCCCTTGTCAAGTGTCCACTTTTAGGGTGTGTGCTCACGGCGACCGTGTGGGACCAGGCCAGGGAGAAGCCTGCTCCCCCGGAGCATCAGCTCTAGCCAAGCAGAATGGGAGGCAAAGCGAGCCAAGAGAACGTGCGAGATGGGAGTCCGGATGCCAGAGGACCGGCAATGTGATCACCAGGTGCCCACTTGTGCTCTGCGCGATGCCAGGTGTGGTCGGGGAGCCTGACAAATGTGAAATCGGTCTTTCCCTGCAAGGAGGGATCTGCTGCAGTCTGTTCGCTTACCGAGCATTCACCGCATACCTGTCTGGAACCACAGCCTGTCCTAGGAGATGAGGAGACACCCCGCTACCTCCAGAACTAATAGGTGGCACTTAACAGAAAGACATAGTTGTTGTTTTTGTTGTTGTTTTTTCCAAATGTGGTAGTATGGTGCTTTGATCCATCTTTTGCATTTTATGAATTGTTCTGTGGTCAAAAGTAAGCAGATTGCTTTTTCTGTGTTAGACCTATGGGCTGCCAGAACTGCAGCCTTTCGATCCACTTTAATTTTTCTCCTGGATGCCGTTTGTGCCTGTCCCAGCTTTTAGCTGGATCCCTATTTAGGGAAAGGATAGGTAATGAAAATTGAGAAGAAGAATCTTTTATTGTAGCCCATAAATAAGAGGAACTCCTGGGCTCTTATTTCCCCATGGGAGGAAAGACTATTGATGTAAATCACAATAGCATCTCTCAAAGCAGATTTCGAATGGAGGAAGGAAGATTTCTACAAACCTCTGTTCCTCCAGAAACATGTGCAATTGCTCATATAATGGGCTTATAATAAATAAGTGCATTTCAATAACTCTTTGGTAGGTGGGGAACATAAAATGAACTGTCCTTCCAAGAGTAACCATTAAATGTCATTGCTTATAGTTGAGTAAACATCACTCTGAGGTATGGCAGTGAACAGTGAACATCTTCTGAGATCATCTGCCAGTGGCTCAGATGGCCTGCATTTTATGTGTCTCCTTCAGCAAGCAAGGGTATCGTTCTGCCAGGTTGTTCTATTAAAAAACTGGGAATTATGTTTCTCTTTTTTCCCCCCTTCTGCCACCAAGATGGAGGTGTCCCCCCTGAGGTTCCGTCACTGGTTTTCTTGTCTTCTCTTTGTTGCTCTCTCTAGGAGAGGCATCTGGCCTCACAGCCACCCAACTGTGTGTTACTGGGGAGAGGCGAGTGGTCGTGAAGGAAGAGTCAGAGATGACATCTTCCTCCCAAATTTCAACATAATCACGTCTATGGAAAGGTGTCACCATAAATTCACCCTGTTTTCAACCAACTACTTCATCTTCCTCCAAAATGGAGCCTGCCTTTGCAACAGATACTCGCTAAGCACCCCTTTTTGCGTTAGGTGTTGTGCCTCGGGAGCTTGGGACATATAAAGGCAGACACAGCACAGCCTTGGTGCCACCTAGTCGGTATTCTAGCGGGCAGTACTGACTCATTATAATACAATGTGTTTTCATTGTTTGAAGTAGAGACGGATGAGTCCTGGAAATAGGGACAAGGTGCTCCCGAACCTCCTGTCTCTGTCAGTGCTGTCTGCACTCTGGTCACCCCACCAGAAAGACCTGGTTACGGTAATTCTCCAACTGAGTCTGACGGTCCTCAGGTGACCTCTCCTGCTTCCTCTGGCACTGCCTGAACCCGGGGCCGGACTACCTCCCACTTGTGTTGTTTTCCTTCCTAAGCTGATTTCTTTGCCCCTGAACTGACTCCCTTAAATCCATCCTGGACCCTATAGCAGGATGAATGGTTCTTAAAATGTCTCCTTCCTCCTGAGCTGTCGTCTCCTGTGCGTTCACTCATTCACCAAAGGGTTAAGGGGTCCTTAGAAGCACTGGAAGCTCCCTGTGGCTTTGGGGGTGAACTCTGACCTTTAGCCTGGTCTCCAGTCTGGCTGTACCCGGCCTTTCCGACCTATGCCTCCCATCTCTGCACATGACCTCCCGACCAGTGCTTTCCCCTGACATTCTCAAGTCATGCCTTGTATGTTTTTCTCTCTTCCTTTGCTCTTGCTCTGCTCCCCATCAGGACATCCAGGTGCCTTATTAGGGTCTAGCTGAAGTCCTTCCTCTTCCATGAGGCCTCCCTGACTACCCTAGCCCTAAGGGGGCAGAAAACACCCTATGTGATCAGTCACAACCCATACTGATCCAAAAATGTCCTGCAAAACCCCTGGTCCCACTGTATCCGTTACTGAATCTCTTCTTAGATTTGTGTAGAGCTAAATACTATCCTTCAAGCTTCTCTATACATAGTGGTCTATTTTAACAAGTGTTTTTTCCAGAAGAATGGATCCCTGAATGAAGAGAGAAATTTGTGGAACTGTGGAGTCCCAAGTCATATGCTATTAGCTTTATCACTGCACTTGAGTAAATCTGCGTGAGCTTCTCAAGTTAGCCAGTGATGGGCCCTGAAGGTGGCCTTGTTCAAAGACAGATGGTTTTTATGTGGTTTCTCCTCCCCTGGGTTCCCTGTTTTAAGGAAGGAAGCAAAGAAACTAGTGATTTTTACTAGTGATTTCAGTGCCTCAGAGGTGGCCATCAGCTACTGAGCAGGGGGGCTCAAGAAAGCTTAGAGAGAAACAGAATTACTTATTATTTTCATTATTATATGACAGTATTTCGAGCTGAATCCACATTTCATGTGCCTTCCGTTTAAAATTGCTTCCTGACATCTACAGAAGTGCTGAAGGCATTTGCCTTCCACAACAGGAAACACCCACCATGATCACTCTGAGAAATGCTGCATGAACATCAAGGTTAAGTACGTAGGGCTAGAAGTCACACGTTCATGAATTTCTTCATGTGGGGGCCTGACAGAAATAATATTCTTTTTCTTTTATCCTATGCTTCTCTTTTATGCTTGAGTATTAAAAAGCCAGGCATAATGAAGTACCCAACACTAAATTAGAGGTGGGTTGAAATTCCTTCCCTTCCTGTAGGGTATCCAGTGAGCTCGTTCACGCTTCCTTGCTCCCTCTTCCTCCGCCTGGGGGTCTACGCACACCTGGCAGCCTGAGAGCCCCTCGCGTGTGCAGGGAGATCGTTGGAAGTAGGCACCTTTGACGAGCTCACCTACCAAAAATGTCACATCACCGCTACTTCTGTGGTTTCACATTGAATGTGAAATATTCACTAAAACGTTAATTTCAAGTCTTGTCAAGTGTAGATTGTTGAAGGCATTACCTTTTTGCGGCACACCCTGAAACATCGGGGGCATGAGGGATGGCAGGTACAGGTTTGAACAGGCCGAATACTACCAGGAGCCCTTTTGGACAGCCACATCAGGGTATTTTTATCTCCATTCAGCTGAGATAGTGTGTTGTGACTATTAGCAGAAGGAACCCGGATGGGTGTCGGCCTCTTTTAATGGTGAACTAGGCCCATTACTCTAGGACTGGTTTTGGTAAATGCTTTTCATTCTTTGCCTCTATTCTAGGGTAGAGATTGCCCATATATTTTAAAAATGGTTTTTATGTTTCTATTTGTTTTGATTTCTAGGACCGTGTTTAGATGACAAAAACACCAGATTGAAAGACGGTCCATCTGGTATCTTTGGCTTTCATAAAAGCCAGTTTGAATCACATCGGAGTTGATCCAATGGCTGGAAAACACATATTTACTCAAAATATGGTTAATTGGATGTCTCTGACTAATCCTGGATTTTGTCGTCTTGGACGGGTCAGGCTTCAGTTTCTCCCCTTTTCCCTTTTTTCAGTTTGAGAGGCATTGAAAGTAGCAGGAAGAATGTGGAATTCAGAAAGGCCCAGATAGGAGTTCTAGCTTTCCCACTTCAGAGCTTTTGACCTTGGGCAGGATACTTAACCTCTCTGAATCTCAGTTTCTTCATTTGATTTTAAGGCTATTAATACCTTCTACAGGACTGGGGGAGGGCTACTGCAGCAAACCCATGCAAGATACCTAATGTAGGAGCCAGCAGATGAATAGTACACAGTCCCAACCTAGTGTTCATTATTGATGTCGTTGTTTCCTAGTTTCTGAGCTTCTGATTCTTCTCCTTTCTAACTTGTTTTCACTTTTAATATTTTTCTTTTCTTTTGCTTTAAAGAAAGAAGTCGTGTTAAGGGCCTTTTTATGCATTTGTAATGATAACTGATTCATTAGATATTTAAGAGTTATTTATTACTTGTATATAGCATGGTTTTCTATGGCAAGTATTTAATTCAAGTGTGCTTTTCAATAACAATACCGTTACCGTGAACAATCTGGAGTTACACCATCACATAAAAGGAGGCTATCTGTCAAGAGGCTCTACTGGATGAGTTAGGAGGAGTTCCATGATGTTAATTATTTAAAGGCACTTTTTCCGAAAACATTTCCCAAACCCTAACGATTCTGTGCGGTTGCCTATAGACACTAGCAATGCTTTCTACACTTTCGTTGCGATGGTTCTAAAAATACAGAAAGGGAATTTTGATGTGTGATAAAAGCTCAGATGATCAGCCTTTTCTGCCTGTGTACTTTTCTCTAAATATTGGTTTCAAACACCATCTGGAATCTTTGAGGCAGCCTCTTTCTCTCTGAAGCTGTTTTGTATGGTGGACCTAATAACGGCCCCGCAGATGACCTGAACATCTGAAACACCTTGAGAAGCTGAGACAGCCGCACAGCCATTGCCAGCGAGGGCGGTGCAAGAAGCGAGTAGGCACATATGTTCTCTTGGGGAAATGAAGCGATTTTCTGCTGATGAGCTGAGGATACCCTGTAGATATTAGCCACAGAATAAATATTGATCCCCACTATGGGCCTGACTGGAAGCTGTACTTAACTTCAAGAACTGCTGGAATGAAGGGTGAGGAAAAGTCTGATATTAAACATCACTACAGGAAGGGTGAATTCAGACTTCACATAAAAAAGAGAACTGGGAAAGAGAAGAGGCTTAGGGTGGGCAAGGTGGTATTGGGGGAGGTAACTTTTTATAGGCAAGAAAATTAAAGGGAGAGTCAACCGTTGCTTCATTAGCAGGGCCTAGAGAATTTGGCCATTTTCATAAACACTGTGTTGTCTACTGGTGTCATTTACCCATCCTGTTCATATGCGTCCAGCTCCTGGAAAATAGTGTATTTAGAATAACAGGGTGAAGGACAGAACATACACAAATGCTCACTGAAGGGACTTTATTCGGACACCAAGTAATCAGTGTCAAGTGTTTCTTGTGCCTCGGTGGGATGAGAAATATAAGGGCTGCGGGTTCCAGTCCTCATGTCGTGTCCCTGGCCTCTCTGTCTTCATCAACCCTGATTTCCATCTCTAAGGGAAGGCACCAGGTATCGTTTCAGGCATTTTAGAAATAGAAATAACTGGCAAGAGATGAAGATAAGCTTTTTTGCATCTATGGGAGGATGTTTGGAAAGTTAAAGTTCTTTTCAAGTGCTTTGAGGGGCAACAGAAAGACAGCACAGCTAGTGGTTATTTTTTCCTTCTGCCCCTACTGTTCTGTTCCTCCCATAATAATCTGTGTCTTGTCTTCAGGAGAAACTACATACATATAACAGCAACAATGGAGTGTGAAGAGGCTGAGTCCCCACTTGAATCTTTCTATTCATCACCATTCCTTTCCCTTTTTTTTTTCCCTTTACACTCAACTTAAGTGGATTTATTAAAACTGCAGATTCTGTCACACCTACCATCCAGAGGCTTCAGGATGAAAACATGATAGAGCTTATTTTGCTTTGAAAGGCTCCCTTGTAAAGAAATACCTTTGCAGGAAACAAAAAAAAAATAGCAAAGTAAGCTGTTCCCCCCACCCTTTTCCTTAAGTATTGAATTATCTGAAGGAAACCTTCCCCTAAGAATGCAATAGGTAGATTAGGCTTCAGCAGTGTCAAAGGGACAAATGAAGTCTAAGTATGCTTCTCTATTGTGTGGATTCTGAGAAGCGCCTTCAAGGAGAGCATTTGTCTGAACACATGCCCAGCTCTTAAACTATTTGTTTTCTAGCTACAGAAATAACCATCAGCTGTGTTGTCTCCCTGTAGCCCCTCAAAAAGGGAGAAGCAAGAATTTCGTTTTCAAGAGGCATTCTCAAAGACTGCTCATTCCCGGCTTTGTTCCTGGGGTTCTGCCCCTCTTTCCCGGTCTCAGCTCACCCCTGGACACCAGCTTCAGAGCCAGCAGCCCCAGAGGAATCAGAGGGTCATCCCGGAGTCTGCCCGTTTGCCACTGCTCGAGGCCTGTGTCGTAGCCGTCCAGGCTGTGTGCGCAACGACGAACCCTCACACGGCTTGTTCTGCTGCAGAGGGGTTACCTGGGCAAGACCTAATTACATCCGGACAGGGAGGGAGCGAAGTGAATTTTCGTCCTTTCTGTCAGCGTGAGTCAGCAGGCCAACATCAATCAGGTCTCAGGGGAAGAGGGGCAGAAGCCATATTTTTGTCCAAAAACAAAATGTTTTTGCAGCTGACAGCTGTATGCAAGCAGTAACAGTACGTTGCAATGAGCATTTAAAAATATGGAGAGTTGAGATCACTGGCTTTGGGTTAGGAGCAAGCGATGGAGACGTTTCCATCAGGTCTCCCTTTTCCTGACAATACAGGCGTCGTTCGTTACAGGAAGAAAAGCGGAGTGATGTGTGATGTGCTTAATCTTTAACTGTATGAAGTAAATTAATGAGCATGAATATGAGATTTCTTTTCCTTGATGACACTTTATTTATACTATGCTACCATTTATCCCCAAAAGACACTTTTAGTGAAGTAAAAAAAGACATCCCCCCTGTAATCCTGTGCCAGGTGCACAGCTAGGTTAGTGGCCTACAGACCGGGTGCTTTCGTGCAGGGGACAGCGTGGTGCAGCCTGAGGTCTGCACCTTAGCCCGTCTTTTCCCCGTTGAGCTTTTTGTGCACCTGTTATGCTTTTGTCTTACTGAAGAAGAGTACAAAGATGATCAAGAGTGTGTGGAAATACACCATGACCTAGAGTAGAAACAGTCGGTGGGGAAACCGGCTACACAGCCTCAAACTATACACAGAATACCTGGAAAGGTTCCCGTAGAATTGGTGATGATGTGTGGATACAGGCTGAAATCCATCTAGGGAACCAAATCCATTTTCAGAGACTACAATCTGATAAACGTCACTCGCCCTCCATTTCTCTCCTGCACTGATGTTTTCCTTCCCTACAGACCACACGCAGTCATGACTTATTACAATAGCGTCATATGATGCCAGAACCACTCTGTTGGTGGGGCTGCTACCGGCAGGTGGAAGAAGGATGAAAAGCAGGAAGCGCAACGCTTTGCCATCCAGACTTCAAGCATTCTAACTGTTCAGTAGACCTCTTGCAAGGAACCTGAAATGAAGAAGAAAGAAAACCTTTAGTGTGATTTACCCAATGAGTTTTCCTCAATGCCGATAAGGCTTAAGAGACCCGCCCCTCCACCACCATGCTTGGGGCAGGGAGGGGGGTGGTCCCACTTAATGAAAACGTCAACACCAATGGCTCTCTGTGTGCGTAAGTCACACCCACATAGCCATAATGGTCAGCACCTCTAACTCCTGCCACTCTCGGAAGGTGAGCCGATCCTCACCACCCACCCTGTGTCTTTTCTGTTTCTGACTGCACGCGATGGCAGCTCCCTTTAGTTGAGTCAGCAGCAGATGCTGCATGCCTGAGACTTCCATGCTGCACAAAAAAGGAAACCGGTTATTGCAGCCCCAGTAAGATCTGGGAGGAGATGCCTCTTCCATTTCTGCTCTAAGGTGGGACGGGCGTGTGTACGTCTGCTGTATATTCTTTGATAATTAGTGCCCCAGCGTGGGGCTGCTCCCTCGCAGCACGAACTCACTCACATCCTTTGAGCCTGACAGGGAAGGGCGAATGCAGCAACAAGGAATGACAGAGACTTCAGACTCTTGTGCACGTGGATGTGTTGGCCAGAAATAGCAAATGCCAAGCGTCCCTGAAGCCTCTCCCCCTCTCCAGGAAGAGAACAGTACATGCGTGCAGGCATCACTAGGTGGCATAGCTGCCCTGGCATGTTATCCTCCCAGAGCCGAGCTGGTAACTGCTGTGGGACGCTTTGATGATAAACCTGATAGGATTCCTATCCAGAGGCACCAATACAATTAACTCTGATCAAGCCAAAGATTCCATTAGCAGTAGATCGTTGGATTGACTCCAGGAGAAAGAGAAGCTGCGTGCTAGGATGTGTCACTGCAAACACCTGCTCACCACAGTTTGTCCTGCCCAGCCGCTGCTGAACGGAGTTCAGGCTTTCAAGTTGATGGATTGGTACGCCTCACACGGCTTGTTATGTCTCTGTCCCCCCACCCCCGCCAGCCCCAGCCTCCTCCCTCAAAATAGATGTACACATGCTTATATAATATATATCCTCAACTTCAAAGGCATACGAAGGTTTTAGAAAAACATGTATACGTGTATATATATGTGTGTGTGTGTGTGTCTCTGCATATGATAATGAATGCTGGGACAGTAAAAGACTCAAATCAGGAAACAGCAAATCCATTTGATTTGACCACCAGATCATTACCCTGAACCACACTTTCTATCACCATTATAACTGGGGCCAGAAAGCCACCACCCATGTGTCAAATCTGGTCCCTCTGTTAAGTTTGACTGGAAGAAAGCCAACCTCATTGCCTTATTTTTTTTTTTAACATGATGTTTAATTGTACATAGCATAGTATATGGCATCCCATTGACTGGTTAGAATGCATTTCAGCCTGTATAGTTTTTTTTATTTATTTTAGTATCATTAATCTACAATTACATGTGCAATATTATGGTTATTAAACTACCCCCTTCATCAGGTCCCCCCCAACCAACCCCATTACAGTCACTGTCCATCAGCGTAGTGAGATGCTATAGAATCACTACTTGTCTTCTCTGAGTTGTATAGCCCTCCCTGCGTCACCCCCAACATTACGTGTGCTAATCGTAATACCCCTTTTACCCTCTTATCCCTCCCTTCCCACCCATCCTCCCCAGTCCCTTTCCCTTTGGTAACTATTAGTCCATTCTTGGGTTCTGTGAGTCTGCTGCTGTTTTTTTCTTTCAGTTTTTTTCTTTGCTCTTACTCTCCACATATGAGTGAAATCATTTAATACTTGTCTTTTTCCACTTGGCTTATTTCACTGAGCATAATACTCTCTAGCTCCATCCATGTTGTTGCAAATGGTAGGATTTGTTTTTTTCTTATGGCTGAATAGTATTCCATTGTGTATATGTACCAAATCTTCTTTATCCATTCATCTACTGATGGACACTTAGGTTGCTTCCATTTCTTGGCTATTGTGAATAGTGCTGCAACAAACATAGGAGTGCATCTGTCTTTTTCAAACTGGGCTGCTGCATTCTTAGGGTAAATTCTTAGGATGGGATTCCTGGGTCAAATAGTATTTCTATTTTGAGTTTTTGGAGGAACCTCCATACTGCTTTCCACAATGGTTGAACTAATTTGCATTCCCACCAGCAGTGTAGGAGGGTTCCCTTTTCTCCACATCCTCGCCAACATTTGTTGTTTGTGTTTTGGATGTTGGCCATCCTCACTGGTGTGAGGTGATAGCTCATTGTGGTTTTAATCTGCATTTCTCTGATGATTAGGGATGTGGAGCATCTTTTCATGTGCCTGTTGGCCATCTGAATTTCTTCTTTAGAGAAGTGTCTATTCATGTCCTCTGCCCATTTCCTAATGGGATTATTTTGCTTTTTGTTTGTTGAGGTGCATGAGTTCTTTGTATATTTTGGATGTCAACCCCTTATCGGATATGTCATTTATGAATATATTCTCCCATACTGTAGGATGCCTTTTTGTTCTACTGATGGTGTCCTTTGCTGTACAGAAACTTTTCAGCTTGATATAGTCCCACTTGTTCATTTTTGCTTTTGTTTCCCTTGTGCTGGTAGATATGTTCATGAAGAAGTCGCTCATGTTTATGTCCAAGAGATTTTTGCCTATGTTTTTTTCTAAGAGTTTTATGGTTTCATGACTTACATTCAGGTCTTTGATCCATTTTTAGTTTACTTTTGTGTATGGGGTTAGACAGTAGTCCAGGTTCATTCTCTTACATATAGCTGTCCAGTTTTTCCAACACCAGCTACTGAAGAGACTGTCATCTCCCCATTGTATATCCAGGGCTCCTTTATCATATATTAATTGACTGTATATGTTTGGGTTAATGTTTGGATTTTCTCTTCTGTTCCACTGGTCTGTGGGTCTGTTTTTGTGCCAATACTAAATTGTCTTGATTACCATGGCTTTGTAGTAGAGCTTGAAGTCAGGGAGTGTAATTCCCCCTGTTTTATTCCTCCTTCTCAGGATTGCTTTGGCTATTCGGGGTCTTTTGTGGTTCCATATGAATTTTAGAATTATTTGTTCCAGTTCATTGAAGAAAACTGTTGGTATTTTGATAGGGATTGCATTGAATCTGTAGATTGCTTTAGGTAGTATAGCCATTTTGACAATATTTATTCTTCCTAGCCAAGAGCATGGGATGAATTTCCATTTGTCAGTGTCCTCTTTAATTTCTCTTAGGAGTGTCTTGTAGTTTTCAGGGTATAGGTCTCTCACTTCCTTCGTTAGGTTTATTCCTAGGTACTTTATTCTTTTTGATGCAATTGTGAATGGAATTGTTTTCCTGATTTCTCTTTCTGTTAGTTCATCGTTAGTGTATAGGAAAGCAACAGATTTCTGTGTGTTAATTTTGTATCCTGCAACTTTGCTGAATTCAGATATTAGTTCTAGTAATTTTGGAGTGGAGTCTTTAGGGTTTTTTATGTACAATATCATGTCATCTGCAAATAGTGACAATTTGACTTCTTCTTTACCAATCTGGATGCCTTGTATTTCTTTGTTTTGTCTGTTTGCCATGGATAGGACCTCCAGTGCCATGTTGAATAACAGTGGAGAGAGTGGGCATCCCTGTCTTGTTCCCGATCTTAGATGAAAAGCTTTCAGCTTCTCGCTGTTAAGTATGATGTTAGCTGTGGGTTTGTCATATGTAGCCTTTATGATGTTAAGGTACTTGCCCTCTATACCCATTTTGTTGAGAGTTTTTATCATGAATGGATGCTGAATTTTGTCAAATGCTTTTTCAGCATCTATGGAGATGATCATGTGGCTTTTCTTCTTCTTTTTGTTGATGTGGTGGATGATGTTGATGGATTTTCGAATGTTGTACCATCCTTGCATCCATGGGATGAATCCCACTTGATCATGGTGTATGATCCTCTTGATGTATTTTTGAATTCAGTTTGCTAATATTTTGTTGAGCATTTTTGCATCTACATTCATCAGGGATATTGGTCTGTAATTTTCTTTTTTGGTGAGGTCTTTGTCAGGTTTTGTTATTAGAGTGATGCTGGCTTCATAGAATGAGTTTGGAAGTATTCCCTCCTCTTCTATTTTTTTGGAAAACTTTAAGGAAAATGGGTGTTATCTCTTCTCTATGTATCTGGTAGAATTCAGAGGTGAATCCATCTGGCCCGGGGGTTTTGTTCTAGGGTAGTTTTTTGATTACCACTTCAATTTCGTTGCTGGTGATTGGTCTGTTTAGTTTTTCTGTTTCTTGCTTGGTCAGTCTTGGAAGGTTGTATTTTTCTAAGAAGTTGTCCATTTCTTCTATGTGTTCCAGCTTGCTAGCGTATAGATTCTCATAATATTCTCTTATAATCCTTTGTATTTCTGTGCGGTCCATCGTTATTTTTCCTTTCTCATTTCTGATTCTATTTATGTGTGTAGATTCTCTTTTTCTCTTAACAAGTCTGGCTAGGGGTTTATCTATTTTGTTTATTTTCTCAAAGAACCAGCTCTTGGTTTCATTGAGTTTTTTCTATTGTTTTATTCTTCTCAATTTTATTTATTTCTTCTCTGATCTTTATTATGTCCCTCCTTCTGGTGACTTTGGGCCTCATTTGTTCTTCTTTTTCCAATTCCAGTAATTGTGTCTTTAGACTATTCATTTGGGATTGTTATTTCTTCTTTAAATAGGCCTGGATTGCAATATACTTTTCTCTTAGAACTGCCTTTGCTGCGTCCCACAGAAGTTGTGGCTTTGTGTTGTTGTTGTCATTGGTCTCTATATATTCTTTGATCTCTGTTTCAATTTGGTCATTGACCCGTTGATTATTTAGGAGAATGTTGTTAAGTCTCCATGTATTGATGGGCCTTTTGTTTTCTTTCTAAAATTTATTTCTAGTTTTATACCTTTGTGATCAGAGAAGTTGGTTGGTAGAATTTCAATATTTTTGGATTTACTGAGGTTCTTTTTGTGGCCTAGTATGTGGTCTATTCTGGAAAATGTTCCATGTGCACTTGAGAAGAATGTGTATCTTGCTGCTTTTGGGTGGAGAGTTCTGTAGATGTCTGTTAGGTCCATCTGTTCTAGTGTGTTGTTCAGTGCCTCTGTGTTTTTTCTTATTTTCTGTCTGGTTGATCTGTCCTTTGGAGTGAGTGGTGTTTTGAAGTCTCCTAAAATGAATGCATTGCTTTCTATTTCCTCCTTTAATTCTGTCAGTATTTGTTTCACATATGCTGACGCTCCTGTGTTGGGTGCATATATATTTATAATGGGTATATCTTCTTGTTGGACTGACCCCTTTATGATTATGTAATGTCCTTCTTCATCTCTTGCTACTTTCTTCATTTTGAAGTCTATTTTGTCTGATACAAGTACTGCAACACCTGCTTTTTTCTCTTTGTTGTTTGCATGAAATATCTTTTTCCATCCCTTCACCTTTAGTCTGTGTATATCTTTGGGTTTGAGGTGAGTCTCTTGTAAGCAGCATATAGATGGGTCTTGCTTTTTTATCCACTCTGTTACTCTGTGTCTTTTGATTGTTGCATTCAGTCCATTTACATTTAGGGTGATTATCAATAGATATGTACTTATTGCCATTGCTGGCTTTAGATTCGTGGTTACCAAAGGTTCAAGGGTAGCTTCTTTACTATCTAACAGTCTAAGTTAACTTTCTTGTTAAGTTATTGTAAACACAGTCTGATGATTCTTTATTTCTCTCCCTTCTTATTTTTCCTCCTCCATTCTTTATATACTAGGTGTTTTATTCTTTGCCTTTAGTTAGTATTTGGATGGTCTGCTTTCTTTGCTATGATTTTGTTTTCTCTGGTGACCTCTTTTTAGCCTTAGGAGTTCTTCCATCTAGAGCAGTCCCTTTAAGATATCCTGTAGTGGTGGTTTATGGGAGGCAAATTCCCTTAGCTTTCCTTGTCTGGTAATTGTTTAATCCCTCCCTCAAATTTAAGTGATAATCGTGCTGGATACAATATTCTTGGCTCGAGGCCCTTCTTTTTCATTATGTTAAATATATCATGCCATTCTCTTCTGGCCTGTAAGGTTTCTGTTGAGAAGTCTGATGATAATCTGATGGGTTTTCCTTTGTAGGTGATCTTTTTTCTCTCTCTGGCTGCCTTTAATACTCTGTCCTTATCTTTGATCTTTGCCATTTTAATTATTATGTGTCTTGGTGTTGTCTTCCTTGGGTCCCTTGTGTTAGGAGATCTGTGGGCTTCCGTGGTCTGAGAGACTATTTCCTTCCCCAGCCTGGGGAAGCTTTTAGCAATTATTTCTTCAAAGACACTTTCTATCCCTTTTTCTCTCTCTTCTGCCTCTGGTACTCCGATAATGTGAAAATATTGTTCCGTTTGGATTGGTCACACAGTTCTCTTAATATTCTTTCATTCCTAGAGATCCTATTATCTCTCTCTGCCTCAGCTTCTCTGTATTCCTGTTCTGATTTCTATTCCATTAACAGTCTCTTGCATCTTGTCCAGTCTGCTGCTAAGCCTGTCGGCTTGTCTCATTTCTGCATTGTCTTTCTTGACTTCCCTCACTTCCTCCCTTAGCTCTTGCATATTTCTCTGTAGATCCATCAGTATGGTTATGACTTTTATTCTGAATTCTTTTTCAGGAAGATTGTGCATGTCCATCCCATCAGGCTCCCTCTCTGGGGTTGTCTGGCTAAGCTTTGTTTGTACCATATTACTCTGTCTTTTCATGGCGATAGAAGTGGTTGCTGGTAATTTGCCTTATTTTTTCATTGTCAATGGCTGCTTTCACGCAACAGCGGAGCCGAGTAGTGAGACAGACATGGCACGGTTCCTAACACCCGAAATATGTACTCTCTGGCCCTTTGCAGAAAACGACTGTCAACTCCTACCCTCTAAAATACAGTTTGGGAAACCTACTTCTAGTATCAGTATTTCTAACAAATTTCTCAAGTCAACATTGAGACACTTCCCATGGTTAGTAGAATTTAAAAACTATAGTAAATAATTTCAAAGCACTTTGGTAATAACACAGAAGACACTGTGCTGTTATATATGGTCTTGTTCTTGGGGGAACTCACAAGCTAGTTTGGAAGGCACATATGTGAGAAAGATAACAAGGTATGGATGCATGGGTGCCAGGAGACATTCTAAACAATCAGAGAAGGCATTATGGCAAAGAACACAGGAGTGCCAAAGAGTGAAAACAAGGGCTTTGGGGTTTAGCCCTGGTTGTGACACTTTCTCCTGTGATAACAGTAAAACCTACTTTTATGGAGCACTTACTACATGCCAGGCACCATCCCATTTGCTCTGAATTCTCATCACAGTGAAGTTGATGTTATTATCCCAGTTTATTGGTGGGGCACAAAGTCTTAGTTAACTAACTTCTCAAAACAAAGCATATACCCGGGGATTGGTGTACAAGAACCACAAGTGGTATGTGTCACAGGTGACCACCATGTGCTAGTGGCTTCTTAAATCAGTTAACCTATACGTTTCCTCAGCAGTGGCAACATGTCACAGCACACCCTACTCACCGACGGTAATGTTCTCGAAGAACTGACATTCAGCTTGTGTCCACTGACTGAGCGACCACACATTGAATGCTGTGGCACCTTTGGTGGTAGGAAGGTCACTGAGGGCTGGATGTTCACGCAGAAGGCTCTGAGCTGGGTCTTAAAGGGTAAGAGAGGGGAGGGAAGAAGAAGATGTTCAGGGTGGAAAGAAAGTGGTAGTGCCATGTCCTCGACTTTCAAGGAATCAGAAAGGGTTTTTTGGGGGGAGTCATATGTACATATGTATATATGTGTATACTGGTTTGAGTCTTTTAAGTTCACGGCACTCCTTACCATATTAAAAGCTCTGAGAAGTCCTGCAGTTTTGCTTTTCGTTTTAACCTACATTGTCCCTACTTCCGTGAACATGGGATGTATTTTTCATAGCATGTCCATTAATTATCTTATAGAGCAACACTCTTCACATCACCCGTTAGAAAGGCTGACTTTTTAAAATTTTGATTCGCTACAGTCAAACCTACTGTATTTTTTAATGGTAGGGTATTTGCACTTTTGAAATCATTCCTTTCATTGGAGGGTGTGGGCCTATACGCTGACTGGTACCTGCAGCTCTGCACATTTCCACTGAAAGAAGTTAACCCCCGGTTGCAAACGAGCTGTGTGCACTGAATCCAGATGGGAGGACGTGGAGGGTCTATCGCAATGCTCATCTCGGTTGAGGTCCAGCCTAAGTGGGAGTCCTTAGAAGCCGTGTGGTTTAATACATCTGCCTCCTTGGCTGCTGGGCCAGCTTTTCATGACAGTGCTTTTCATCCTCTGAAACATGTAATTGTTTTTGATGACAACAAGAGAATTGTGGCAAGAGAACGCTTAACAGTTTCCAGAAAACACTGAGCTGCCAGCCTCTCGGGTCCAGTCACCTTCAGCAGCTGTGGTGTCGAGACCCCAGGGTTTTCAGACCCAACGGGGTGACCAAGGGGAAGAAGGGCTTGGAGTGGCCGCCTCGGGGGCATTTTTTCAAAGTAAGGGTTTATGGTTGGAAATTCACCCTCAATACAAAGGCATGATGGAAAACTGAAGTGGGAGTCGGTGTGGATGAAGACGTTAAAGGTGATCTCTGTTTTGCAGTGGGATGACCCTTGTCTGTGACTGAGGCCAGAGAGAGTCTTCACTCCTTTGAGCTCCAGGATATGGTGTGTGCTCCGAGAGCCAAGCCTTAAGCAGAGGAGACTGGAAATGGGGAGGCCAGACCCCACTCTCCACACCAGCCCTTATTTAAAACTTACTCTCCAGCTTCCCACACAGATGAGAACGTTGACGGCCCTCTGTGGGTCCTGCTGGAATGGCTGTCAAAGCCTCCTTGTGTTCTGAGCTTAGGAAGTTTCTAAAACTGCACATGCCAGCAGATTGTCAAGCAGAATAATCAGAAACAGTCCGGCTGCGTGGCCACGGTGCTCACCGGGCTTTCGCGGTGAGGGCCGCCGTGAGCGGAACAGGGGTCAAGAGGGGAATGGTCCCCCCAGGAAAAGGGGTGTTGTCCTCCCCTCTGGGTGCCCCAGGCAGAAGGACCCTGTGCCGGGAGATGTGTGTGTTCCTCACTTCCCCAGTCGCCCTCAGCTACTGCCCTCTCCAGAGGCCCGGCTGAAGGGAAAGAGGAACCCAGGGTTCAGCTCTCCTTTCCTGGGGTACAGTGGGCACTCGGCTGAATTAGGACCAAACTTTCAGAGGCTCACAGTTCCGCAGGCCTGTGTCTGACTGAACCAGTGATACCAGCACACCCTTAAGGGTTGATGTTGCTCATTTTAAATATAAAGGGAGGACGCCTTGAAGAGGGCTGACTTAAGACGCACGTGCCTCGGGGGCCCTCTGCGTGTGCGGCTTTGGACTTGCGGGTCGCACTTGATTAAGATTCTGGCAGCCACTTTTCGGCCCTGCTTTCTTTTCCAAAGCCACATCCAAATCCCTCGTTACACAAACACGCGGATGGCTCCTGCCTCTGAGAGAGTTTTACAGTTACTCATTTTGTCACCGTGGGAATAAATGTCCTGGTCTGTAGGGTCTGTCCTGGAAAATGGATCTGGAAGAAATGCTTGCTGAATAAATGGTTATATTCTTTTTATAGCTGAGGAAATCAAGGCAAAGAAGGTGTGGCCGGAGGACTGTACTTCTCAGCTTTTCTTTCCAAGTCTATTCAGGGTACGAACAGTTACGGGGCAGCAAAGGAGTGAGATGTTCTGTGTATAATCAGACATGTAAAAAAAAAAAAAGTAAAACTCTATTTTTTGCACAGAGCAATACAACAAAAAAGCAAGAGATGCCTTTGATTTTTCCCTGAATTTTTCCTTGACCACTTTTAAACCCTCATTTTGATTTATTTCTCAAGAGCAAGGTGAGAGCCACTCTAAGGAGAAGTTCCAATTGCCCTTTTGAGAGAGTAGAGAATGCATCAGAGGCTGCTATCACCCGGCCCTCTAGAGGCACTTCTATGGTCTTAATGCATTTTATTCCTTCCTATTTGTGAAAACCCAAGCCCTGTTTTCTTTCCTCTTCAGGAAAAATATGGGTATAGAATGCGAAAACTGGTCTTCCTTTTGAAATCCTTCAAAACTCAGGGGCCACAAGTCAGTCTCCTGGTAAACCTGCCTTATCTACCAGTCCTACATGCAGAAGGGTGCTGCTGGACAGTGCAGGCCGTGTGCCAGGGGACAGGAAAGAGGTGGTTCAGATGCTGGGTGTGAGGACAGACAGAACCTTTTCATGATGCCAAAGGAGACATTCTGTGCTGCCATGACGAGGTCATGTGGTGCCACTTCTCAAGAGGCTAGAGACCCCCCGCCCCTTCTAAAATAAACTCCTTGCAGGTTTACACCACGAGGGGCAGCAGTATGGCTGGCTGCCCCATTCAAGGTAAGAAATTAATTAAGGACTGTGTGTGTTCTGGGCAGTTTCCTAAAAGGAGCATGTTCAGCATGCTAGCAGTCTCAATCTAGCCATTTTGAACAAAAGATGTTCTCAGAGAAGGGCCTTAAGCTTGGAAACACCAACTCTGCCTGGAGAAGACCTGCTGTCTAGCAGGAGGCTGGCTCTGAATGCCTCCGAGAGCCCTTGTCTTCATCAGAGCAGCCTCGAATCAGGAGATCCTGGAGAGTTGATACTAGGTGAGGCTGTTCCTTTCCTCTCTGTCGGAAGCCTCCTGGAGTCCATGCAGAGAGCCATTCTGGCTCCTTTTCTCCAGTTTAAAACTCGTCCTGCTGCTTAATAACCCCACTCATTCCAGCTGGAGTTTGTGTGCAAACACTGGCAAAGGAGCTCTGCTGCTTGGTGTAGGGGCTTGGGGAGCGCTGCCCACTGGGCATGACTACCTCTGCGGTGACCTCTCCAGCTTGCCTTGGGCTGGTACAGATGCATGTCCCAGCTGCTCCAGTGTGGTGGCAGGTGGGACAGCCATGATGTACGTTCTGTGTGCCAGGTCCCCTAACCCCCTTCACAAGACGCTTATCGCTAGTGGAAACCTACTGGCTGTATCCCACAACGTCCAGGGAACCCTGTTCTCAGGGGCAATTATCAGAGCTAAAAAAGAGCTGGTAGTGTTTGGCCAGAATGGGGTGGTGGAACGTCAAGCTTGCATAAGGGCCATCCCTGTTTTGTAGCGCCCTCTGGCCACACATAGACTCCTGTTCTTCCTCCTGCTAATTAAAAGGAAGATTTATTTAAGACACGCCTTGATATTATCCTTCCCTCTTCCCTCTCACTTTCTTTTCTCTCTCTCTCTCTCTCTCTCTCTCATGCACACACAGCTTCTTACAGACTTCCCGGGACCTGACTCCTTCCTCTCAGTTTCTCCCCTTGTTCTCAGATTTCTCACTTGGCTGTCTTTTCTCTCTGCCTCAGGCCCTCAGCCCCCTACCCTCTGATTCTCTGGTCTGAGGTTGGCTGGGTGGGGGGTTGTGGACATCGGAGAGAGGTACGATGCAGGAGACAAAGATAACTGTCCTGGCCATTGCTCTCTGCAGGCCAGGACATCCTCTTCCTGGAACATTTGCTTCCAATTAAAAAAAAATCAGCTTTACGACTATCTGTTTGTATAGCTGATGTGATTAGATACCCGATTTGTGTTGCGGATTTAGGTCTAGAAGGGAATGAAAAGGAGAGTTGGGATGCAGAGCAGTCCTTTGTCAGATGTTTGTTTGCTGGACCCAGTGTTGTGCTACGGGGCCTGCCTGGCCCTGCCTGTTCTCCGCTCCTTCTCTCTGCCTGTATCTGGTGCTGGATGGTCTGAGTACCTCGACATCCCAGCAGAAGCAATTCTGCTCAGCCTGGGTTCCTCAAAGGACCCCCCAACACCCGGCCCTCTATTCCCCAGCCTCTCATTCATCAATGTGCTTACAGTTCACCAGGGGGTCCATTTATAATCCACATCCTGAATTAGTAGGTCTCACAAAGGATCCAGACTTCAAATTTCAGACCAGGTCCTGGGATTTATGGGCCACACTTTTTCAAGGCCTACTTTTTTCTCAAGGCCTGAATCTGTGGGCCTGCTGCAATGAAAGGTGATTAATCTGATGAGCACATCAATATTCATGAGCTAAAGAGAAAGCCAGGGAAGGGCCTTACCTTCTCCCAAGTGTTCAGTGGGTAGGAATTCTTGGAGATAACTCATTTATTCATTCAACAAATATTTCTCAAGTGCCCACAGAGGGCCAAGTAGTGTTGTAGGCCCCAGGGCAATGCTTCTCAAACTTTCCTGTGCATACAAATTACCTGGGGCTCTTTTTAAAATGTGGATTCTGATTCAGGAGGTCCTGGGGAGGTCTTGAGGTTCTTCCTTTCTAACAATCTCCCTGTTGATGCTGTACGGCTGGTCACAGCTGACAAGAGCCTAGATCGGTGCTGCCCGGTGGAAATATGGTGTGAGCCACAAATGATAGTTTCATTTGCAATTTAAAATCGTTTCCATAGCCATATTAAAAAGTAAATGGAAATAGGTGAAATTAATTTTGAAGAAACATGTTGCTTAACCCCATATATCCAAATTATCACTTCAACATATAATCAATCTGAAAACTATGGAGCTATCCACATTGTCTTCACCATCAGGTGTGGATTTTGCACTGAGAGCACGTTTCAGCTGGGAATGCTAAGTACTCATTGCCATATGCGGCTCATGGCTGCAGTTGAGGTACCGCAGGCCCACATGATGCCCTCACCTCTGGGCAGCTCTGCAGAGTGACTCTGAGAAGAGCAGAAGGTGCCGCCGTGGGGCCTCTTCATGCAAAGAGCAGCCTTAATGACTTGCATCTCAGGCACGCTCACTCCCCAGCCCCCGGTGAGAACCTGAGAGACATCTCAGAGTCCTATCAGAGGATGCTAACTTCTTTTCCACCCCCAATGTTATACCCATCCCGCTCTATTAGAATGGAACCTCCTCCAACTCCATGGATGTGGGAGGGGGGAGAGGGGAAGGGCTGGCTCCCTTTTTGTGCCTTTTTCCAGGGTGGTTTCTGACACATCAGATCTCTTAAGCACCACTTTGCTTTGGGAACCAAATTCTGACTTGGGCATTATTGAAAACTTTAGTCTCAAGTGCTAGAGGTTAACGCTGGTGAAACTGGGCAGGGAGCATGAAGAGTTTCTTCCTCCAGCTGCCCCACCAGCCAGTCCAAGGAAAGGGACCAAGTGAGAGGACTTGGCGACATTTAAAAAATCATTTGCCTCCTTGACTCCCAACCTCCTCTCTGTTCTCCATCCCCTGTATTCTGTGCTTTTACAGTATTTTGAAGGTACTTCGTTCTGTCGCACCTTGGGACGTGGAAGGTGACTGCTCTGACGATTAGCATATTACAGGCATAAACCCATTGCATTTCCATGGTAGATGGAATTTGCCCGGATCTTGTGCCTGATGTCCATATAGTAAATGGTTCTATTAGAGTAAAATGAATTCTGAAATAGGGCTTAAGGGCTGGTACGTGATAGCAGTTAAAGTTTATATAGCACGTCTTAGTTTATATAGCTCTTTTGACCATCTCATTTCATTTTTACAGAGTTCTAGGCATGTAGGTATTTTCTGGAGGAGAAAAGGGACTGAGCTGGAGTTGTCATCTGTGAGGAAGGAGGTGGGAGGCATGGATCTCTGCAGCCCCACTGTCTCTGACATTCTGTTATCTGGGGTTGGTTTGTACATCTGAATGTCCAGGCCTCGTGGGTGAGAGTGCTAGCTCTGGGGTCAAGTTGCCTAGCTTGGACTTGGGGTAAAATGTTTACTCTCCTCTCTGTCTCGGCTTCTCTATCTCCAAGTGGAAAGGATAATTGCGCCCACCACATAGAAAGGAGAGAGCATTAAGTGAGATGGTCTATGCAAAGCACTTTGTGAGTTCGTGGAAGTATTTCCACTGCTGTCATCAGCAGAAGCAGCCTCGCCATCCTATCATCCTCCACCTGGTCTCCATGTGTGACTGTAGTTGCATACAATGTGAATGAGATAGATAGTCATAGATAACCGTGTTCTTGCTTAGTCCTGTGTTTCCCCGCTAGACACGCACTCCAATTCTCTCCTGCATTGTTTTACAAGGGGAGAGTCTGGGTGTCTCTGCTAGTATTTCCATTTTCAAGAGAAAAATGACCCATGACGAAATTTAAAACCACAAGTCAGAATTCCTCCCCGCGGGCGAAATGAGGGTAATAAAGGGCTTGGCGAGTAATTGCCAAAGCAGCAGGTTGGGGAGGGGCCGTGTCAAGAGCAGGTAGGAGGCGTGTTTGGAGAAGCTGCCAGTCTGTGCATTGAGTTATCATGGTGTCTTCTCAGCCAGCTAAGTACAGATTAATCTCTCATGGCTGACCAATTATGCTCAGACTTTTGGGAAAAAACAAGTTAAAAGAAATGCATTAGGCAGAGGAGTCGGCAGCAGGGGTGGGAGGAGGGATGAGCTTGTACAGTGTCAGAAGGCGTTTAATTTCACATCTGTTGTCCAGCTAATCTAATCAGAAGGTGTCTTAGAATGACTATATCCAATCATGTTTGTATGGACACATACTCATTACTAAGGTAACCAGGCACCCATGTTCACCTGGGACAGTTGCAGGTGACGGCTGTAGTCCTTGAGCACTTGTTAATAGCATCCCCTTTCACTCTCAGATGAGTCTTGCTTTGGACGATAAATTATGGTTACCTTAATTATAATCACAGAACACGTCTGTATGTGTTATAGAACATGATTTTAGTGCTGGAAGAGTCTCACAGGCATGCCTTTTTTGTTTGCTCTGGAAATACAAATAAAACTTGTAGCCTAGGAAGAACTTGGTCTCTGGAAAAAGACCAACCTAGACCTATTCTGGAGAAACGTTGGAGGTAGTGGTTAAGAGAGTAGGGTCGAAAGCTGACCATCTGGGTGCCAGCCCAAGCCCTGCAACTTACCAGCTGTGACTCTTTGGGAAGGTTACTGAACCTCTCTGTGTTTGTTCTATGACCTCTAAAAAGGCCATAGAGGTACCTATCTTACGAAGTTGAAATAAGCATTAGATGACTTAATGCACATGAAACAATGACTGACAATAAGCCCTAAAATAAATATTTGCCATTACTTTAGTCCTAGATTTACTGTTATTTAGCTGTTTGGCTGAGGGGATGGAGCTCTCTGCATCCTGAATCCCTGTAAAGTGGACGTAGGACTTTCTACCTCCTGGGTGTGTAGTAAGCATCAAATGGGATCACGTATGTGAAGAGTTTAGTGCAGAACCTGGTTGCCCATGGATTCTCAACAGATGTTTATTTCTCCTCCATCCCTCCAGTATCTCTGATAGCTCCTGAAACTCATCTCTTCTCTGGTTTGCTTACTTCCTGAGAAATTTAAAGTCATTTTCTGTGATATCACTAGCATGAAGCTGTGAAGCCCACCAGTGAGATAAGTAAACTCCCCAAAGGTTGCTTCTCATCCAAATGATGCACACGAGGCTGTGAGCCTGGAATGACTGTAGTGATGACAACAGAGTTCTTTTAAAGATGTCAGCATTTTTACAGGCTCCTAGAGCACCCATTGCTAAATACCCTGGTGAGGTTTGTTTGTTGAATCTTCCCGCCGCCCTTCCCGCCGCCCTGTCCTCCTCCACCCCTCCAGTGTTTAGGAGTTACTTGGCTTCCAGTAACATCTCTGCCTAAGTCATAACAAAAAGGAAATGAGCTGAAGACTGCTAAGAAAAATCTGTATGATAGCTGGCAGTATAAAGGAGGTCATGTTTAAAATACTCTATCTGCTTTTGGTTTCTGTCTGGTAAACAACACCTAAATAAAAGTTTTATCAGGAAGAACAACCTTGGAAAAAATGAGTAGTCTTTGGTTAACACTGTAAACTACGGATCTTTCAAACTAGCTTTATTCATTCAGACAGAGTCCGGACAGGTGAGTTTTTACTTGATATTTGTCATCCAGCCGTCCCTTCACTTATTTATTCAACAAATATTTATTGAGTGATTGCTTTGTGCCAAGCAGTGTGCCACGTTCAGGGGATACAACATGGAAAAAGCTGTCCTCATAGTATGTAGGTCTACCCAGTGTATACGATATGCTCATCATTTAAATACACTCCAAGTCCCAAAGACAAAAATGAGCTAAGAAGGAAATGTAGGGGAGAGATCAGGGTTACTGATTTGGAAATAAACAAAAGCCTTATATCAGTGTTTTGCAAGAAGATAAAGTATGTAGCATGAGCTGAGGTCAAGCAAGCTGACTAGACTGGAGAAATGAAACAGCCATTCTGTGTTAAAGCATTCACACCGCTCCTGCTATAGTTCCGGGTCTCAAGTCTGAACCCGTATTTTCCTTAACTTTCCACTTCATGTGCCCTAGACAAATTTTGATGGGATGAATTAAGAGTGCCTCATATATCATCTACTTATTTAAGATAAAACCTACTTACAACAAATAGAAAGTATGCATAAAACCTTGGGATCATAGCCATTAAAATTGCATTCTTGTGATACAGACATTACAAGTTACCAAGCTGAAAGTGGCTGGGAAGAAATGTGGCTGAAAACCACCATCAAAAAATAAACCAAATGTTTTACCAAATATCATTAGTTACCAGTATTTACCTGGGTGGTTGGCAGAGAAAGTGCATCACAATTACCTGGGCCCCTGGCTAAAAAGGCAGGTTCCTGGGCCCAGCTCCACCTGCCAAATGAGGATTTCTAGGAGGGAGGGTCTGGAGATGGACATTTTCAGCAGCCTTGATAGGTTCTTAGGTACATTGAAGTTCGAGAACCATCGAGGCTGTGCCATCATTGTGCCAAGAAAGAATGCAAGCAGCCAGAGAAAACGGGCTCTCTGAGAAGTGGGCAAAGCAATAACATGATACCAAAGGGAAAAAGAAAATTAACAAAGTATCTGTTTGAGAAAGCCCAGAGGAATCTTGGAATATTTGGGATTTCCAGGACTAAAATCTGTATTTACAAAGAATTGTTGAACCAAACGCCTTTCAGGTTCTTTAGAAATCCAGGTGACTTTTGTAATGTTTGAGGTTGATCAGAGCCCGAGTGTATTTGCCAGAAGCAGACTCCTCCTCAAGCTTCACCGTCCCCACCCATATGCATTTTTAGGGAGATTCAATCCATGTGTTCTTGAGAGTCCTGCCCTAAATTCATCAAAACATCATTTTTATAACAATGATGTGGTGGCCCTGTAATATTTCAGAGTCTTTTTTTTTTTTTCTCCTTGGAAACCGGAAGTTGCCTTTGGCTGATGACAGACTAACCCCAGAAAGAAGTTTGAGTTGGTTCCGAAACGCAAGCCTCACGTATATGCTGTGGGCTCTCTGCTTACAATGGGAACCTAACCTTCAAATATCCCTCTTATCTCAACAAAGAAGGCATTTAATAACGCAGCATGACACCCTGGAAGAGCACTGAGCTGGGAGCAAACTCATGTTTTTGTCTTGAGTTTTCCACCAGTTAGCTGTTTGGCTTTGAGCAGATATTTTAACCTCTCTGGTCCTCTCTTTTATCCTAAGGGAGAGGATTAAACTACAGACAGTCCCTGACTTAGGATGGTTCGACTTTTATGATGGTGCAAAAGCAATACACATTCAGTGGAAACTGTACTTCAAATTTTGAACTGTGATCTTTTCCCAGGCCAGTGATATGTGGTCCCACATCTGGCAGCCATGCAGTGATGACGGTAAACAACTGTATACTTAAAATCCTTCTGTCCCCACACAGGCATTCTGTTTTTCACTTCCGATACAATATGCAACCAATTACATGAGCCATTCAACACTTCACTGGTGTTGAATAGGCTTTGTGTTATATCCCTGTGCCCAATTGTAGGCGAATGTAGGCGTTCTGGGCATGTTGCTGCAAGTAGGCTCAGCTAAGCTATGACGTTTGGTAGGTTAGGTGTATTAAATGCATTTTTAACTTACCTTGTTTTCCACTTATGATGGACTTGTCAGGATGTGACCCCCATCATGAGTCAAGGAAGGTCCGTGCAGGACATTTGTACATGACAGTACTTCTCATTAAGTATCATGACAATTATGAAAATACGGCCCAGACTCTCGCGTGACTGCAGTGTATTTTGGTTGGCCTGTTTATTGCCTTTGCAAACACAAGGCGTTTACTGTGTCTTCGGCTTCTTGCCAGAGAAGACGAGCCAGTTTAGTCGTGGTGCTTCTGGATGTCAAAACATTCTCGTCTGACCATGCCCCAGAAGTTTGTTCAAAGTGTGACTGACTGACATAATGACTGATTGGCTGATAATGCCAGCTGACAGTGATTGATTGAGTGTAAAATTATCTGCTCTCATTACTTCTGAAATTGAATTCAGATCGGCTCTATTGGAGGGTTTCCATGGAGACCAGAACCTGCTGTAGCAAGTGTTTGTGGATACGGTGGCTTATTGTGATCAATACGTTTCCTGTGCTGGTCTGAAGAAATTATTAGTAACTGTGGTCAGGTAGAAAAAGATGACCCTATGTAACGAAAAAAACTCTTGCATTTAGTCTGCATAAAATAAACGCTGGGCTTCTTGGAGTTCTGCTTTGGCTGATGGGTCCTGATACATTCACTAATTCGCCATTTTTACTTGGTTATTAACTTGGGAAGATTTGCTTTTGAAAAAGAAAAATATTCTAGGAGTTTTGTTTTTTCTCTTTGAAGAGCTGAACAGAAGATAAATGTTAATACTTGTTTTTTAAAATGTGATGCATTTCACAGTAACAACAAACATTCCATCAAATCTTAAGCATGCACATGTTAATACAGAGACAGGGCTGGTCCCCCAGGCTTTTTCTGGGTTATTTCCATGAATGAAAAAGTCATTAAACGATTTCATAGGCTTGCCTTATTGATCTCATACAATGGCATGCTATGTCTGCTCTTCAGGGAAGCCTTTCCTAACTGCCCCCACCAGAGTTAATTACTACTTCCTCTGTGTTCACAGGGCGTTTTTCCATCCTCCGTTATAGAGTTCATCTCAGGCAACTTTGCCTTAAAATTACTTGCATCTCTTTTGCCCTCTAGATGATGACCTCCTTGAGGACGGGTCATTTTCTTTTTTCCCTTCATATCATCCTCAGCATCTCGTGGAGCTCCTGATACATCACAGGGGTTCCATAAATGCTTGTTGAATTGAATTAACTGGGTTTGCATTGCGAGGTCATCTCTTCTGAGACTGGTGTTTAGTGGGATTCCCACACGGTGAGGCAGTGGAACACGTGCCTGGCAGTTCAGTTGCTTTGTTTCCTGTTCTGTAGCTGTGTCTGTGCCTGAGAGGGTTGTTAGGAAATATTGTACTGCAGGAGGTTCATATTATATAGGAAGTCTGTACGGCTTCCAGAATAGCGCTGACTGTGCTGAGATGATGGTGGGAGGATACCTAAAAAGGATTCTGTTTTACGCTTAGCTGCATTCATTCACTGGATCAGCTGGACTCTGCTTCAGCTCACCCTCTCTGGCACCAAATTTGGCTCATAGTTGAAACCACTTTTAGATGAACCCACAATTAATAGCGACTAACATTTTTGAGCATTGACCTCATGGCTAGTGCTGTACTAAGTACCTTACATATTTTTTAATTCTTTCATATGGCGACCCTTGTCCCATTTTGAAGATAAGAGAACTAAAGCACAGAGTTGTTACGTAATTTCTCTAAGGTCACACCGCTAGGAAGTGCTAGAGCCTGTATAGTCTGGCTCCAAACCCCACTCTTACCATACTGTGTTTTGGCAAAAGTGTTTCGAAGTTTAGTTCTTTAACCGTCTGCATCACAATGTGCAGAATCACATAGAATGATGGTATCACATTCAAAGTCATCTAGCGTGTTAAACATGCAGATACCCCCAGATCTTCTAATTCAGATTCTTTTGACTGAGGCCAGTGAAACTGCACCAAGATGTTTTATTTCAGGAGCTTTGATGTTGGTTTGTTTTATAGCTTTTCGAGGAGGAGGGACAAGTGATTTCAATACAACTTTATAAATCTCTGCTCCTAAGGTAGACGCACTCTTTGAGGCTTTTGGGCTTTGGTTTCTTTGTACTGCCTGACTTTAGAAATAACTGGCAATGCCAACCTGAACACATTTTAAAAGAGAATTACCAGGCTTTTCTGGTAGAATGAATACAGAACGGAACAGTCCAGAGAAGTCATCAAAGATACCCATTAAAAAGCACAGACCTGCTCCAGTTAAGAGCCCGGCCAATGGTATTAGCAGTGAAGGGACTGTGTTCCACAGCACCTCCCACAGCTACAGGCAGTTTGCTGGGGGCTTGTCCGTGAAGTTCATGGCCTTCCACGTGGGCTTCCTGAGGCATCTCTCCTACTTTGCGATTTCCTTGCTCTGGGAAATGCAAGCCGGTGCAGATCCAAAGCCGTCCAATGGCACCAAGACAAACTCTCCTCCCCCAGAGGGTTTTCCTTGCTTATCTTTGCCAATGCTCTCCTATGGCCCATCCGTGTCACCTCTCCTTTCCTGACTTTCTAGCCGAGCTATGCCTGCTCCGACCCAAAGGCCTTTTGCAGTTTCCAAGCAGAGGCTCCCCACATGGGAGTCTTAAGAGGCTTATGCCTCTGGGGTTACTTTGGTTCTTGCTGTCACCTTGCTTTCTATTCCTGGTTATCTTTCTGTGGCTTGTTTGCTAACTGCCCTGAAGTTTGCTAAACTTTCACAAGCTCTGTTCTTTCCCCTGCCCATCACTCCAGCGGCACCCATGGCATCTCCGTGTACCAGAGCTGCCATTACCTCATAGCACTTCTTCCCACCACCCCTCCCTGGGTTTACTGAGGCGTCACTGGCATGTAGCATTGTATAGTTTAAGGTGCACAACATAAGAATTTAATAGTTGTATATGAATTGCAAAAATGCTTACCACAGTAGGTTTAATTAACACCCATCACCTCATTTAGTTAAAGCATTTATTTCTATTTCATGACAGCTTTTTTCTTTTTTTTGGTTTATTTTCTGTCTTCCACAATTAGAATATTTGTAGAACAAATGAATGCTTGTGAGTTAATGGATTTTCTCCATATCTCCTTCCCCTAACTTTTCCTCTCTCTCCCCAGTCTCTTAGAAATGCTTCTGTTCTCGTACGTTATAACCACCTTCTATGGGAAGTTCAGTCATGGTCCTGGCCTTACAACCATCAGTGGTATTGCAGTTTTATGTGTAGCATGAAAATTTTTTTGTATTAAAAAATGCACTTTCTAAAATGGTATTTTTTAGTGATTTAGACACTCATCATTCAGCTTACCTGTTATGGCCTTTCAGGGTGAACAGGGAGACGTCTGTTTGGTTCTAGAAATTTGTCACAGTTGAAAAGGCTCTGGGTGGTTTGCCCCAGGAGTCCAGCAACATCCCTTAGTCCAGGAACACTTCTTATGACCCCAGCTGGGTGGCTCCAGCTGTATGCTTAGGACTTTTAGGTGACGTGAGAGAGAAAATTGCTTGATGTATTTGCCACATGAAGTAGCTGCTGTAATTCTCTTTCAATTAAGAACTTTCCTAACATTGTATGGGTGAGTAAAATCTTATTTTTATTCTGTTTTTCTTTTTTTAAAAAAAAGGAAAGAAAAGAAATCTAGGCATTGTCAAAATATTTGCTTAATCTTGCAGATTTGGGAAGCTGTGTAGTTGCTTGCTCTGAGAGACCAGAACAATGGTCATTAAATGAGAAGCAGATGCAATAAAGTATGCAGTAAAAGCCTTCTATTACGGGCTGTAAGGGGGAAAAAATTAGTTGTTAACAGAACACAGTAAGCGTTATGGAATAAATCAGAACAAAACCATTCCCAATTACTGTACAAAGATAATTAAAGTCTACAATGCTGATTAAGGTCTGTTTATATCTATTTCTGTTTGTGTACAAACATATGCACATAGTTAAATATTTTCTATTGTTTTTTTGTGCAATGCTAACTTCAGAGTTAAATCTCTCTGAATTTAACTTTTGTTTTTATATCACCAGGAAGTACAATCTCCAGAAATTGAAACTGCAGCTTTTTCTCCTTGATTTTACTTTATTTTTCTTGGCTAACTTCAGAAAATTCTTCAAGTATGTAACACCACTTCCTTCAGTGGGTTTTTTGGTCGTCTGTGTTTTTAATGGGATAAACTAGGGTTCCTTTCACCCCATTTTACAAAAAGATAGGATTTTTCTTTGAACTTGACCAATATGCCCAATTATATTCACACATTCGTGTTACATAGAATTTCAAAACATCCTTTGGATATTAATCTCAAGAAAATTCAAACTTGAAGAAAGAGAAATTGATAAATAATCCTCCTTACTGGCAGTTCCCCAGAGTTTTCTTCGCAGGCTATAAATATCACATAAATATTCCCTGAACTCTAAGCTGTAATTTTTTGGATGGATGTCAATGGTTTTTAAGAGGGAACAACAATGAGCTATAATTATCATTCAGAAGTTATCAGCTGACAACTGGAAAAGCAGTAACTGTCCGCTAAGGTCCAGGAACAGTCTCGGTATATGCTGTTCTCGGCTTTGTGAATGAAGAAGAAATGTAATTCTTAATTGTTGTAGACATTCTTTTGAAAATCACTTTACACCACCAAACCGATCCACAATCACCTTTTTAAAAGAAAATGCTTGATTCTCCTTTGGATTTTCTTCCCTTTCCTTCATTTCTTTTTGCAAACCCACCTGCTCTTTCTTTTCTTCCCCCCTTAGCCTCTGTCCACCAAGGACTCAATATAGCTGCAGTTGTAATACAGTTCTTCCTTCTAGGACTAAACGAAAACAAAAAGAACCTGAGTCTGTATACGATGCAAGGCTGTAGCATGAAATGGCATTGGCAAGACTCCAATGCAGGCTAACACTGCCCAGCAGAACCATGGTTCACAGCCATATGCCATTTTTAATTTGCTAGTAGCCATATTAATAAAAGTAAAAAGAAACTGAAGAAATTAATTTTGATGATATATTTTATGTAACCTAATCAATCCACAGTATTTTAATTTTAGCATGTAACCAATATAAAATAATGGCTAATGAGATATTTTACATGTTTTTTTCACACTAACTCTTTGAAGTCCGGTGTGTATGTTACACCTGCAGCATACCTCGGTTTGGACTAGCCACACTTCACATACTCAGTAGCCACATGGGTTGGTGGTTACCCAATGGCACAGCATAGTTGTATATAATACATGGAGAAGACCCAGGGTTAAATAAAATCCGGAATGTTGAGTGTTTATATGGAACAGCTTATCTAGGTCAGTTTGGAGATAAAGGAAGAATCATCCTGTTTCTTACTTGGTTCGTGATGGATTTGGAGAAAGAAAATGACAAGAGTTCTTGAAAATTTGAAGGGTCTAACTGATGGCATGACTTGTTTTTTGAGCGCAAAGCTTCCAATTTGAGGCTCTTCACATTCTGTTATGAGCAAGCTAGGACTGAACTAGGATTGTTGGGGAGAATTAGTTCTTTCTGAACAATCTCAGAACAGAGGAACATTTGGATGAAAAGAAAGCTCAGCCCTCCTCTCTCCGGCTTGGTTGAGGCAGCTCTTGCTGCACTCAAGACTGAAGTTGCCTCTTCTATCTTGTATTGTACCCATAGAGTGGAGCCTAAATCCATCCCAAGCTTAGTGGTGAACACACACAGACTTCCTGGGGCGTAGCCACGAGAGCACGGACTTGTAGAATCTGACAGCCCTCGGTTTGAACAGCGGGGTGACTTGAAGCAAATTGCAGATCTGCATCTGTTTCCAACTCTGTAGAACAGGAACAGTAATGCCTACTTTGCAGAGTCTTTTGAGGAGTAAATACCGTAAAGTGTATAAAGCACTGGGCAGAATGCCAGACACGTAGTAGGCAGCCAATAAATGATAGCTATCATTGTAATATAAATAGACATAAATAATATACCTTATTTTTTAATTTTTCCAAGCTGCTGCCATGGTCCTATGCAGAAAGATCCCTTGTATTGTTCTGTGGTCTGTGAATGAAACAATGTTCTCTAGTTTATAATCTGTATGAAGATAATTTTTGGTGGTGCTAGGGCAAAAATTGGTAGATGTCTGGGCTGCACTAGAAAACTCCTAATTTTGTCAGGCTCAGCTTTTGATTTTTTTCAGAATGACTTTAACTGTGAATGAGAAATGTTTGTAACATCCATAGTTGGTCTAAGCTGGGTATATTACTATGTGATGAAGCTTCTTATTGATTATCCTCTGAAAAGGTAGCTACCAAATATAGATACCAGTTTTGGTTTTTACTTTTTAGGGGCTTGTGGTTTTCTTGGAAATCACTTTCCAAGGCTTTGTTATTTCTATTCTCTAGCTTTCAAGGTTGCAAGAGTAGCTAGATCTCCCAGTGACTCATTCTGGTGGCCAGAAAGGCACTATTTGCACGATACTAGTTCATGGGGGTGGAGGTGGGGTGGAGGTAGTGGTGGTGAGGGTCTTTGTTCTTCTCTTCAAAACCCTTTGCTTCAGATTATGTTTGGGCCACATTTTATACCTCATTTTGTGATCCATGAAAGTAGTAACCATGATTGGTTAAATGGGACGTAAGCCACTTGGAAGGGTTTTCTTTGTAATTCTGTATAGTTTCAAGCATGCTGCATGTAATTTTGCTAACCAGTCAGTTCACTCAAGTGTTCTTCATGGATAGCGCCTGTGCTGAATCTGACGTACACAGTTTACATAAAATATATTCCTTTCACAGTGTGCTTCTGCTGTGACACAAAAAGACACTGTTTTAAAGACAAACCTTTTCAGGTAATTAGTCATACAAATGACCATTCTTGGCAGGAGAAGTAGGAGGGACAAATATCCTCCAACTCTCAAGAAGGGACATCAATAATATGGAGAACAAAATTATGCACATCTTTACCTATTACACTGAAACGTTATGTATGATATTTTACATAAGAAGTTTCTCTATTCCTGTGGTTCTGCCCACATTCCCTTGGCCCCCACACCCATTATGATGGAACGAGTAATTATAGACTCTTTCTTTTCACATCTTTCTCCTTGCTAATACAGAGGTACATATGCATAGATACACACTTATTAGAGGATCTCTCTGGAGGATTTTTGGTATGGAAATAGAATCATATTACACATATTGCTGTTTTTTGCATTTCACAGTGTATCATGTACACCCTTAAAATTGAGTAGATGGAGTTCTGACCCTATCCTTCTCCCTCTGATTTGGTGCTCAGGAAATCTTGACCTGCCCCATACATGCACATTTGGAACACACATTATATTCCAAATCTTTACTGACAGTAGTCCAGGAAGTTGCTTGCTTGGTAAGCCAAGTCATGTGTCAGTTTAGCAATGTATCTGAGTTAAAATCGGATCAAAAGATTATTTCCATTTGGTGTAGACCAGAAAAGAAATAACTCAAATGAACTGGAGGTATTATGTCTTATAAACATGGATCCGAGATGGAGACGTGTCACTTAAAGACACCCTTCACCTGGAGGCTAGTGAGGTCTGGAAAAGAAAGAATATAAATTGCAGTTTTGTGTATATCTCATTTCATTGAGTTTGAAATTCAGAGACAAATTTTGTTTATATCATAATTGAGTTTCAGCTGGCCAATAACAACTTGGGATTTAACATTTTTATGCAATTGTTTCTCTTACCCATTGTTTTCCATTATCCAAATACTGTGAAGAGGCTAATAATTGGTAAACAAATGCAGTATAATTTAGGAACTATGTGTGAAGCAGTAAAGCAAAGTGTGTTGATCTTGAAGTAACTGGTTGATGATACTTTAAACAACCTATATGGTATTTTATTAAAATGGAAAATGTGTGTATAAATATGTACATACATATACACACACACTGAATTTAATTGTTTTGTAAGTTTTCAACTATATTTTTCTTTCACAATTGTTAAATTGAGTTTTTCTCAAATGAAACTGAAGAAGAGGTTGTTTATATTATTAGTCATAAACAGGTTTACTAAGTTGGATACATGTATCCTTTAAAGAATCAGTTTAAAACGCCACTTTCTAAAGCCCTTGAATGGGGTTGAAAGGCACATTGGTTTGTCCATAACCACTATCTTGATAGGAGCCCCCAGTTGACTGCAGTCTTACTCTACTTCTCTCATCAACTCATTTCCCCTCACAACACAGCAACTATTTCGAGCCTGTTGTCAAACTTCCTTCCCAGGATCTGTGCACTGCCGAGTATTCTTTCTTTTCTCTCATTTGCTCTCCCTCTGAGATGGCTCATGCCCACTAGCTTACAAGAAAATAGACGAATGCAAAGAGCTTTATTTTCTTCTGGTCATTTGAAAGGAAGTCTCCAACTTGTCACCGTATCACCCTGGAATACTCTAGTATATAGGCCCTGCATACAAGGATGCTCTCCTGCATATCCAGGACACAAACAACAACATCAGGAAGATAGCATTGATACAAGACAACTTTTAAATCAGTCAACCCCGTTCAGATTTCACCAGTTGGCCCAATCTTTATATATATGTGTGTGTATATATATTTATACATAAATATGAATAGCAGTATATCCCTTTATACCAAATGGTTTCAGCTCAGAATCATGCATTACATTTAGTTGTTATATGTCTTTCATTTCCTGTCTTGTGAACCACCTTCTCAGTCTTTCCTTGACACAGTTGAAGATCAGAGGCCAGTTATTTTAGAGAATGATCCTCAGTTTGGGTCTGTCTTATGATTAGATTCCAGTGATGCAGCATCAGGCTATGAAATGTTGGGATTCCTCAAAGCTCAGTTTCAGGCCACCTTGTCTGCTCACTGAGCCAAGTTCATGCACACCCATGATTCTACTTATTTCTCGTTAGGTAATTCACAAATTCTCATTAAGCTCAAGCTCTCCGGGGAGCTCTGGAATCACAGAATTAACTGTCTCCCTCGTTTTTCCTCTTGGATGCTAAATACCAATCCATCACTTTCTCCTGTGGTTTTAGCATTTTAAACGTCTTTCTAATCTGTCCACCTGTGGGTAAAATCGTAACATTTCCAGAATATCTCACCTGGCTTTGGTGCATCTGCATATCCTTAGGGGTGGAGAGAAGTTCATGTCCATGTCAGTGGGTAATTACTTGGGCAACCAAGGGCGTGTCTGAACCTAAGAGGTTAATGGGAGGGCTTGCTTGCTTCTTCTGGAGCAGGGGAGAGACGGTGCTGGACTGCAGTTTGTAAGCAATAAACGGGTTTTAAACTTTATTTCTCCCTTTGACTGATTTCAGGTTTTTTTAGAGGTATTTTGCCTCAGGATTTCCTCCAAAATATTCCTAAAATATTAGTGTGACTGACAGGACACTGTGTGGAGGTCCCATCTCCTTCCTCAGTCCCATCTCATGTCTGACCCTCGCTGTTCTGGGCACTCTGGCATTCTTTCTGTCTTTCCAGCTGTGCCTACTGTACTTCCTCCAACCACAGCACCTTTGCCCCTCAGCTCATTGTCTTCCTAGTTTTACAGAATTTTAAAATAGCGATTGAGGTGTGATTCACATACCATACAATCTGTCTACTTAAAGTGTAAATTTCCTTGTTTTTAGTATAGTCTGACTTCTGCAACCATCACCACTGTCTAATTTCAGAATGTTTTTGTCAGCTTAAACCGAAACCCCATACTCAGTAGCTCTCACTGTCCGTTCCTCCCAGCAGTCCCTCTTCATCCCACCTGCCCCACCTGCCCAATCCTAGGCAATCATAACCTACTTTCTGTCTAGATTTTCCTGTTATGAACATTTTATACCCATGGAATCATACAATATGTGGTGTTTCATGACTGGCTTCTTTCACTTCACATAGCGTTTGTAAACTTCGTCCATGTTGTAGCATGAATCAGTACTTCATTACTTCTTATGGTTGAATACTATTCCGCTGTGTGGATGTATCATGTTTTATTTACCAGTGCATCTGTTGCTGTACAGTTGGGCCAGCCTTCCAGTCTTGAACCAAAGCATCCCTTCTTCAGAGGCTTCCCTGACTGGCCTAGATAGGCTGATCCTGTTACATGGGGTTTCATTGCACTGTCTTTGTCTTCTTGGTAGCATTTCCCATAGTTGCAATTTTACTTTTCTTTGCATGTCTCTTGGCTTCATTTAATGCTGGTCTTTGCTGCCATACTGTAAACTAGAGGAAGCAGGGACCATATCTTTTGACTTACCATGGTATCCCAACACCTAACACAGGGAGGGCCGTGCATACAGTGGGAGCTCATTAGATATTTGTTAAATGAATGAATCCTAATTCTGTTCATTAAAACAAGATTGTTTCTGCAGTCTAGATATTTGAACCATTTGTATGAATTTCCTTGGCATGGCCTCTGTTGTGCCTTAGATCAGAAGGACCCTCCATAAACCATTCGGTTCATCCTCCTGCCTCCAGCATGCCTTTACTCAATTGTGTTTCTTAATAGAATTCTGCATTTATTGTGTATATTTATTTGGATTAAGTTGCAAAAACATAGACGGAGGTGTGAGAGGTAGAAGCGGAGGAGCTTGCCGAAGGTGATGCATTATAAGCCAGCAGCAGAGCTGGAAGGGTCTGGGTCCCTGTCTGATGTGAAGAAAAATGGGATTCCTGGGGCAAGCTTCTATATGTATCTGGGGAAAAATGTTTCTGGAGGTGACTTTCCTCTTTGTCATTGAAGTGTGGGAAATCGTTGGCAGTGAACAGCTGTGCTTGAACGGGTGATGAGCTGGAATGACGGTAGCTTCGGTCCTCAGTCACTTCCTGTAGTGATGCTGGGCTGTGGGGTTCAGCTGTGGAGGTTCATTCATTCTCCCAGCCGCCTTTTGGGGGAAGCATTACTGTTACCATTGTCCAGATGAATAAACTGAGGGTTTGCCAGGAAAAGTAACTTGGCCTTTACCCATTGTTTCTTTCATTACAATCTAATGTTAACTACCTCGGTTTCAGAAACTACCTGTTCATTTTGGCAGATCTGAGGGTCTCTTTTAAACTAGAAGAATTAAAGTAGAGAATTAAAGTAGGAAATTAAAAGCTATTAATGATTATGCCCGACTAAAAAAATCTTTCTTGTAACAGAGTGGAAGAAATAGCTTAGACTCTGGAGCTAATATGGATCTGGATTCAGCACCCACCTCTGGCAGTTCTTAGTTGAGCACATTACTTACTTCCAGTTTCCTAATTTTAAAAGTGGGAATAATATCAACCTCAGTGGTATAGTTAAGGATTAAATGAAACAAAATAAACAAAACTCCAAGCCAATGCCTGACACAAAGTAGATGCTAAAAAAAAAAAACCCTCTCCTTTCAGTTCTTCTACCCATATTAATGTGCAAATAAATGGCTTCAGCATAAAGTTTCACCTAGCCCTTCTAGGTAATACTTTTTCAGGCCAAGATTAGCAAGACATTAGTAACTAACCAGTTAAAATGTGTAATTCAAAAGAAACTTGCCTTCTCACCTTAAATAGTCTTCTCTTCATTTCATTGAATATCAATTCAACGAGTACTGTTAAAGCCCAGAAATGAATATAATAGTAATGGTCCTTTGCCCACATTGGGCTCATTCCAGTAGAAGAGACACAAACAGGCTTTACAATTCAACCAAATACCGCTCACTTACTATGACAAATGTCACTGAAGCTGCATGAGGAAATTTGACAACATTTTTTGCAAGCCATAAGACTTTCTAAGCTTATTTCTGATGCAGTTGAACCTCAGAGGCTTCTGGGAGCCAGTGAAAATCCTCACCTCTTATATTGAAATGTAATTTCAAAGGAGAGGAAATTCAGCATATTTTATGAGGCCAAGTTTCCCATTAGGCACTCAAGGACAGCATTGTTCAGATATCCAACCGAGCAGCTCCTCCAGGAGTAAAAGGTCATCAGCCACAGGTACTTCCTGTGTCTGGTTTTTAAGAGTGGAACAGGAGTAGAGTTAGGACAGATCTGGAGGCCAACTGGAAAAGTTTAATTCTATTGATAAACATTTCTCTTTACTCTGTTGTGAAATAGGATTTGCAAGGCCGGCAAGTGGCTTATGTCACTGTTTTATGAGGCAAGCATATTAAATATGACATAGAACAACTGGAATTGTGGATGGTATCTCATGAAATAGTATCAAGTATTGTGTATTGTGGGCGATAAGTATATTTGATTTCCTTGGGAGTCACTTAAATACCCAAATACCACAGGTTTAAGCACATTTTCATGACTCCTCTGTATAAAAAGTGAACAGAATGGCTACCATTGTAATTGTGCTGCTTCTAGCAATTCGCCAGCAGAATACATCCCAAAATAGCAGATATACAATGCAACACATGCTTTGGCGAATCTAATAATCTCATGAACTCCTTCGCTTCTGGGTTAGTAATCTCCATAGCTTTTACGGTGAACTTTATAACATTTGGAGCCTCGTGAATCAGAAGGGAAAAAACAAAAGTGGACAGTTTTAACAATGATGGATGAGTTGCTAGGGAATAAAATTAAATGGTTGATAATAATTGTGGTAGCTCACAAAGACTGATGTTATTTACAAAAGCTCCATTTTGCATGTAATCAAATGTCTATTCCCATGAGCTGGGTCATAATTCATATTCCACTTTAATGTTCATGGAAAATGTGCTCTCTGTGTATGTATTATTTTTAGGATGTTATGTTTCCTTGGTGCATACACAATGAGCCTGAAATCCTTTAGGAATGTGTTTAATTTGAAGGTTTTATCCTCTGGGTCTGGTTAATTCAGATACACGGCTAGGAACATTACTGTGGGGCCTGAAAGAATGTGGGCCTGGCAAGTTATGTGCACAAAGGCAGCCCCAACCAGCATCGCTGACGGTCATTTGGTAAAAGGCACCCCCCTTCAGTGTTGCCAACACGCATTTGGTGAAAGGTAACAAAGGGAACTTTTTTTTCAAACTTTTGTCTTCATATATTCATTTAATATTTCTGTACTACTTCTCTATGAATAAACTTTGTTTACACTAGACCGCATTTCTCTGCCTAAAACTCAGAACCATCTCTGGCGGCTCTTTTGAATTACAATGTTCAGCGCAGGCACCTGTTACAAACTTGTCTCTTCTACCCAGTAGCTCCGTGGTGTCCCATGGCCTTATGATCTCTGACATCTTCAGTCACAAGAATGGTCTGAGCCGCATTTTCATGTTTAGAAGTTGGGAAAAGCGCTAAGAGTATGACTCAAAGATCGCAGCTCTCGGGAATGAACAGGGTTTGTCCTGCCATCTCAGAGGAGATGTTCCTGAATCATGTCCTTGAAGAGCAGTGGGGGCCTTCAAAGGGCTGAGTGGCTCTCCGGGAGCCCAAAGGATTCTCAAGAGAGACATTTTCACAGGGCTCTGTGATGCTCAGTCTTATATGTGGACAGAAACACCTGTCTTATGATTTGAGAAGTTTGATGAGAAGTTAACTCTTGTCCCAGTGTGTAGAGCTGTGCTGCAGGAATGGTTAGAACATTCGGAGCATCCTGAGGTTGACAGGATTTTATACATGGTGGGGCTCTGGGGTCAAACAGACTGGGTGCTTAACTCATTAGATGTGTAATTCGGGCCTGGACTGAGACACTGAGACTTTAACCATCTTCAACACCAAGAAGCTGATGCAAAAACATACAACTATGTCATGCAAATAAACAAAAGAAACAAAAAGTTAAACCAGAAAGTGAGTATAAGGAGGTGCAACAGATTTCTATTTTCCCCTCAAGATGAATGCTACTAGTATGATTTTTGGGGGGAATAACTTATTTTCCCCCCAAATCTTGCTTGTGCCCCTGCTATACCGGTGTCTTCAGCTTGGGTTTTGTGTAGAAGCCCAACATGTGGGATTACCACCTTCCTCTCTAGGGGTTGAGCATATTAAATAAACAGAAGTATGTTGTGAACCTTGTATGGTGCCAGATATGTAATCACCTCTCAACATAGATTACTTTTCTCATTCCTCATCTTTTTTTTCCCCACAGACTCTTGAGAGACCAGTTTAATGGGCCCCCAGAGCCATGTAACTGGGCCTTCTGAATACCATGAACACATTTTGATACTTGCATTTTTTTCCTCAAGCCACTACTGACGAAGATGACATGTGTCATGAGATCTCTCATCCCATGTGAAATCATGAATGGGAAGGAGTCGGGTTTATGATTATGGTGAACAAAGTTGCGTCTTTTACAGATTATTCATTGTTCTTAGTATTTGCCCATTATTAGGGGATTGGCTTATACAGAAATATCCAAAACTCTCCACTGGAACGGAGTAGGGACATGACCAGCCAGTTTGCCATCTCAGACATTTGTAGCTGATTCTGAGATCATTGTACCTCTTCATAACCCTGCAAAAGTTAAGTACTTAGTTCTCCATTTCTCACACATTGGCTACACACCAGGAGTACCGCTGCCTCTCTGCGTGTCTTTCCTGAGGAGCCCCGTACAAACTGCAGACGTAGGCTTATGTGCAACTCACCGTTCCCTCCTACCTTTGTCTACATGGCTGAACCACAAATATGGCTTAGAATGGGAGTAAGCAGTTAATCCTTAGTTAATGATTTCATTTAAATCTGAATGATCTTAGCCGTCGTGTGTGTGTTAGCCGTCAGTTTTTACCTAGCTTTCAAATAAGAAAACACAAAATTATAGAAAGGAGTCTTTCTTATGAAGGCAGAGTTGTGGATGTGACCCTCTCTCCCAATTCTTAGTACTCAGCCCATCGATTTTAGGGTAGCTTTTGTTTAGTTCGTTCCGAAGGCCTTGTGAAGTGGAACACATCAGGTGTATTTTGTGTCCATGTGTTGCGCCTCTGTAGCAGATGTCCCGTCAAAACCGTGTCTGTGTGGGCCACTGACAATGTGGACACGGAAACGAAGGGCACCCGACATTTGAGCTCTGTTGTTAAAGGCATTGGAAATGTGGTATCGCCCTTCAGGTCAAGTCCAGTGACCACCCCTCCATTCCACACTTGACCTTCCTGCAGCATCTCAGCATGGGACCCAACTGCCATGCCCATTTCTGCTCATACACGTTTGTTCAACAGATTAATTAATGTGTGCTTATTAATTAATAGTTGCCAAGATTTGGGGCGTTTCTGTGTCAGGCGTTTTACATGCATGAGCTCCTGCAGCGGTTCTAGCCACCCTAGAGGACAAGTGCCTTTGTTATCATGATTTTACAGATAGAGAAACTGAGGCAACAAACTGGTGAAGTTGTCCCAAGCTGTAGGTCCCACGAATGGTTCCCTGGTGTTTGCATACAGGTGATCTGACTTTATTTATTTATTTGTTTGTTTAATTCGAAGATTAATTATCTTTATTCAGCAGTTCATGGATTGGGAAGCCCTTCCCCTAGCAAGGAGAGGTACCCTAGGTGATCTGACTTTACAGCGCATACCTCACCCACTCTCACAGCTGCCACCCTGCGGTCCTTTGCCTGAAACGAATCCTACCCACCTTCCAGGGCTATCTCGGGGCCGCACATGGTTAATGGACCCAGGGCTTCCGTGACTCAGAGCAGAGCAGTGCATGAAGCACACCGAGGGGTGGGCACCCAGTCGCATCTCGTCCTGCCTTCACAGCCCTCTGCCCAAGTGAGACGTGATGTGGCATGTCCGCAAGCACCCCACCGGAGGGTAAAGCCGCAGCAAGAGGATCACACGTCCTCCTCGGCCCCACGCAGTGTATCTTCCTGGTGCAATTACCAGTCACACTTCTGTTCACTCCCAGACAGGCCCTGCTCAGGGTGATATCATTGCCCTAGCGCTTGGAGAGACACATTCGAGGGCTTAAGGAAGGAAAGGGTGCATCCGGTTAGGGGGATTGCCCGCAAGATACTCTTTATGGGAAGGTTGTACTTAAGCTACCCCTTGCAAGGCAGCACTGTGTTGTGGCTTAGGAATGTAGGAACTGGAGTTAGGCTGCCTGTTTTAAACCCCTTACAGTGTCGGTATCCTTATCTGTGGGATTTAGTAAGCACTTAAGTGCTTACTAAATAATTTGCTGTCATTATTAAGTAGACGCAGCTCTGGGAAGAAAGGATGTTCTCAGTTCGGGCAGTGACATCTAGAACGCAGCCTGATGGTTGGCGGCTCAAAGCCATTCACAAAGCCTCCTTCTCCTTTGCCCGTGTTCCTCTATAGCGGTAAACAATAAAAATCACTTTCCCCGGCTGTCTTGCAGCCATGTGACCAGCCAGGGCCAATGAAGCAAAAGAGAGGGGCCCTTGAGGAGCACTGCCCTGTGCAAGCCCCGCCCACTCCCTGTATTGGCAGGTAGGTGTACACCTGACGGAGCTACTGCTATGCTTGAGGGGAAGACCAAGGGAATCACCAACCACGGCCCAGAGCCCTGACCTTGTGCGACCTCTGAGGTAAAGTACAAAATGTCTACCTCCAGACTTAATGTTATGTGCAGAAAAATAAGTGCTTATTTGTCCAGGCCATCATCATTGGGGTTTCTAATACTTGTAGCCAAGCCCATCATAACTGATAAGGAACAAGAGGTAACCTAATTGGGCACAAAGATCAGTTACCATTTGGGAAGGAGAGAAGATACGTGAGGCAGGGACCAAAAATGTCCTCAGGAAATGAGACCGAGCCCTTGAAGGCTTCTTGGCTTGGGAATAATATGGTATGAGTTATGCTTTAGGAAGGTGATCCTGGCTTCATGGTCTGTGATCGATGAGAGCAGACTCCGAATCTAATTGTGCATCAAGATCCCCTGAGAAGCTGTTCAAAGTACAGATCCGAGGGCCCTTTCTTTCGATATTACTGGATTAGAATCTCTGACGGTGAAGGTTTGGGGACTATCTGAATTTGAGGGGGGAGATCTTGGGGCTTATAAAAACAGTCAGACATTATTTTCAATAAGCCATAAGAAAGGAGCCTCATTCATGTTAGGTGGGAAAATTGAGCCAGAGAGGGATTAAGTCAATGGCCAAAGTCAGTTCATGAAGAGGCTGCAATTCTGAATTCGAATCCTGGCTTATCTTTTTATCTGGAGAGCTTGTGCCTTCCACTGTAAGATGCTCACATTTGGGACAAACGGCCCGTTCATCCCAGGCTCCCTGTGGGAAGGTCTGAACGGGAAAGGTGGGAAGAGAGGATGGAATATAGGTCACTGATGTGAAGCTACGTGGAGGTGATACTGGGAAGCCGACCGTGTGGGAACCCAAACGAGGAAGCCCAAAGACCCCTGAGGCGTTTCACGCTTGTGGAGCTCCGACAGTGATGATGGCCCCAAAGGGGCTCGGAAGAGAGAGGCAGCTTTCAGAGCTGGTTTCGCTGATACTTTACAAAGAGACACCCTTGTGATTTCCAGCAGATACTTGAGAATGTGGAGTTCCTGAGAGGAGCTGGCAGTTCCTCTGGTGATTAATGGCGTAACAGAGGGAGTAAAAGACACAGGACGAACAGAGGTCAGAGGTTCGGAAGTTGGACTTGGGAGGATGCTTAGAACCAGAGCAGGATTCAGGCGATGTCTGAGAAGGAGGGCGGGCGCCAGGAGTGTACTGTCCTGTGGAGGGGAAAGGGCAGGCTAAACGCGCGGGGTAATTGGCAGCTCACTGGAGAGGGCAGGTCTGTAGGTCCTCAGTGGAACAGAGAAGAGGCAAAGGAAGGTGCGTGAAGTCAAGGAGGGGGTTGTGAGGGAGCTGAAGTCACAGCATGGCTTCCTTTTGGGAGGAATGCTGGAAAAGGTAGGAGTGGGCCGGATGGAAGGGTTGCTCAATTTCCACCTCTTCCCCAACCATTCCAGCCCAGAACAACTGCTGTCTTCTGAGCATCAGTATGGTTATCATCTGAACCTCACTCTTTAGCAATAAGTTCATCTGCCATTGGCTTCCAGTGGTTTGGGGTATAAGTCTTGTCTCTGAAAACCTCAGCAATTAATGGTTAGTAGACAGTGGGGTTTGTTACATACTTGATAACTGACTGCCAAACAGCACCAGGAATTATTACACAAAATGAAGGAAGAATCCAGAGGAAGATATTTTTCCTCTTTAAAGAAAGGGCATGATGAAGGACAGACATGGGGAAAATTCTGTTCTTTTAAAATGTGGGAAGCACAGCCTGAAAACAAATGGGGTTATCATGACAATGTTAGAAATTTGGGGCGAGTGATGCCGGCAATATCAATGTCAGAGGAGCTGTGCAGAGCAGCATGTAATGTATTCCGCTGGGCATGTTCTGTGGAGCTGTGAAGCCGGTGCAATTCTTGTGCCTTGCAGCAACTGGGTCCTTTTGTATTAGAGAGCTTTGGAGATGTTAAGAGCATTTGGGGATCTTAGCAGAACTAAAAAAGATCTTTCCTTTCAGAGGGTGTATTAGATAAGATGGAAGAAAACTCAGAGGGGAATAGAGATGGATAAGCTCTGCTTGCTTTAAGCCCTCCAGGCCTGGACACATGGGTCTAGATTTAGTCCTGGGCCATTTCAGGTCTCCTCTATTGCAAAGGGCACAGGTTAACTGGCTCAGATCCCTGCATATTTAATGTGTATATTAGCACATATAGACATATATGTATATGAGTATGTATTCAGCATATATGTATACATGTACATAGATACAAGTACATCACATACATACATGCTCATACGTGTTATGAATGTGTCTTTGAGGTCACTCTATTTGTATATCCATCATATATACACCCATACTGACACATGGGTACCTGTACCTATAATCATGTGTGGTCTGAGCTCAGTAAATACATGAGTGCAGATATACACACACACATAAATATTCATGAACACAAATACAGATATGTGTAAACAAGTGATGTAAATGTATGTTCACTTCGCCTTACACACACACACTCCCTTAGTTTGGAGACCTACAACATGTTACCTGTATGAAGTACATTAGATACTTTTTCAGATTCTTCTGGCACCCTTTTCTCCCTCTTCTGATTCCTAAAGCAATCCTGGAATGTTAATGGGAGGAGAAAAGCCCACTGCCCTTTGCTGAGGACCCAGAAGGTAAGGCCCCTCTGAGTTAGTGTACAGCTTGGATTATAGACAGAACGACATTCAATTTTACTAATTTTGTCCTATACATAGTGAAGTATAATGGGCCAACAAAGTATTCCACACAAGAGTTCTTCTGGAGGCCCCAGTCTAACAAATAGAAAAGGCCGTTGAATAGTTTTACCAATTTTCTACATAAATAGTGCTTCTGAGTGCTTGGAGAGGGCTTATTCCATTATGTAGGTTGAGTGTGCACGCTTCCGTGCTTGTTATGACACTGATTTGCTCTGTCAACTCTCTCGCCCCTTAGGTAGAACTTCACTTCTGCCCCACCCCTGTCAGAATGGTCCACACGGAGCCTTAGTGAGACTGGAATTCATACGGTTTAACTGAGCAGCAATTAGGAAGGAATGCACATGTGCTGTCTCTGGGAAGGTTAGAAATGGAAATAAATGCAAAAATATGCTTTTCTGGCAAGTCATCATTTTTAATATGAAGACGGAAAGCACAAGACAGCTTTGTTTTCCCTGTTTTTCAGAGGTTGTGGTTGATTTTTTTGCTTCCTGGTTTTTTTGCTAGAAAGAAATTTGTTTGTTCCCCACCCACTCCACACCCCCTCTCCAAGCTAAAATATCTGTCCAAGAGCATCCTTTCAAGTGCTCAGTCTTAGAGAAGGGAGAAGAAAAAGAACTGTGACTTAAAAAAAAAAAAAAAAAATATATATATATATATACACTTTTTTTTTTAAGCATGCAAACTGGGATTTCTAGACTCAATTTGTGTTCTTGAGATATTGGAGTCAAGTTTATATATAGTTTTTGATGTAGGACCTAATTAGGCTCTCAGCATATCTTAATACTTTCTGCTACATCTGCATTAAAGATAACGTTGCATACATTTGCATTTCATTTACATAAAAAAGTTAGCCATGCTGTATATAACAATCACTTTTACTGAGTACCATTGACAGCACATATTTTGAAGAAGCATGTGAAAATCCATGGCTACACAAAACCTGTCCGGAATTCGGTCACATCTCTCTCATTTGAAACTTGTTCATGTGTTAACATTCCAACAGAGCCCTTCTGGCTAAGCAGACAAATAAGAACATAGAAATCAAAAGGGTCTGGTGCATGTGATATATTCAGCTAGGGAGAGAAAGGCTCAATTGGTAACCTTTTTTATGCTGTTTATAATTCTATCAATAATGATAATAGTAATAAGAATGATGTGATGTTTTCATGATATGTTTTAAAAAAGAGTGGATAACCTTGAGATAGCAGTGTTCATTCATTTCTCTATTCATTCATAGGTATTTAAATGAGTCTATCTGGGGCAACCTTATTTCCAGGTCTCCTTTAATGAATGTGAGGTTTATCTGGGCCATTTTACTTTAAAAGTGAGCCTTTACAAGGGGCCCACTCCACCAGTGGCCTCAGAATGAGCTGTCTCTCGCCTTGAGTCCTTACATTGGCATATTTCCTGTGCTTCAGCCTGCGTAGGGGCCCACGTTCTACGTCTGTCACACTCGACTCTTCTCTCTCCCTTATGGGTCATGAAGCATCTGGGCCGCCTCTCAGGCTGGACTTCATCGACATCAGATATGATGACAGGCAGAGCTTGTGACACTCTTCTGCAGGCCTGCAATGCAAAGCTTGTTCTGCAGAACATACTCTTCGCAGGGAATGTTCTTTAAAAACAGTCCTAACCAAACACTTGTGGAATTGTTACATATGTTTACCTCGTCCTGGAGAGCCGCAACGTCTAGTGTAAAAACCTTGCATGATTTCCTCTAAGTTGGTATTTCCCAAACCTTTGGGACCACGGGGGCCTTTGTTGGAATGCCACCTGTTTACCCTGGGAGAGCAGTTTTCTGCAGTGATTCTGGAAGTTGCCATTCTGTTTTAAGCCACAAGAACAAGAAGAGCAACAATAATAATAGTGACTAGCCTTTGCTAAGAAATGCCTGAGTGCCAGGTACGGGGTAAGCACATCATTTCATCTACCCCTCCAGAACCCTAGCAGGATAAAAGTGCTGTATTAGTGCCGTCTGAGAGATGAGGAGAATGAGACCTAGAGAGGTTAAACAACTTATTGCACTTTGTGTGTATAAGAAAAAGGTGGGGCTTGAACTCAGGGCAGTGTTCCTATTTATTACACCATCTGTGATCTCTCCCAAAGCCTGGTTCTCTTCCAGGCTACCACTGCTGGTTCCTACAGTCAGTTCTCAGGTGTCACGACTCAAGTCCCCGGTATCTCAGCTGCTTTTCCTCTGGTTTATCCATATCCCATGTAAACCATGTTCTCCATCCCCCAGGTGGGTGCCGAAGTCCCAGGAGCCGCGTCACTGGTCCTGGACCTGGACTTCAATTAATGCAGCCTAAGACTGCATTGGCTCATTTTTAAGTTTATATTGTAATCATTTGGAGCATATTCTCAGAACTGTTCAGTCTTCTTTTCCCAAGTATGTAGCTGATTTTTAAAAATCTATGGCAGATACACCACTTACTTACTCTGAAAAGAGTGGTTAAAGAGAAAATAATTTAACATTTAAGAAAAATCTATGGCAGATTATCATCCTCTCTAAGCCTCAGTCTTCTGGTGAGTAAAATGGATATAATTAACAGTGCAGCCCTCCTGGTGTTAAAGGGGGCAACAGATGAGTGGGGGCAGTCCTCCGCATAGCATCTTGTACATAATAACTTTTCAATAAGTATTAACTGGTCTAATCATTATCGTTGTTACTTGAAATTTAGAAATTGCAGTTGAGCAAAAAGTCTTTCTTCCAAACACTTTTCTGTGCATATCAACGTAATTAATTTTCCTTTACTTTAAAAATTTTGAATTAATATCTCAATTCATAAGAGCAAGTATGTCAGTACACTTGAAATGATTCCCCCAAATGCTGATTTAGGTGTTTCACATTTTTATATGCATTTTTAGCTGGTTTTCAAAGTCATAAGACTCTAAGGAAAAAGAAAACTAATCCTTAGTTGGCAGGCATGTCCCCTCCCCAGATCCTCGGATTAAAATAAAATCTGCCGCCAGGGCTTTCCTTGTTTTCTGTGATTGAGATCTGTCTCAGGCCGTAAGGCATCCAATACCTGTGCGTGGCAAGCACATTCTTTAAAGACAGAATTTGCAACTTTAATATTTATTAATAGGTGCACTAATTCTCTTGATGGTGGTAATTAATGAGGTGCTTATGTCTTATTTTGTGGTAGCTTAACAAGCTTCAGGCTAGTGTGGAGATCTCGTGCTTGCTGTAAATGCTGAGAATCAAAGGTGCTGGAAGAAAATGCAGAAAATGGAGCAGAAAAATTAAGGTTTCACTAGATAAAATGTCTCAGCTTAAAACAATCTCAATGCAAACCTTGCTAAGGCAGCAGCATTTAAAACTCAGAGAGAGCCTTCTGGGGAGAGAAGTCACGTGTTTCCTTTCCTTTTTTTCCCCAGCCATGCTGTTAATTTTGACCACCCATTTGTCTTTCAGTGTTAACAGTGTGAAGTGAAAAATTGAAAGGAAAACATATTTTGCTTCTTAAGGCCTAGATAGTTACAGCCAAAACATTTTGTCATATTGGGTTTTGAATAATTGGTCCAAATCTACACTTAATTTTACCTTAGACAGCTAGCCTTATAACCCTAGTTAACCTGAGTTTTCTCTTGTTCTTTCATCCTTTGGAAATGAGGTCCACAGAATACAAATTCAGAAAGGCATAAATTCTAAAACTCCTCAGAAGACAGGAATAGAAGTCAAAGTGACCTCAATAAATCAAAAGCGAGTTGAAGTTCAATAGGGACAAATGTCAGGTAGGATACTTTACGTCCAACAAATGGACTCACAAATTTAAAATAGAGCACCATTGTAATAGAAAAGTGTCTTTGTCAACAAAATGAGGAAGGCATAGGTAACCTTGTCCTAAGACCTACTATGTGCCAGGCATTCTGCATAAGTCAACTTATTTACAAGTACACTTTTATAATTCTATAATAATTGTCTAAGCTCTTTATAAATGTGTTCTTTTCTAGATGTGGAAGCTGAGGTTGAGAGAGGTTAAATAATTTCTTCAAGTGTTCACAGTTCATGAATGATCTAGCTGGTTCTTGGCCGTGCTCTTTCCACTTGACCAAGAACACTTCATTACAGGGTTGTTACTTAAAAAGCCAACCCAGTTCTTGGCTGTTAACTTGGATTTCACTTGAGAACCAGATAATAACTTTTCCAGTATCCTATCCATTAATTAAAATTTAAAAGAAAAATGAACAGAAAAAATTGGAGCGAATCCAAAAAATTCCCCACCCAGCAACAAAGGCAGTGGAAAAAACTTTTAAACTGGACTAGTAGGGAAAGACCCATGGTGTTTGATATTGCTTAGCTGGGAAGAATGCAGCTATGGGGTGAGTGGCACACTAATTGCCTATAAACATCAAAAAGGCTGTAATAAAGATTTACATTTTTACTTTACGTAAATATTGCAGTTTGCAAAGCACTTACAGATTAGTCATTTTATTGGTTTCTCACAACAGTCCTCCAGAGCAGGAGTTGGCAAACTTTTATGTAAGGGTCAGATGGTTAAATATGTTTGACTTTGCAGACCGTACGATCTCCGTCACAACTACTCAACTCTGCTGTCACAGCATAGGAAAGCAGCCCTCAATGGTTCTGAAACAAATGGGCATGACTGTAAGCCAATAAAACTTTATTTAGAAAAAGAGGTGGCAGTCGGCTCTGGCTCTCGGGCTGAGTAATGTGAGTACATATTATTGTTCCCATTATACAGATGAGGAAATTGAGGCTCAACAACTTAAAGTGACATGTCTGATGCAACTCAGTGAGTAAACAATGGCTCTAGAACCAGAACTCAATTCCCCTGGTTTGTAATTTAATGCTCAATGCACTAAATTGAAGATGTGTCCTCAGGACGACTTAAGGGATGTTTCTCATCCCAAGATACTGTTTGCCAATGATAGTGATTAAAATTTGGTGCGTTAAGTGAATCTGGAAGTTAAGTGACTACCTGGTGTAGTGAAATAGTATCTGCCAGGCACTTTGGAAGGGTTATCTGGCCAAAACCATTTTCCAGCCTGCCTGAAATTTCCATTATTAAAGGAGTTACCTAAGGATCTTCCTGAGATGCATGAATTTCATTTGAATTACAGCATTTCTGCACCTGTGAGAAAAAATACAGTAGGTGGCTTACAAATTGATCTGTGTGGTTATCCTGTTGGCACTGATTTTTAGCTAGTAGTGCTAAAGGGTAGGAATGTGAGGGAAGAAAGCAGCAAGACAAGTTAACGTTCATGGGGCTTGGAGTGAGGAGGAAGGTCGTCAGCAAAGATTATTGTACCAATGTGGGTGCCCTGCCTGAACAAATGGGGAAAACATTGATGTTATCTACTAAATGTATTAGGTACTTAATACCATCTTCTGGCACATGTTCTAAGAGCTGTGCTTGAATGAATTCATTTAATCTTCCAAACAGTCCTGCACGATAGGTGCCGTTATTATTTCCATTTCAGGGTAGGAAAGCTGAGACACAAAGGCTCCCAGTAAGTATGGTAGAGGTAGTATACCAAAACCATGTTTTCTATAATCTGCTAGTGGAGCTCCCCGCCCGCCCTTCCTGGTCAGCTTTGGGGAATGGAAGCCCGACACCACTGGGACGTCTGGACTGCATACATATGCTTCCATGCAGATGGCTGGACCAGGTGCTCTTGCAACTCTCTGTTCCTTTGATAGAGATGTAAATTGAAGTAAGCTGTAGAGGAAACAGCACATTCTCTGGAAGTTAATGCATCATTCCTGGCGAGGCTCAATGGCATGAACTCTAGCTGAAAGATGCTTCCTCTTGTTTGCTGAAAGAATCGTTAAGTGTGCACTTGTAGCAAGCTTGGTTAAACCGACCATGCTCAGGGTTAAACCCTCATAAATCAGAATAGCTCAAGTGACCCTAGTAAATGCCAGGTACCCAGCAATGGCTGGAGTAATTCAATCTACTTTATAAGTGTCAAGTGGCTAGTGCCTTTTTCTTTTTTTAACGTGTTTGTGTGTGTGGGCGATAGGGGAGGGGACCTTTTGCAAATACACTTTCAATAAGAGTATTTTCCCAGTATCTCCCTCGAGAATATAGAAGGGAAGGCCACTTCTGCTTCCTTTTTAGATTACAGTTATATTTCAAAGCACTATTCCAGCATAGTTAAAGTAGATAAGATTTATACATTTAAAAATCGACAACAATGCCAATCCTTTTAGCACTGACATCATTAGTTTTAGGCTATCATTATTATTAGAATTTCTTCCCACATTTTTGTTCTTCTCTTAGGATTCAGGAATTTTAATACCTGTTCATTAGGAGAGAAACAGATTGAGTAATGAGATAGATAATTGATGTTTATAAAGAAAGAGAATGTGAAAGATACAGATAGTGAGAAAGGAAGGAAGGAAGGAAAGAAAGGAGAAAGGGAGACAGGAAAGAAAGGCTATGAAGCCAGATGTGTGTGCAGTGGAACGAGGTGACAGGAAGGAACACTGGATTTGGAATCGGATTTGAGTTCAGTTCCCAGCTCTGCCCCTTGCCTGCATGACCTTTGATCTTCATCAGGTTCCTTTTACATCATATCGTGCAAGCCTGAAAGACTATTAAGTGACATAATATGGGTGAAGGTGTTTGGCTTAATTGAGAAAGGTGTGTGGAATCTCTGTGCCTTGGAATAACAGCAAAACAGAACCATGGGGCTAGGCTTATGATGAAAGCAGAATGGGAAAGAAGCACCTCGGGAGTGAATTCATTTGGGTATTCCCAGCCGACAGTTCTCATCACCCACCTCCGGAGGGTCATGGAATATTGCTACTATGTGCTACGCATTACTTAGTACCCCGTTGCCAACTATGTCCTAAATCTCCTGGCCACTAAATTTGAACAGAACCTTAATAAGCCAGGAATAGGGTCTAGGATGTGTGCCATTTTATAGATGAACACATAAAGGGGTCAATTTGGCATTTCAGGGGCCTTCTGGATGGGACTCAAGATGACTCCTACTGAAACACAGCTTCTTTATGGTAGTGTTAGATCCAGAGTCCAGTGTGCCTTAAAAAATTCTTTATAGGCTAGTACTGCAAATTCTCTCAAGCGGAGGTTTTTCCTCCCCAAAGCTGGGGATTTTCATAAGCTAGATTTAAATATAATTCTTCTCTCCCAGTGTCTTTTCTTTGTAACTCACCATATGACAGGGAATAGTTAGTATATAATACAAAGCATATGTGGTAAGCTTGTTCCTCTCTGCCTAAATACGAGTTTAATAAAAAAAAAATAGCAATTAAACATATGTTAAAAACGAAGCAGTACAGTTGGGGGCAAAGACTAATAGGCAACACAACTGTTTGTTAGTTGTGTTTTTCATTTTCATGTTCAGAGAATTTTAAAACCTGAATTTCTTTCTGCAGACCACAGCCCAATCTGGGCAGTTATGTGCTCTATTTCGGTCACTACTTCCTGCAGATAAGCAGCAGCCTGACGCTGCTGAAGTCCACGTCCAAAGCAATGAGCATCAATTACGAACTTAATGAATTAGATTCCTTGCATGTGTCACTTGTCCAGGTTAACGAAGGTCAGGGCTGATAATGTTTCACCTCAAGAGAGAGCTTTGGCATCACATACAGAAATCAATTTAAGAAAGTGTTAAGGGATCTTGGCTCCCTGGATTGCAGTTCAAGATACGTGAGCTCTAAACATAATCAGGGCAAATCAGATGTTTCCATTTCTCATTGTCATTAACAGCTTTATTAAGACAGTCCATCTAACTTAAAATCAGTCATTAGTCTTGACCTCATAGGTGAAAATTAACTCGCCAATTTTTCTTTCCGGTGTCACAACAATGAATCAAAGGAGAGACCTCTCCCATCTTGGTGTGACTGCCTGTAACAAACCGTAGTCGCTGAAGTATAACGCTGTGAAAAGTGTTGTGGTGGTTCCCTTCGCTGTAGTGAAACCAGGGCTGCGAGCCTTAACTTCACTGCCGTGTGCATTCTCCCAATATTAAATATCTGCTCTACGTGGGTGATGTCGGTGACAACTCTCTACATCCAGCCTTCTAGCCGGGCGGGCTGCCTTTTAGGGAAAGCAAGTCAGAACTGATAATGGAATGGAGAACACCGAGGTAAGGTTCTTCTTCCAAAAATGTTGGCATAGAAAAGTTTTAAGACTCGAAATGATAAATCAGTAATGCGTTTAACATCCTTTTGGGTTCATGCTCTAATTTAGTGCTCACAGCAGTCTTGTGAGGTAGTAAGCAAGGTGTCTGTTGTCCTCTGATTGTGTTGAGTGAGTAACTTCCTATTCCTGAAGCTGCCGCCGGTCAGAGTTTGGCAGAGAGGAAGTAAGATAAGATGTATGGCCCCATAATTCTGATGTATAATTATTTCCAAGTCTTTTTCATTGTTTGGGTGTGCATATATGCTGCAACTTCCTAAATAACCTAGTGTACTTAGTTGTGGAATTTTTCCCTAAAGAAATTAAGGAGAAAGCATTAAAAGATAGTAAGTAGATATGGACAAAGGAGAATTCCATCTGTATTTTAACTGTTTTATAGGATTTCTTTCATTCTTGCAAATGGTAAACAGGCATCACTTGGCTGTAAGTCACAGATGGGAAACTAAGTTTTCCTTTCCCTTCTGTGAGTCAGATATATTCTGCCCATCAGAATAAGACCCAATATCAGACACCGCCCTCGTCCTCAGAGCTGCCCGTTCTCATTCCTTGTGATGTGCCCTGAGCACCTGGTGCCTGGGAGAAACAACCACCACTTGGCCTGGCGCTACAGGTGCAGTGTGGCCAGATCTCTTGAGAGGATAAAATCAAATATTTTCTTTAGCCCCCTTAAACTCAATAAAATATGTCATTTTCTTGGGCCTCATAAAGGAAAAAGGATAGCTATGAAATACAGCAGTGGACTTCAATTATTTTTGTTCTTTTACCTCCCCCCAAAAAAGAATCTTGAAATCCTTTGTACCACCTTGCACATGCTTATCTGAAATTTGACATTTAAAGTTTTTCATCATCAGTTTAAATACTTGCAAAGGATATAAATTCCTTACATATTTTATTGACCTCTTAATAAAACGGTTCAATCACTTTTGAAAATGCACCCAGTGAAATCTAAATACTCTTTTGACTGAATAGTCACCATCATTCATTTTTTAAAAATTCATGAACAAGCTGTTCTTTCACACTCAAAAATTTTACATCTTTTCTTTGAACTTGTATTTCTATTATATTTCCCCTGTGGAATTTTGTCCTAATGTTGAATTCTTAATACTTAAAAGTATTTTATTGATCATGTTATCATAATCCTTTGCAATAAAAATGTGTAAAAATAAATTTAAACTTTACAAGTCCCATGATCATAAAGCTCTAATTAATAATGTCATCTAGACTGATTTATCATCATAATGATTTCTAGTACAAAGTTGCTCAAAACAGCATAACTCTGAAACATTCTGATAAATAATTATTAAACATAAGAAGTAAAAATTTATGGGGATTGCATTTCTTAATGAGTTGGATGGGGCTTTATTCCCAGTTAGTTCAAACCATGGATGAATATTATTTATTGCAAGGGTCGACAACAATTCCATTTCTAGTTTTAGTTTTCATAATATAAATGCTGAGAAACATTGTCTACATATCATGTGATGAGAGCAGATGGAGTTCTGTTAGAGCAGTATCATTTTCGTCTTTGAACTTCTGAATTATAAGCCAAACAGTTGCCATCACCTGCAGCAATATTTAGTGATCTCTCCATTGGTAAATTGATTAGGTTGTCCTTTGATTTTTGGGAAAAGCAAACAGTTGGTGGGCACCTGGCTTCCAAAAGCATTTGTTAACTATTCACTGAAGCCATATACTTTCTTTTTTCTTACTATGTATTTTTATTAAGGTGTTATGGATACACACTCTTATGAAGGTTTCACATGAAAACACAATGTGTTTACTACATTTACCCACATTATCAAGTCCCCACCCATACCCAATGCAGTCACCGTCCATGAAGCCATCTACTTTCTTAATGTATACCAAGTAGTATCACATAAAGCAAAAAAATTGTATGTACGTTTTCACTTAGTAACATACTGTTTAATTTCATCTACTTAGAGAGTATTGGTAATTTAGAAATATTGCTAATTTCAATATACCTTTACCTGCCAAACAATACATTTTATGCAACTGTGGTAAAACTGCTCTTATCATACCCTTTAAATACGTATTCATCAAACCTTGGATCTGCAGATTTACTGTATTCAACACATAGATAATATGCCCTAATTGTCCTCATTATTTAACCAACCACCCAAGTCAGATTTATTTTGTGTCAGAAAAAAATCTGACTTCATTTTTCAGTGAACAGATTTTTCAGTGTGCTAATATGCATCCCTGTGACAATCGTATCACTTCTGAGTTCAAATTTGACTAAAATGGAGCTTTATAAGGATGGGGTTTTATTTATTTTTTATGGGGAATTGTTTGATAAATATTTGTCAGAGAGAGAGGGGGAGAATGAGAGGCACTGAGGACATGGGTCTGCAGACCACGAGCGCGGGCCTCATGTGATAGGCTGCCCAGTGGCCAGTAGTTCTTAGTGACCTCTTTGGGGTCTCTAGTAAGAGTCAAGGCACAGAAGAGGAGAGGATGTGAACCATAATGAACATCATTCCCATACCCCTCTCCACCCACCTGAATCCCCAGACCGGTCAAAATACACTATTCCTAACTCTTGAATAAAAGACCAAAGGATTTATTATCCACCTTGATGAGAGGAGGCTTACTTTTAACTCATATGTAAAATTGATTCCTTTCTGGAGCGCGCCAGTGGCTGTTCATAGCTCTGGGCTACGTGGCATTAGTAGATTCGCTATGGGCGAGAGTTTCATCTCTGCTGTAAAGTAGGAGAAGGACGATTGGAGAAGTGCAGGTGCGTGTGCTGGGCGCCCCGGGTGTGTTCTCAGACAAAGTTAAGGAAGAGTCTTAGGGAAATGGAGATTCTGGATGTTAGTTCCCTTAAAACAATCTGTGCCCACATACTTCTTGGAAGGATCTTTGTGACACTTCAGCTGTATACATTCCCTAGTGTGAAGACCACTGTAGTGGAGAAAAATATTTGTTCAAAAAAGTTTTTAAAAGAGCTGTAATTCAAAAAGGACTAGAATTTGGGAGAGAAGAGCAGGCCAGTTGCATCTGAGGGGCACCGATATGGCATTTGTCATGCAGAATATATTTCCCTTTGATTTGGAGTCAGTGGTCTTCCCTAAAACTGGAAACTGTATTATGCAGAGCCTGGAGAATGCCACCCCTGGAATTGGCGTGTTCCAGAAGATTGGCAGGAGAAAGGAGACAGCATTTACTGAGCAGGTATTGTGAGAGCATGGTTTTCCGTGCCTTAGCACATTTATTTCTCACTCTACTTGTGGAAGGCTAAGTGACCTTTGCCAGGGCACATGGTCAGTAAGTGGTTGCACCTGGCTCCAGAGCCTGTCTAGGACAAAGACACTATTGGCCACTTGGTGCCTCTTCTCGAACCCTCCTGAGTACCAGGGAATCAGATGATAATAGTCAGAATATCATCTTAAAGGAAGAGATAATATTTTTCTTAGTTGCAAAAGAAATTCATTCTCATTGTAAAAGTCATGAAAAACACAGAAAAGCTCAAAGCAGTAAACAAAAATCACCTCTAAGGCTACCACTCAGAGATGACTATGAACATTTTAGAGCATATATACTCCTCAGGAAGGACACGTGTACACAAGCATACACACATTCATTCTCACAGCAGAGATAGAAGGTTTGTGTAGTTTAGACCAGCCCACACCTGGGTTTAACTGTACACGTCCCCATGTACCAGTTTCTTTATCTGTGAAGAGAAAATAATGGTACATACTTCCTGGGATCGGTGTGAGTGTTGCATGAGATAAATCAAGCATGCTTAAACACTTAGAGCACAGTGAGCATAACAGGTAGATGATAGATGGGCAGAAAGATATCTTTTAGACTTTTTTGTTTAGCAACATTTCTAGAACATTTGTCTATTTCATTAGTATGTATTGCTCTAAGCATGACTTTTAAGCACATTCATTGCATGAATATAACGCAACTGACTTACCCATTTGTCCCATTGTTGGACATTCAGAGTGTTTCCAACAATTTGCTATTCTAAACAATGTAGTGGTGACCATCCTACCTACCACATGTGACTGACACAAAGAACTGCAGAAAGTGTAATCGCTGCACCGGAATCCACGCATTTAAGGCATTTCCAACATGTTACCCAATTTAACTACAGACACTCTACTAATTCATATTCCAACTCTAAATAGACATGAGAGTGCCTGTTTGCATAAGCTCTCACCGACATATCTTTCTTTTTCATCTCTTCTAATTGGATAAGTTTTAAAAAGTGTAACACGTTTTGGTTTGCATTTCTTTGATTATGAGTGAGGTTTGACATTCTTTTTTATTCCTTTGGACTTAAAAAAAAATCTAACAAAGAGAATATGGAATGTGTGCAGGTGTTTGTTCTTCTGGTGATGCTTAGTGCTATTTACTCCCAGTCTGTATCCATCTCTTTTCTGTAGGAGGCATAAAATTAAAGTTCGGCTTACCTGGAGCGGGCATATATGTATAAGAGGTTTAATCAATAACTAACAAAGGAGGTGGGGTATCGGCTTGCCCTCCCGGGTCTCTGTGAATTCTTTCTCTTTGATTCTGGCTGTGGCTTCTCTGGCAGGTGTATTTCTTAGCTCCAGGGACCTGGACCAGACAGCCCTCAGCTCCCGCTTGGCGCAGTATGCCTTGGGACTCCGGGTGTTGCAGAAATGCATATGGTCTGGAGAATGCAAAAGGTCACAGGCTTATTTTTAGATGGGAAAAATAAGATTCCATTTTAAGCATAAAGAAGCCTGTAACAGGATGCGCCCTTGTGCTGTGTTATTTGTTTTCTGGTATTAGTTTCTTTCTCTCTGTCTCTCTGTCTCTGTCCCCCTTGCTCCCTCCCCACCCTGCTTCTTTCTCTCCCTTTCTCACTCTCTGGCAAATTATGCTTTTCCAAGAAAAGAAATGCCATCACTAAAGAAAGCAAATGCATCACAAGGAATTTAAATAATAGAAGAAAATGTCCTAAACCTAGAAAATCTTGTTTGCACATTGACAGGGTGGGAAGGATTCTTCTCGCATTGCAAAGAGTTGAAATCTTGTCTTCTCTGAGCCTTTCACTCTGGGGTCTGAGGCCTGTGACAGAGCCTCCCGTGGCTTCAGCCCCTCCACACTGAGATTTTGTTTTTTTCCCTCAAACATGAGAAGAGATTTCTCATCAAAGCAGAGAGACAGGCAAAATCCATAGGTGAGAGAGACAGAGATGGGGAAGGAGCGGCCGAGCCGAGCCCTGGTCCGTCCTTCCCCCCTGTTCCGTCTCCCAGGGAGAGAGGCCAGGCCTACGTGGCCTCTGCTGGAGAAAACTGCACCTATTCCCCAAACTTTTTCTCACACTTCAGCCATTTCTTCTAAAAGCAGTCTGGCTAAGCATAATTTCTCCCTCAAGAGGCTTTTTGTAGTCGAAAGAACATGAGATAAACTTTAAAACTTGCTGGGTAAATAAATATTCAGACCTCCCAGACACACACAAGCCCACGTGGTCAGCTCAATAAGCCTGGGATGGGTCCCAAAGATAAAGGTACTTTGTGAATTTCAAAAGTTTCCATCTCCCAGCTGGAATCCTCAAGCGGGCCTGCATCCATATATATTCAAGAAAAGTACAAGCGGAATCTTGATGAATGGGTTTGTTGATCCTTCTTGCCAGCCGGGGACAAAAACCATTGTTTGGTCTCTGGCCATTGTGTGTGTATGAACTTGGAATCTCCAGATTTCAGATCACTGGATCAGCAGATTGCATAATATCTTCCGTCCCTATTTTTTAGAAATGTAGCCATTCTTTCTTATAATGGCTAATAATCAGAAACAACCATTTTGCTAGGGCGCATGCTATATAGCTTATCATAATGGATACACAGAGTCATAGATGTTAGATAGTAACGTCCTTGTACTTTCAAGTGACAGAAAACCAGTTTCGTGACATCGGTAAGCACAAGATAGTTATATTCCCTGGCCAGGTGCATGCAATAACTCCTTTTCAAATTGGAGCGTCAGCTCCAAGGGTGATAGGATCACTTCTCCGAGCTTAAACCCTAAAGCAGCATCATTCGTGAGAATGATTTGCTTGCAGAGATTAGCTCTCTGACTAGATGTTGCTCTGGATAAAGTAAGAAGTGGTCGGACTAGTTCCTAAATTACAGGTAGGCTGCGTTTAGAAACTCTTGAGGTCTGTTTTTCAACGTGATACAAGCCCTTCAATCTGTCTGCGTGGCATTGTTTTAGCACTGAGCAAGGCTCCTTAAAGCCCAAGATTAAATTAGGAGAAATCCCCCTGCTGCTTCTATTGAATTGAGTTAATATAATGAGTTTATTGTTAAATCAAACAAAATGGAACTTGCCATGTGGAAGAAATAAGGCTGAGATCGCAGTGGGATGTTGTTTTTCCCCTCCCCACCTCGCTTCTGTGTTACTTTGGGGTGGCTTATTGGCTCAGATGCCACCACTGCCACACGCCCACTCCGCTCGCCCTGCACAGGACAGCTGACAGTTCAGGTTGGAACAGGAAGCAGAAAGGAAATGAAACCTTTTGGTTGCAGAGAGTTGCCTACCTGTCAGAACTCTGTCACAGATAACAGGGGCTACCGTAATGTGGACATGGCCTCCCAGCAGACCCACCTCCTCAGCCCAGCAGAGAGAGGAGTGCGCCGGGCAGTGGCCAGCTTACCGCTGCCCATCTTGGCCATCAGGTGCCTCTTCGGGCTGCATTCTCTCAACGTTTGCTGTCCCCCCCCGTGTAACCAGGGCCCTTGCCTCTTACGTGATCTGACTCTTGCCCATATCTCTGCATGGTGGGTCCTTTGGTCGTTCTGTTCTTGGTTTAAATGTCACCTCCTCAGAGAGCTCCTTTTTTCTTTGCCACATAGAAGGAGCCCCTCAGTCACTCCCTGATTTTATTGTGTCATATTTCACACTACCAAGCATTTCTTTATTGTTCTTAGCTTGTGTGTTTATAGCTGCCCATCCCTCCTCCCACCAGACAGTAAACTCTGTCAAGGCAGGTGCCACGCTGGCTTCTCCTGCCATAGTCCATGATGTCTAGAACAGAGTCTGCACTCCGTAGATAATTTGATGAAAGGGTGACTCCTCGGTCTGCCATGTGACCTGGTGCGGGCTTCCTGGCCCCTCTGGCCCATGAAGTGGAGATGATGAATCATTGCCCATCTCGCCCTGGCCCAGTAAGAGTTAAATGCATTACAGGCAGACTAGCCCAGAACAATGACTGACACATACTAGTTTCCTTCCTGTGACTCTAACATGTCAGCTTCGAATGCTTTCTCTACCTCTTGGAGACCAAACTTTACTCAGCCAGCAAGCTACTGTTATGTGGTTGGTGATCCCACATGGGGAGCTGAGCTCTGTGTTGAGTTATTAAGGACTGGCCCTCCCCATAAGGATTTATAATTCATTTTTCAAAAATATCATTGCCTCCAACAGACCCTACATTGGTACGCATTGTCTCTGTCCCAGGAACGACGGGTAGGGTGATGGGCTGGCAACCCCATGAAAAAGCAGGCCCTGCCAGAGTGATGGGAGGACCCTCAAGAAACCAGGGGGTCAGATGTTTGTCTTTTATTAAGAAAATTTTAAGTGAAGTGCCCTCAGCAACCTACTTGATACTTTTATTAACCTTCTCATTTGAGAGAGGTGAGTTTTTTTATTTTAAATTAAAAGATGCTCTTGAGCTGGAGAATCTTAGGAATCATTTGCTGTGGCCTTCTTACTTTACAGATAAAGACACTGAGGTCCACAGAGTCTCAGGGGCTTCTCCACGGTCTCCTCGTTCGTCGGGGGCAAGCCGACACACCCAGGACCCCCCAGCCCCGGCTGACGCATCCTCTCTGGCTGATCTCCCTCCCGAAATGCCCACCTGCATTTCTCTTGCTTTCACTTCATTTCCCTAAAGCCTCCTTTAAAATGACAGTCATCAAGTTGTGCTTTTTCTTTCCTTCTAAAGTAAAAACCGCCCTATTCCATTCATCTTTCTTCATGTGATCTGTTTTCCATCTAGTTAGCAGCTTCTGCTCCTCCATGTAAAATCTCTCTACTCACTTTGGTCCTATTTGAAAGGCAGTGGCCAGCCGTGGCCTCTCCTTTCCTCCTGAGCCTTCTCCCTGGACAGGGTCCTCCTTGCCTCTGAGCCTGGGATCTGGGGTGTCTCCTAGCTTCGGATGTCTCTCCCCAGTGTGATTATCAGTTTCAGTTCTGGAGTGTTCACTTGACATCTGATAGCCTTTCTAGCCTTGACGCCTCTCAATTCTTACATTGGTTGGCTGGTTAGTAAGATAATCTGTTCCCCAACCTTAAAATGTGTATATTTAGTACCTTGAAATGTCCAGTAAATCTTAAGTGAATCTGGATAAGGCATACATTAAGCTGAGTAAAGTATGATTTTGTTATAATGAACATTTTTATTTAGTATAACGAACGTTTAAAAAATTCTTGCCATCGTCATCAAGAAGTACTAAACATCAAATGTATTTTCCAAAAAGAATCTTCCTTAGCTAATAAAAAAAACCCTAAATGCTAAGTATATCCTATAATTTTACATCTGTTAAGTGACTTGAACTGTGAAATGTTCACACTAAAAAACAGTTTGCCTTTCCAGCTGTTGATCTGCTCTAAACATTGAACGTCGCTGTACCGGAAGTCTTCTTTGCAGCCTCGAAGTGATTCTGTTAGGACGCCTTTGAGGGAGGAATGAGGAGCAGATAAACTTTTTGCCTGCAATTCAGCTGTTTTTGTTTTCTTTCAACATAGAAATTTGACCCCCCACCTGAGTCTGATGTACTTCTAAATGGGGACAAACCAGATTTCATGGCCCTCTATTCAGAAGAGGTGGAGTCTGCTTTGAAGCTAGCAGACAAAAACAAGCACTCAGCAGCAAGATGCCCTCCTTCCCTTCTTACCTACGTGCACAAAGGCGCCTGGGGTCCTTTTGAAGGCTGAGGCCCAGCCAACACATGTACAGGAAGATTAGACTAGGAGTGGGGAGCGGAGCAGAGGTAGTTTGAGCTCAAGCAGCTGTGTGAGGGGGGGAAATGTGTATAGTGCGCCATGTAATGAAGGGCATGTCTAAAATCCAGTGTACCTGCTACCTTTGAATCTATGAAAATTTCTCCACATGAAATGGTTATGTTATTTTATTTGGCCTCAAAGATGAGCTCACATCCATGAATATGAGCTACCGGGAGATGGATGTTAGCTGTCTTTAAGGAAGAAACCCTGTAAGAGTCTGGGCTACAGGCAGAGAAAGACAAGTACCAAATAATTTCACTCCTCTGTGGAGTGTAACAACAAAGCAAAACTGAAGGAACAAAACAGCCGCAGACTCACAGAGTCCAAGAAGGGACTAGTGGTTACTAAAGGGGACGGGGTGGGAGAGGGAAGGAGAAGGGGTTTAAGGGGCGCTATGATTAGCAGTCACAATACAGGCAGGTCACGGGGGAGGCAGAATAGCACGGAGAAGACAAGTAGTGACTCTATAGCATCTCACTTCGCTGATGGACAGTGACTGCAGTGGGGTGGAGGGGGGACTTGATGGTATGGCTGAATGCTGAAACCACAATGTTACCCATGTGAAATCTTCATAAAATTGTATATCAATGATACCTTAATTAAAAAACATAAAAGAGTCTGGCTGCCTGTGGTGGAATGGCCTCACTGGTAGTAAGCTCTCTGTCACTGTTGTTTTGAGAACCGCCAAGTTCCCATGGGCTCCAGGAGAACCCCCTCAGCGGTGTTCCGGGACCTCCTAAGCAACGAGGTGAATATTTCCATCAAATAGGGAGAATTTTAACCGTCCAGAGATCTGTTCCTCGATTTTGTTTTCTATGGTAAAAGAGCTATAATCCCATGGAAAACAATTATTATGTTTAATTTAAAAAACCAAACACTCTTGCTCACGTCTTCAACGCAATGTTCAATGCAGAGGTCCATATACATATAATTTAAGAAGGAATTCTACTACTTCCAAAAAAAAAGCTGCTTGAAAAGCAGCACACTGGGTGATTTTGCAGTTCCCTTCTGGCTCTGGGGTGCTGTGACCGAGCAGAATCCAGTTGCTCATCAAAGCCTGGCCCCCCCAAAACAACCACCCTGGGTGAACTGCCCTCACCTTCTCCTAGATGTTCACCTCCCTGCCGACTGGAGGGCCGATAGCTCTCATGTGGCCCTCCTTTCTCCCGGCCACTTCAGTAGCCCCTTATCCATGCGCACCTCACTCTGTAAGATGACCATCATCACACCTGTCTCGTGGGCCCTGAGATGCCACGTTTGCACAGGAGTGTCTGCAGAGGGTCGGGTGGGTGGCCCTGGCCAAGCTCAGAACTTAGGATCTGTCAAGAGCACCACAGAGTCATCAACCTTCAAAACAGTCTGTCAGAAATACACATGGTGACGGTAGCTTTGGCTGAAAGGAGTTGTAAGAGCAAAGCAAACCCACTTGGACTTCCTGGCCTTCCCTGTAAGGCTTTGAGGCTACATCAGGGCCACACCCATCTTCAGGGTGGCCGGTGAGGACACGACCGTCTTACTAGTGTCTGTTCATTGTGCCTCACTCTCTCCATGAACATTGCATTGAAGACGTGAACAAGAGTGTTTGGTTTTTTAAATTAAACATAATAGTTGTTTTCCATGGGATTATAGCTCTTTTACCTTACACTCGCACTTCTTAAAGCTACAGAATTTGCCCAATCACTAAAGCAAAGTTAAAAGAAATATCAAGGTCTGAACAGGAGAAAATGTGGGTTTGTAGTAATAAAAATGCCTTTGAGAATCTTGTGTTCCAGGAGTGGGATATCAGTAAACATGAATTAGAGAGTTTTTAAAAGCCGTAACTATTATAAAGAAGATACACATGAGTACTTCTGAGAACTTAAACATAAATGAGTGTAACAGACTGTCTTAACTTTTTAAAACACACTTTGAAAAGCAACCTTCTCAGAGGACAAACATTTTTCTGAAGATATTTTACACTATTCGTAACAATATTTCTTTATACAAAGTTGATGATAGATACAAATATCATATTTGCTTTAAAATATCACAGTAGAGGATGACATTGCAAACAAGAAGAATGAAAAACTAGGAGAAACATACTCGAGAACCAGAAACCCATGTTTTGCAGAAAATGGCTGTGTGTTTTGGGGGAACTCGCTTTCCTTCTCTGCGCCTCAATTTTCACATTGATTTAATGACTATATAACCCGGTACCTTTTCATGTCTTAAGTTCTGTCATTCACTTCTTGAAGTGAACAAATGTTCTCATTTCATCTGTGATACCAGTATCGTTCAAATAAACCAGTTTTGTTTCCCTCTTCTCCAAACTCCCAGCCAGTACACCCCACATCAAGACCTTTGAGACCAACTAATTCAAGCACCTGACATATTTTACTTTCAGATGATAAGAAAAGCAATAACTAGTCAACGCATATGTAACATACAACAACATCAAAAAAAAACTTTCTGAGTCACTCTTGATTATTTTAGGCTCCTAAAATGTTTTTGAGAATCATATAGGAATGAATTCTTTTTTTTTTTTTTAACTATCCCATTATATAAAGGACAGCTGATCAGGTGAGAGTGTATGTTTTTTTCCTGTGCACTTTTACAGTAGCAGCCACTTCAGTATGCTGGTGTAAATGCACAGTGAGTGTTATTGGAACCTGAGCCCTTCAATTTTTACTCAGATGTAATTAATGTACAACAAAACAGATCTTAAGTATTTAATTCAATGAGTTTTGGCAACTGTATATATCCATGTAACTACCACTTACAATAAGATACAGAACGTTTCCATCCCTCTAGAAATTTCCCCTAAGTAAGCATTTATTTTACTACCTTCGTTTTTCATTTTTGTCCTTTCTGTTTAATTATCAATACATAAACAAGACTCACAGAAAAAGCGGACACGTTCATAAGTAAGAAACTAGCACTACTATGTATAGGAACACTCTATTCCTGAACTTGACATAAAGTATCAGTTGCTTTTCTTGAACTGAATGGCCAGACGTGCATTCCTTTTTTCATATTCATACACATATTCTTGGACATAACAATGAGTAAATAAATGTGTGTGGCAAACTGTCTGGTGTTACTGAACATTTACAAAGATGCCTTCTCTGGGTTGTGGGGAAATACTGAAGTATTCTGCCAGGGAGTCCACAGACACTGGTTCAGTGAGGTGATCTGAAAAGGAATATGCATGAGGAATTTTCTAGGGGCCTTGAGTTAGGCCATCAAAAGTGCACCCAGACACCAGTTTTGTTTTAAAGAGCCCTTGTGCCATAGACTTCTCACTGAGCGGGCAGGGAGAAACCCCACCACTTTGGAGGAAGGAGAGCTTGTGACTTAGGAGGATGTTGGGGAAAGGAAGAGGAACAGACGGAGGAAGATCCCTTTTTCAAGGTCACTTTTATCAGAAGGTAGAGCCGGAGATAGAAGGGGGTGCTGGTAAGATCCTGGAGGCCCAGAAGGCCGGGAGGCCAGGAGGCCAGGAGACTGAGAATCTCTCAGTCACAATTCCGGAAGGTCTGCTGCCACACCTGAGGCAGCCCTCATTTATCTGAGCCTTGGTGCCGGGACTGCTAACAACCAGCTCAAATTGGCTGATTTTTCCACATTTGTCAGGGAGCCAGCTGTACTGGTTCAGCTGAGCATCTGCAGAAAGGGAAACAGAGAACCAGAAAAAAAAAAGCTTTTAAGTCATTATTCTTATTCATTTCCCTATTCTCTGCCCCACCCCCTCGCAGTCTCCACCGCCATGCCTCTTTCTTCTTCTTCTTTTTTTAAAAATCTTTTTATAACAATCTTTTCCTTTATGTGGAGAGAGCCCTTGGCATCCTTCCAGTGACCTGTCTGTAGAGAGATACCCCTCCCTTATAATTAGGCCTTTGTTACACCACTTCCTGATTTTCTTCTCTTTCTTTTCTTTTTAAAGCTTCTGGCCCTGACACCCCAATCCCCCAATGGAATAACCACACTTGTTAAAACGAAGGGTCTTCAAAGGGTGATGAAGTAGGCTTCCTCAAGGAGGTCTGGGAGTTCATTCAGGCTGTGCTTACAACTGACTAGGGCATGGAGGGACCCTAAATAAGACATGTGCTCAGATGTCTTCATCCTGGCCACAACCTCACCTGTTCAGCTTTTCCTCAGGCCCCCATGCCCCGAGCCCAGAAGCGTCGGGTCGAGCCACATTTGCCTGTCTTGCCTCCACCTCTGGCTCCTTGTGACCCTTTGGGGCTTAGCTCTTTCTGTCCTTTCAGGAATATTTGACAAGAAATCCCATCCCCCTGCTCAGAAGCCTATATGATTCTAGCCCAGGAATGGTGCAATGAGACCCAGAAATGAAGTGCCCAAGAACAGGGACTAGTATGCTAGGATGCACTCATCGTGAAACCCTAGAAGTCTCACGATCACTGAAGTCTTCACAATATAAAGAAGAAATGGTGAAGGCATCCATCCTTTCCTGTCCCAGTTGGTGGCATTCCATTCTGTGCCTTTATTTCTTTTAAATCTGTGGTTCAAAAGCAAATATATGCCAAACAAGCTAGATAACCACTCTTAGTGACCTCTCTTTCTCTAAGGTGGCTTTTAGAAATAAATTTGTGTGTCCAGCCCAAACGTGGACAAAATATTGGATTTTCGTGTTGCCCTCAGATTGATTTCCTTAGTAATCCAAAGTGTTACCAAGTGGCTCTGATGGGTTTAGATCAGTTGAGGGTAACACTAAGGTTTTACACCCCCCCCCCTTTTATGACTTCTAGGATTTTTATATATAGATTGTATTTTTTAATTTCCTTTTGTTAGTTATATGTCTAGAGGAGTATTATAGGAAAAAAATGTTTTATGAGCTTTTCTGTTTGTGTACAGAGATCCACCCCCCTAAGATGTCTTTATAACCAGCTTACTAGTAGCACTATTTGTAGTTGCCTTGTTAGGAATGCCAGATACTCTTTCTGATGGGTTAAGAGGTTGAAATTAGGTCCTTTAGAAAATCTTGCACTGGGTTGAGAAAATTAAATGGGGCATGGACTGTAAAGGCAATCAATGTCTAAAACACTGAAGCCTGGATACCAGGTTTGTTCTTGCTTTGTAAGTTACTTAGCCAATCTGTAAAAGGGGGTCATTAACACCTTCCTCACAGTAATGTGGTGAGGATTAGTGAGATCCTGTGTACAAAGGGCTTGACAAGGTGCCTGGCATATGGAACATGCTAGAAGAATGCGCAGACTGGCCATTTTTCAGAAACATGCAGCCTGCTTTTTCAAGGAAGTGCTGAGCTTAACAGAATGAGAATATTGTAGGTAACCAACTACTACCTACATTACTAGGTAATCAATGCCAAGCATAAGTAAGTGTTGCAGAAGAGCTTAACCAGAATCTCAAGCATTCCATTTCAAAACAGTCCGGTAGCTAGAGTGGTGGTGGTGGCGGCGCGGGGGAGAGGTAGGGATAGTTGGGTGGGACACCTCCAATTTATGGACCCATTGTTTTCTGTTGAAACACTTGAAAGTTTGGGTCCAAGAATGCCGTTTCTTACAGGGTCAGTGGGATGATATTTTATGTATCAGACACACAAACCTGCCCAAAGTAGACTTTTTTTAAAGCATGGATTGACTTACGACACAATTTATTTTTCCGTAAAATGCAACATTATGATTCCAGACATGTACCATTCCCCTACATCTCTATGAGCTGTGTGAGTGGCTCTCTGACAAGTTACATCATGTCACAGACTCTAACTGTGGCACAGGGATGACAAAAGATGGGTAGATGGGCATGCAGATAAACGTGTACCCTGTCAACCACTGAGGCAGGAGCAGAGAGAGGGAAGCCATCCCACTGCAGCTCCCCATCTAGATCTATACCTCATCCCCCCTCAACTGGGCGGACAAAGGCTTCCTCCTTACAGAGGATAGGAGGATCTGCTCCTTACCATTCTTGACTCCCATTCTTATATGTGAGTCACCCATAAGCTGACAGTGTGCTGTCAGTTAGGACCCACACTGCAAGAGTTGTGATGGCAGATTTGTAGGGCACAGGTTACATGTAGATCTTGTATCTTGTGATAAGTGTAGGAAATAAGAGTACCCAGACTCCCCTCTGTGAATACCAGTGCTTCTTAAAATGTGGCCCCTAGATGGTTTGTGTCTCCTGGGAACTTGATATAATGCAAATTCTAGAGCTCCACCCCGGACCTCCGGAATCAGAAACTCCAGGTGGTAAGGCCAGTCCTCCAGGGGATTCTAGTGGGTAGCCGAGTTTGAGAATTACTGTTTAAACATGAAGTAGCATTCTTGTCTCTACAGTACAGTCAAGGGATGTCAGTGCCAAGTGAGGGGAGGAGAGTTCCATGGACAACATGGAAACATGTTGGGCTCAGTAAACATTTCTAGCTTTTATTCAGAATTTACTTCTGAAAGGAGGGCTACCAGCAAATATATGGGATGTCCACTTAAATTTGACTTTTAAATAAAAAATAGTTTTTTAGTGTAAGTATGTTCCATTTTTGTCTTGTGTTTTTACATGTTAAATCTGGCAACTCTATATGAAAGTAAAGTTAGGTGGTATAGAAACTTGGCAGACACCACCTGAACCAGTGATCATGGTTAACATCACCATGTTAGTATTAGGTGCCCCTGATAAGATGTGACGAGAGGGGCATTTGACCTCAGAGCTGTTTTTTGGCAAAATCCATAACCTCAGTCTAATCACTAGGAAACATCAGACAAACCCAAACTGAGGGACTCTTCAAAAGTGTCAAGGTCATGAAAAATGAGGAAAGACTGAGAAACTGTCACTGATTAAAAAAAAATAATAGGAGACATGAACAACTAGAAGCAATGTGGGATTCTGGATGGGATTCTAGAAACAAAAAAGACATTAGTGTCAAAACTGGCAAACTTTGAATGAAGTCTGAAGTTTAGTTAATAGTAATATACTCATGTTAATTTTTCAGTTTTAATAAATGTACTGGAGTTATATGTGATAACATGAGGGCAGACTGGGTGGGAACCTTCTGTACCATCTCTGCAATTCTCCTGTAGAACTAAAATTATTTCAAAATGAAAAGTTTCTTGAACATTGGATTGGATATACCTTAGTGGTTTGGGGAGTACCAATGTCCTTTGTTTCTTTATAGAAACAAAGAAATATTTTTACTTAACTGCTGAACTGTGTGAGAACATTTAGATGAATTACAAATACATGGGAAATGGCTCTTCCAACACTATAAGGCCCAACAATGTTGCAGTGGTTTTAAGTGTGCCACCACCAAGCGTCGTCTTTTCCATGAACATATAATGTGTTTCGCCTGGAGGTTCATGGGAATCCATATTTAACTGTTATGGCTTCTTCACCCCTGAGCTGATTGAAATGGATTGTTGGGAAGGAGGGGAGGTCAGCGGTGGGGTGGCGGGGTAAGAGGAGGTTGCAAAAGAAGACTAATCAGAGTGACTGGATTGTTCCAGGAAAATGCTGTTGTATTCACCCAATTCATAATTTTACCTGCAGAGTTTGGTATATGTGCGCCGATGAGTTTGGGGATACAACAGTGGTTTTTCAGCCAAAATTTTTTCTCACCAGTTTGCAGATGGTTGACCAACTTGTTCTGGAGTTAGTGGCTTCAGATAAAAGCCAGCCAGCAGGGCCTCCCCTTGCAGGCATTTGAAATCAGGCTGAGAGTTAAGTTTATTCTCAACCCCAGCCCACCCCCATTCTATAGTTTCTGTATTTCCTTGCATGGGGATATATGCTAAATTATAAGTCCCCAGATTCTTAGGACTGTGGTGTCTTCTTTCTACAGGCTGAGGTGCTGAGAGCCCTCCCCAAAACAAAAGACCTAAGGATTGCAATTAGCATCCCTGGAGGCTGAGGTGAACTTCATCCCTAGCTCAGTTCTTAACCCCAAGTGAATGTGGCCTGAATCCCACCAGTTAGAGCTCCCTGTCTCAGACACATCTCTTCATTTTCCTCTTATCATCACCCCAAACCCAGGGTTCTTCTTAGTGCCATTTCCTCCAGCAGGATCCCATTTTTCTTCCTTGTTTGAAGCTTTTGTGTTTATTAATAAAGGAATAGTTAAAAGCACACATTATAGTACTAACAGGATTCTTTATACTGATTCTTCTCAACACAATATTGTACCTGCTTCTTTTTGGGTCTAAAGACTTGATTTTATTCATTCACTTACTATAATTAATTTTCTTCTAACTTCTTATTGTTAGTAATTTATTCCTAATTTGTTAATATTTATTAATATAAATACTTGTTAATTCATTTATTTCAGTTTTTATTTCTTACTGTTAAGTTGTTTCTAACATTTTACCATTTTAATTAACAGTGGGACTTATATATTTTTTAACTTTACTATCTTCATCTTTTTTTAATTTTTTGAACCATTTTTATTAGGAAAAACTCTTAGATATAGTATTACTGAGACAAGAAAGCTTTAAAAGTTGTTAGAACTTGGGATGTGCACTATCTGCCCGTTTAACTTTTGCATGTTGAAAATGACCAGAAATGTCCTCTTACTCTCTAATCCACGTTTATAATCTCTTTGAAAGCTCACATTTTAACTCCCCTCACCCAGTCTCTGTTTGCCAAATAAAATGTACCTACTTCTTTATTTGGTCCGTGGTTGGCCTGTCTTTATTTCATCCCTCCATCCCTTCCTTCAGCAGTCTCTCCTTTCTTTCTTGGTATTAATCGTTTTGTTCTTCGGCTTGTATGTGGTAGCCAGCTTGATCCAGGAAGTTCTCTGTCTCTATCTGCTTCTGGGAAGAAGAATGGCGTGCTTATTATCTCTTGGGTGTAACTGATGTCTTCTCAACAAGGACTAGGCTTTCCATTCACTTATAAAGTTTTATTTTTGCAGTGAACATCCAATATTTATAGAATGAATGAAAACAAATAAGATGGGTGCTTGCTAATCTGAAAAGCACTTTCTTGCTATTTTTAAACATAAATATAACAGGAAGAATCACCTGGGATTTGGTGACACAGAGAACAATTTTACTTAGTCGTTGGTCTCACTTTAGCTGAGTAGATCTTAAGGTCTGTAATTTGATTTCTGCCTGCATCATATTTTGAGATTCCATTTATTTTAATTCCTTTATAACATCTAGTTCTTGCTACTCTCAGGTGTTGAGTAAATGTGTTAAAATAATAGTCCATGTTTTTTTGCTTTTTTGGGAGCCTAGGAAAACAGATTTTGCTCATACTGCTGGTGGGTGTTTGGGTACAGGTGGGTGTATGTTCATACACAAGTTTACGAGGAAATAACTTTGTAACTGTATACATATATAATTCTCATATGTTCAATTTTTTGTAATCTCATCCAGAGAACCCAAATTCCTCAAGAATTCAGTCTTCACAGTCTACATTCCAGGTGAATGTTCAGGACAAGTTGTTGGTTGTCTGGTCAGCCATTTCTTATCAAGAAAAAATGAGCTTTGAAGAAATTATACCATTTCTTAGCAGTGTATAGAACTTGCCACTATATGTTAGTTTTTATTTTGTTTTCACAATTTCCTGCAGAGAGCACAAAAACAAATTTAACCATTTTCTACCTCTTAATGACTGAGTTACTGCCCAGTCATAATGTGAGACAAGTATAATTATGTCTTAAAACAATGGCTAAAAAAAAGAAGAAAATCACGCACAAACGTTCCTAATTCCAAAGTATCTTAACACTTTTATACTGTGAATTGTCAAATCAAAATTTCATTTATTATCTCATTAAGCCCTCTGAGTGCATAAACTCTGCATTAGGGCATAATCGGAGCTTTTTAAAATAAAAGTCTTATTTGATCTAACAAGATAAAGTCTGTTGCTGGCTGATTTGCCTGGGAAACAAAAAGCTCAGATCTCAGCACGAGCCAAATGAAACTACTGGTTCCGTGAGTTCAAATTAGTGCCATTAATAATACGACCTCAGGGTGTTTGAGTTGCAGTTAAAAGTAGTACTGTTCTACACAGTAATCATTCAGTGAATTTTTAGCCCAAGAAGTTCTGGGATTAGTGGATGAACTACAGAGCTGGGTACCAGGTAGACCTGGGTCGCAGTCCTGGCTCCACCACCACCACGCTGAACCAACCTAGGCAGAGCCCTCCCCTCCTCCAGCCGCAGTTTCCCCATCTCATAGCAAGCTTAAACAGCCATTCCTCTTCTTGGTATATACTCAGGAGAAACAAAGACCTGGGTCCATACAGAAACTTACACATGAGTGTTTATAGCGGCATCATTCGTAATAGCCCAAAAGTAGAAACAGTCCAAATGTCAAGCCGTCAGCTGCTGAATGTATAAGCAGATCGTATATATACAATGGAATGTTACTCAGCCATAAACGAAGTACTCATGCATGCTACAACTTAGATGAACCTCAAAAACATTATGTTAAATGAAAGAAGAAGCCATACACAAAAGCTCACATAGAATATGATTTCATTTCTGTGACTATCCAGAGGAGGCCGATTCTTAGAAACAGAAAGCAGTTTAGTGATGAGGAGATGAAGAAAGAGTAGGATGGAAGTGATTACTTCTCAGGGACGGGGTACTTTTTCAGGGTGATGAAAATGTTTTGAAACTGGAGAGAGGAAGTGGTTGTCCAACACTGTGCATATACTAAATGCCACTGAATTGTACATTTTAAAATGCATAATTGTATGTTATGTGGATTACACCCCAGCAAAAATGATACAGTAAGAATACCAACCCTTACAGTTATTAGGGTGACATGCACACAGTAGGCACTCAAAAAATATTCTTTCTTTTCTTATCATACCTTTATCACTCCCCCACCCCACCCGTGGATGATTTCATCTTCTCCTGGGTGTAAAAGAAAAGATAATAGTATTTGCGATGGAGAAGTGAATGGAAATGATGAGGAAGGGATGCAAAGACCGATTTCTGTGCACCTGGAATAGATAAATCTAGGTCAGCTCTCTGAGACGTTAGTGTCTATTAAGCCATTTCTTGTGCCTTGTTTAGAGCGTTTCAAGTGGCCCTTAAACATCGTGGAGGGGTGGGAAGGGACCGAGGCAGCCGCAGTGTCTGCAGCACTTCATCTAGGGCAGGCGTTTGCCAAGGAAGCAGCGAGTCATCATTCTAATAGTTTAGCAACAGAGGATTTGCCATGGTTGATAGGCTGTTTGTCAGGGAGGCGAGTGTTCTGCCTTTGGCTATGACTTTTATATATTCTTTCCAACGGAGTCAGAACAACAGAACAAAGTCCCCAAACAGTACACTCACTGGTTGAAAAATAGGCATTTCCTGAGCTGATTGAAGGTAATTGCCTTCTGACCTATGAGGTTATTGGTTCATTTCCAGAAGCATCAGGTGTGACTCCCTTGCTATTAGCATGCCATGACTGATTGCTGGTATGTTTCCTCCTGATTTTGGCCCCTGAGGGGAATTAATATTTCTTCCTGATTCTAGAAATAAGTAATCTGTCACTTGCCCCTGTGTCTTCTCTTTCCCAAGCCCCCTTTGACCCTGACACCTGACATGCTGGGAAGTTCTGCCTGCCACATTGTTCGCACTGTTCCCATTTCGTTGCCCCCTGGAATACAGTTTGCTAACTGCCCGGGTCTTGGAATCGTACCTCATCATGTAGATGCTCAGAGCGATAGCATGAGTGAAAGCAGAGCCAGAGCGGGCGAGCACAGCCCAGCCGCAAGGGGGATGGCAGGTAAAGGTGCCACGAAGAGAAGGATGCATTCTGACTAGGGCTATGAGTACAGTCTAATCAATCAGTGTTTGCCCTTGAACATCTACTGCACCTGCTATGTGGAGAGCACTTGCTGTGGTTAAGAAGGACTCAGTTTCAGGAACTAGCCAGACATGCTAGTTTTTAGCTGTGTGGTCTCCAGAAGGAACCAATGACTGTGGGCCTCAGCTTCCTCATCTGTAAACAGTGGGTAGAAATCTCCTCTTCTCGGGACCACTTGGAGAATAAAATGAAAGCAGCCCGGTACCCATCACAAAGGAAGTGGACATGCAGCATAGCTGAATCTCTGCTTCCAAGATGTGCGATGCCATCAGTGCCCTCGAGGTTTCTTAGGGAGATAAGGCTTCCTGAATTACGGCACAAATGCAAGTGCTAAAGGACGTGGCTCTGATACGTGTGCTTTGGTTTTCATGAGAGAAGGGCTCTAGCCAAACAAATGGTTGGAAGAATGAAACTTACAATACCCCCCATTTTTTGCACCCCTACTCCTCACAATGACCCAGCATTTTATAGTGAAGAATTTTGTGACTCAGACAGGTTACGTAATTTAGCCCCTCCAGTCTGGCCAACCTCAAAGCCCATGGTTTTCTGGCCACCCCATTTTGGAAGGATGTTTTTGTAGGAAAGGTAGAGTTTGAGTTGGACCTTTAAGAATGAACAGACTTGGACAAAGCATGAGTCTGTTTTGGGTAACCATGACTGGGTCAGCCATCACCCAGGCAAGGAAGAACAGCTTGGACAAAGGCATGGAGAGGAGAATGACATTGCCTAAGAATAAGGATACACAACCCATGTGGAGTGGGAGGAAATAATGAGACATCACAACCTCAAGTCTTCAGTCTTAAAATCTGTTCTGAGCATCAACTTCTCCAGCTGACCACAGCGTGTTGCCAGTGTCATCCTGTCCCTTTTTATGGGACAACAGTCTTTCTATGGAGAGGCTAGTTTAGCCTCCGCTAAAGGAACCTTTGACATTTCTGTACATCAGAGAGAGCCAAATCCAGAGTGCTTTAATCATCCGGTCTGAGGACTGTGCTAAATGGAAGTCTCTGTGATGCTAGGCGCCTCTCTGTCCCCCTGAACTAAGAGCAGATTTCAGGGAAAACTGCAAACTGGTCTGTGCTTATGCAACCCATGGCTCTACCCCACCCCCATGCAACTAGTTTTGAGAAAGCTGCCCTGCAGTTCGAGACAAGTACACGTCACTTAACAACCGCCACAGGACTTTCAGATTTTCAAAGACTCAGAGCTCGTGTGTCACTGGGCAAAGTGAATTTGAACAGAAGTCTTCACCCTGCCGCTGAAAGCCTTGTATTGGTGCCTAATGAGCCCATGTCTGAAGCTCCAGTGGCCAGTGACAGTTACCAACTTCTTGGCCACCCTGTCTCCTCCACGGCCCTGATTTGCTGTGATCACCTGGGACTTTGGGTGGTCAGTACAGTGGCCTGAAGTTGTCCAGGAACATGGAAGCAAGTACCTGAAGGCTAATTGTGCACAGTGTCTAGTTCTAGTAACAGAAACTATAAAAGTAAGTGCATTGGATCAGCGATTAGGTGACCCCATTGTGTTAACCCCCCGTCCAGGCCCTATGTCCTCATTCTACCAGCCTGTGACTTAGAGTGGGACCACTGGGTCCCTTCATCTCTAGTTTAAGTGTCTTGATTTGGATTAGATGTGGTGCTGCTGTCCAGTTCCCAGAGGCTCTAAATACTGTAGAGGTTTTAATTTAAAGTCTTTTTGAAAATTCTTGATTTCCAGGAACTCCTTGATACAAGTAGACGTTTCGGGGTAAGCTCCTTGCCTAGCCTCAGCGCAAGATTGAATTTTCATACGTGAATAAAACACTGTCTTTACCCATTTCCAAACAGAATTATGGCTTTTGAAAATACAGATACTAAAGTTGAGGGAGGATTTCGTTTTTCTCGATTTGATCACAGACACTTGATCACTTTCAGTCAAACAGTGTAATTTACTTCTTTCTCTTACACTGGAGCAAGCTGTTCTGATTTTGGAAATGAGAAGACCCTTAATTTACATGTTCTCTTTCACTCAAAGATATTACCAGTCATACTACTTAAATTCTAAATTCTTTCCTTAAAGAACTTGAGAGTCATAGAGGAAATGAAAAATTTTTAATTCATTTCCTGATCTTACCCACCATAATGGAAAAAGATGCCTATGTTCATATGAGAAATACAAAGGAAATACTTAGGAAAATGTACGCACCTTTCACTTCCAAATCTTAGGAAACTTGATCCTGGGTTTTTTTCCATTCTTCACCTATCATTCATAACAATGTAAAGTCCCACTTATTCCATAAACCTGCTCAAACCACTCCAATCCATAATGATCTCTCTTCTCTTCCAAATCGAAACAGTAAATATCCAACCTTTTATTTCCCAAACCAGATAGCATAGCTGGTCTAAACTAGCATTTCTTAAACTACCTGTAGTAAAGGACTAGTTCCTTCCCCTTCTAAATTGTTGTGGACTGATAATTTTGTTTAACAAAGAACACAATAAAATGAATTGCCAGGAAAACAAAATAAGAAAAAGAAATGCAAAATACATGCCTTATTTTGTATTATATTCTTACTCCACAGACAAAACTTCATTTTACAAATGGGTGTATCCCCATTTCCAAAGTGCTGTTTCTGAATATTACTCTCAACTTCTGTACTTACCTTGTCTCAAGCCACTAACAAGTTTGCAGATCAGTACAAGTCTATGGACTGGACTTCCAATAACACTGCTTATTACATGCAGTGCCCCATTGTTTTTGCATGTGTAACCTCCTAAATTGTGTAAAATACCTGTGGACAGATATTACAAAGTGCGTATTTCTGTATCCACATCCCCCCACTACCTTCAGTAAGACTAACAAGTACATAATTGGTAGTAGTAATTACAATAATGATGAGGATAATTTTTAAAAAATTATTAGCATTATCAGGAATATCAATGAATTGCTATTATTATTACTGCTCTTTTAAAAACACACACACACACACATATATATATATATATATATACTCTTCAACCTTTATTAATATACTCAAAATACTCAATTATTTAAATTCAGTTTTTTAAGGGAAAGTGCAATGTTTTTAATCTAAAAAAAAACATAACCATATTGTTAATTATCATTACTCAATCAGGCTGATATATTTTCTTATAAAATGGATCAGAAAAGAATTGAGAAACTCCGTACTTGAGCATGTTCTCCACATCTTGGTTCTTATCCTGCACATATGCTCAAAAAGGTTTTAGTATTATGCTCAGTGTGTTCAACACCCATGAGTGCTTAGGGAGAGAAACACAAGTTACTATTTTGCTAAGTAATGTACAAAAAAAAGAAAAAATGCTGCTCTTTCCCAGAAATCCCCAAATCCCACTCCCCAGTCTTGTCCAAGGACTATAAAGATAACTGGCTTCATGTGAGACCTTCAAGCAATAGGAGGTACCCTCACAGTAATAGGAGGGAAAAAAAATAACAGGTGTCATCAAGAAAATGGTAAAGTAAGGACTGCAAAAATCTACCTCTCCATTAAAGTAAGGGAAAGAAATTGGCAAACACAATTAAAATCAACTTGTTTAAAACTATGGAATCTAATCAAAGGCTTGCAGGAAATTGGGGAATGTTTATTAAACAAACAAACAACTGAAGAAACAGCCAATTAATAAGAAGAAGGGCAAACTTTTGCCATCTTAACTTACCCTAACCCCACCCCCCACGCCCAGCGCATCAACATCTCTGAAAAGAACCGTGCTGTCAGTGCAGGTACCTGAAGGGGCAAAATGGACTTCATTCACAAAGAATTCCTATTTGGTCTGTCTAGTGCCTCCTTGGAAGGCCCACACAAAGTTGGGCCTTTAAAGTTGTCTTTATCCTCACAGGGGACTTACTGCTATGCCACTACTCAGGGGGCATGGGCTCAAATATTTAGAGGCAACCAAGGAGAAATTATGGAGTTGAAAAATACAGTAACTGAAAGGAAAATTTGCTAGAGGGGCTCAATAATGGATGTGAACAGACCAAAGAAAAAATTAATGAACTTGAAATAGATCAGTTGGGATTTCCTAGAGCAGAGGACAAAGGAAAAAAAAAAAAGAAAAATTAACAGAACCCAAGAGACCAGAGGCCAACAGGCATACCGACATACCGACATACCTGTAGCGGGAGTCCCAGAAGCAGAGAAGAGAGAAATGAACAGAAAGATTATTTGGAAAATCAACAAAACCAAAAGTGCTTCAAAAAGACTAAGTTGACAAATGTTTAGTTAGACTGGCCACACAAAAAGTTCACTGAAGTCAGGACTTAAAGAAGAGAACATTACTACCAATTACATACAAATAAAAAGCACTATAAGAGTAACTGTGTTCCAAACATACTTAATGAGGAAAGAATAATGTGAACAAATGTTGCTGGGGTAACTCATTCACTACATGCAGAAGAATGAAGTTGAACTCTTATTTAGCACTATACACAAAAAAATTAATTCAAAATGGGCCAAAGACTTAAATGTAAGAGAAAAAACTATAAGAACTCTTAGAAAGGAAATAGGTATAAATCTCATGACTGTGGGTTAGGCAGTGGCTTCTTAAATATGACACCACAAGCATAGACAACAAAAGAAAAAAAATCAATAAATAAGACTTCATCAAAATTAAAAACTTTTGTTCATCCAAGGATACTATCAGAAAGTGAAAAGCAACCCACAGGATAGGAGCTTTTATTTGCAAATCATGTACCGGGATCTGGTATCCAAAATGAACTCATACAACTCAACAATAAAAAAACAGCTAAATCAAAAAATGAAACAGGCAAAGGTTATGAATATACATTTCTCCAAAGAAGATATACAAACAGCCACTATGTAAACATGCTCATGAAAGAGCACATGAAAAAGTGCTTAATATCATCATTCAGTAGGGAAATGCAATTCAAAACCACGGTAAGTAAGACAGTACTTCACGCTCACTAGGTCAGCAATAATAACAACAAGTGAAAAATAACAATGGGTAAAGAGGATATGGAGTGATTGGAACCCTCACACACTGCTGGCGGGAGTGTAAGATGGTCTAAGCTCTGTGAAAAACTGTTTGGCGGTACCTCAAAAAGTTAAACATAAAGAGTTACCCTCTAACCTAGATATATACCTAAGAGAATTAAAAACATATATTCACACACAATCTTGTACATGAATATTCATGGCAGCATTATTCATTATTCAGAATAGCAAAATAAGAAGAAACAAACCCAATGGCCATCAGCTAATGATGGAAACAAAAGGTGGAATGTCCAAACAATGGAATATTATTCGGCTGAAAAAAAGGGGTGACCTACAGCTCTATGCTACAACATGGATGAACCTTTAAAAAGTTCTGCTCAGGGAAAGAAACCAGACATGAAATGTCATATATTGTATGATTCCATTTATAGGAAATATCCAAAATAGGCAAAACCATAGAGACAGAAAATAGATTAGTGGTTACCAGGGGCTGGAGGGAGAGGGAAATTGGGACAGTCTGCCAACAGCTATGGGGTTTCTTTTTGGGATCATGGAAATGTTCTGCAATTAGTGTTGATAGTCATAGAACACTATGAAATACTAAAAACTACTGAACTATGTATTTTGAAATGAAAACTACTGAACTATGTATTTTGAAATGATGAATTTTATGTTATGTGAATTTTTCTCAAAAAAAAACAGGAAAACCTTTCTTTTCATAGGAAAAATGTTTTGAAATAAGTATAAATAAACATAATTCAGTGGGTTTTGACACAATTTTACTAAACAGAGGGTGCTTTGTTAGGCGGAGAACTGACATCTGTTTTAAAAAGGCTATAGAACCCTGTTCTTGCTTGTGTAATTTTACAACACAAAATTGCATTTACTCTCCCCTCCGCACCTATACCTCAAACTAAATAATAACTTCTATGAACGAAAACCTCCAGTTTTCATGATATTGGTGATGGTTCCATAGGTATATTTCCTTCCCTCTAACCAATTTTGAAAACAGCTAGTAGAGAGCCTAGATAAACACAATTATTGTCCAAATGGATGCTTTTGTGCTGCAAAGTGGGCACTAACTATGAGGGTTGCTGGCACAACAGGCATAAACCAGACTGTCCTGGGCAACCCAAGACAGGTGACCATCTAAGTAGAGGTGACATTCACTTCTCAGGGCAGACTCATGGAAGAATACTTGGGGTGGCTGTGGGAGTTGTGCTTCAAAGACAGCAGTGTGCTGGGGTGGGGCGCCGCGGGCCGTGCTGGTGAGCTGTGAGGTTTCTCCAGGAGGGCTTCCTGTAATCCCAGCTCCGTGGGGCCAGGATTTCAGTGGAAGTGGGGAAGGGTGGGAGTCTTCTAATGGGTTCACTATGCCTGTCCAGGGTCTCCTCCTGACATTATTACTGCCTTTCCTGTTCTGCATCTAAATATGGGCTTTGGTAATAATGTCTTGGACTGCTTTGCCAGCATGGGCCTCTCCATTATCAGCTTGTGTGGGTGAAAGAGCACATGCATGTGGTCAGATCAGATCGCTGGTCTGACAGATGACTGATCATGGCACCTTTGAACTGTAGCTGCAGATGCTGGCTGCCCCGGCCTGTTCAGACACAGCAGAGCAAACAGGGTGTGAAGGACCCGGCCTTCAGTGTGCCCTGTTCTCATCTGCATTTGCCTGAAGACACTGTGGGATCATTTCATCTGATTCAAATTGAGGCTCGGAAATGGTCCCAGTTTTTCCATCTAACACGCCATCTACAGGAGTAGGAATCGCTCCCTCTCTACTTAGCTTCTGTTTGGGGGTTCAGGAATTAGAGGGAGGAGTCTTGAAAGAAATTTGCAGAAGTTTTGGGTGGAAATCCAGAGGGTCCGAGGCATCGAGTCTGCAGAGGTTTTTTGCTATGCCGCCGGCTCCGGTCGCTGGGGACTCGCATGTCCCCCCTGCTGCCACCAGGCCCCACCTGGCCCGGCTGCTCACTTGAAGCCAAGGCTCAGCAATCTCGTGGTGAAACGGCCATCCGTCTGCTCTGTGCTTCCCTGGCCTGGGTTGTGGATTGATCCAGAAAGTACCTGAAAGAAAGATTGGTTACCTGAGTCCTTTTAGCTGATCTCAGGCCAGGGCCAGTTCTTGGGTGGGGAGAAGAGGTGGGTGGATGACGTGGGTCCAAGACCCTCTGGAAACCTCCCGACTGCGGATCCTGTGAGTCAGGTGTGTGGTGTGTGTGCCTGTTAGCGGTGGTGGCTGCTGCAAAGTAAGAGGAACACGTGCCAGACCCGGACGATCAGGGAACTGAGTTACGGGTGTCACACACTCTGTGCCCCATCTGGCACTGTATCATTTATTTTGTGTCCATTCACTCTTTTTAATCCTCTGAGTCCTCAGATCCATGCAGTACTATCCCCGCTTCCTACGTGAGACTGAGAGGACCCCAAACCCAGCTTAGCCTGGATGGGGACAGGGCTTCCTCAAACGTGGCCCAGACTACACACCCTCAGGCGGCCAGGTCCAGAAGACGATCCCACATGTTTATTTCGATGCTTTCCATAATGAATTGTGTGCTCAGCTTTTCTTACTGTCTCTTGAGTTTGGCAAAGTGAAAGTAGCCTCCTTCAGTAAGGTCCGTAAGGAAGATGTCCTGGCGGTGGTGGGCCTTGGCCTGGGAAGGGATGTGGCAGGCCGGGGCAATTCGGGAAGAGGTATCCAGTGATTGGTCGCATGCTTTCTCTTTTCAGACCTCACTGTCTTCACCCTGTGCATCAGGATAGAGTGGGGCTGCTTAAGCCTCATCTTCCCTGCCCAGATCCCTGCGGCAGCTTCTACGGGGCAGCCCCAGGGCACCTGTGCTCACCCTGCCCTGTCCCTTTCCTCCCTCCACTCTCCCCGCAGAGTCATCTCATTACGCTGCTTTACTGCTTTTGTTGAGACGCAGGCCCTCCCGCTGCCCCTCTCTCTGCCATGGATGCTGGGGGCTCTGCCGTCTGGCCCTGGCCTGCTTGCTGGCCTGTGTTCTCCAGGCCCACCCTGGTTCACTGGGCCCAGCCAGACAGCCCCGCTTGCCCTTCTCCACATGTGCCAGCTTTTCCCCAGCATCTTCCCAATGCTTAGGACACCCACCTCCTGCTTCTTCACTGGCTGAGTCCTGGCAAATCTCAAACTAGCTTGAGTGTCCCCTACTTCAGGAAAATGAGCCTTACGCTTGCTCCCCTGAGCCCCAGGCTGGGAGCTGAGGCTGCCCCTGATGAGACCACGCCCTGCCGTTTCCATCACAATGCCACCACTGACCTCCAGGCCCCTGGGGTGGGGTGGGGGGCGGTGAGGCTTGTTGGCAACTTCTTTCTGCCTGGGACCAAGAAGACGCTGAGTACATGTGGAGGGCTGACCATAACAGAATAAAAAATTGACTGTGGCTGTGATCTAAAAAAAACTATGTGTGTGTAGTGCATGAAGTGTTCCCGGGAAAAACGGGGAACCCCCAAAAAGCAAGATCCCACAAAGGCAAGCATTTGTGACATTGTTGGAACAAGTTAGAGCGCTGAAGCCCCAGAACATATTTCTCACGTATTTGACTCATAAGGGTTCCGATAAATCAGGGCCACAAAGCACAGGATGAATAACTTCCGTGCTACCCAAGGGGGTGCTGACACTTTCCTTAGCAGGGCAGAGCACTCTGTGCCAGAGTCACCGGGGGCTTGGGTAAAGGGGAGATGGGGCAGGCCAAGATTGTTCTCTCATTTATAGCCAGGGAACTCAAGGGGTGAAGCAAGTTGATTAAAATGAGCTGGTAAAGAGAGCTACTTTGGGGTTCAGGTACAAGTGAGTACAGTCTCCGTACTTCCTACCACACCTCCCTTAATAGCAGCTGGAAGGACGCGAAATAACGAAGCTCATTAAAGGATTCAGGGGTGACTAATAGAATTGAGGTTCTCTTATGGGGCCAGGGTGGAGGCCGGGCATTGGTCCCCCAAGTCACCATGGACTTGCTCCTAAAGGGATCTTCATCTGGGCAGCTGTCCCCAGGACTCACGGAGCAGCGTGTTAGCCAGATGAAACCACTTGGAAGTTTGAAATGCTATGTTCTGCAACTCAGGTATGGATGGCTAAAAATAAGTCCCCATGTAAAATGATACCCCTGTCAGCTAATTGCTGGTAGGGATTCTGTGCAGAAAGGTGTCACTGGCCAGTCCAGAAGCAGCGTCTCTGACCCACAGAAGGGAGAGATTGCGGGAAGCCAGACTGAGCTGCCCACGGTTCCCGGGCCCTCAGAGCCAAGGTGACTTTTCTTTTTGTTCTTCTTGAGGCCTGGCCCTGACAGCATCACCTCCTCTCTGGGCCTGGCTACATGGGTCTGGAGGGCAACTTCTGTTGTAAGCAGAATAATGTTAACAGCTGGGACGTGCCAGTCTGTCAGAGGTCACTGCTGTTACAAGTTTCAGAGTGAACATGTTTAGTAGAAGGTGAGACAGGAGAACTGCAGGCTGCGCTTTGAGGCTGCAGACTTGAAAAATCAGAGCATTTTCAGATCAGTGGATTAAGGTGCCCAGCCACCTCTGCTTGTCCCTCACAAGCCCTGGAAGTTCAGACAGATTCATCTCCAAGTAAAATTGGGCAGATTGCAGGGGAAAGTCAGTGGGCCTCTGAAAAAGGAGACAGAAGTTTTTAATCCTGCTCTTCTACCAACAAGCTGTGTCACCTTGGACAGGTAGCTTGGCCTCCCTGGGTAACACCGTGTAGACTGAATGAGGGTTCTCATGGACCGCTCTGATAGTCAGTGAACCTGTGGTTCTAGAATTCTCTCGTGGTTCAGCGTCTTCCACATTCCTTTCCAGGACCCTGCAGGCCATTTTTTTTGATGTCTCTGCCCACCACCACACATGCCGGGCTTTAACTGGCGTCCTCCCGTGCTCACTGCCCAAGCTGCCTCTGCTTTTCTTTCTAATCTCAGATTTCCTATGAGTCATGGCATGATTTAACAAAGCTGGTCTGTTTCTGATGCTTCTTAATAAATTAAGGCAGGACTTCATCTGGTATCTGAGGTGAGCTAGGGATTCTTGAGTGACTGTTGCTCAGCATGCTGGAGGAACATCGGGTCAGAGGACGGTGGTGATGAGAACAGTACCACCAGCAGCCACAGCAAACATAAAGAGAACTCATTCTATTCCAGGCTCTATGCTGAGGGATTACCATGTTTTACCACATTTAAATGTCTCCAAAAACCAAAAGGTAAGTAGTATTGTTATTCCCATTTTACAGAAGAGGAAACTGAGTTCAGCGAGGTTACGTGATTTTCCTGAAGTCACACAGCCAGGAAGTATTGGAGCAGCATTTGAATCCAGAATAAAAACTGTGAGGCATTTTTTTCCCACCCCAAGGACCGATTAGAGAAATTCTGGATTTTGATTTTAAAGTAGTGAGACTGAACTTTTCATTCTTTTCATACACACAGCCATACTCATAACCAACAGGAGAATTTATGCATAGGAGTGAGTTCCAGACTTCACTAACATCACCTTGTAAGGTCAGTTTAGGTACGTGTCCCAACAGTGTCCCATCTGCTTGGCTGGGGTTCCCAGTTTTTCCCAGGAACACTTCAAGAGCTACACACATGTACAGTATTTTTATATCATAGTCACAGTCTACTTTTTCTGTTACTGTCACTGGTTTACCGCCCAGTGGTAGTATTCCTTGTGCTCACATATCTTTTCACCAGTCTTGGCTCCAAGAGGCCTTTGGCTGTTTCCAATATGCAAAACCAGTCTACCCTTAAAGGAAAGATTTGCTACCATTTAACCAAGTCTAACTGGTTATATGTTTTCCCACTACCTAGGTGGCTCACAAAATGTTTTAGCAGTGGAACTATTTTACGTTTACTGGAATTTGTTAGAGAAGCCTAATTTGTAAGGTAGATAAAAGCAGAGCTCCTGTATTTAAAGCATGAATGGGAGTCATGCTTTAAATAAAAACCGTCTTCTGCTCTTCTCTTCTGTCTTCCTTATTCTCCTTCTGGGCCTAGAGGGGACTACCAAAGAGGCTTCAAGTCCCAGGGGTCCCCGTTTGACAATCACTCCCCTCCAGTTCAGGCTGCCCACCGTGGGAGGGGCAGTGTCAGGGGTTCCATGCCCCTGCCCCCAGCGGTCCAGTGTGAGCAAGTCCTGTCTGGGAACTGAAGGAACATATTTGTCTCTCCTTAAACTTCTTACTGGCTGCAAGGAGGAAAAACATGACTGCTTGGTGAATGCCTCTTCCCGGTCTTTACTCTGCTATTCGTATTTGTAGAAGAGCTTTAAGAGTTTTGCAAAAAGCACTTTAAGGAAGGAAGAAGAGGAAGCTTGGTGGCTATAAATAGAAAGGCTAGTTCTGAGGTCAAGAATGATAAAAGGGGAGAGAAAAAAATGTAATAATTGCTATGGAATGAGGAAAAGAATCACAAAGATATTAAGAAAAAGCACACGAGAGTGGGAAAGCACAAAGCAAATGAAAGCATCCGAATTCCAGGCTGAGTGTTGGACATCTGCTGAGTCCTCTGATGTGGGCGGCCTCCCCCTGCAGTCAAAGGCTGCAGAACTGGGAGAGCTGAGTGTGGACCTGCCTGGGGGCCACCAGCAAGGATGCCTGTCTCTTAAGGAACTCACTGTCTAGTAGGCGACATCCTAAAAAATTCTAAATCCAAGAGGAATCAGGAAACAGTAAGAAAGATAAAAATGGAGTGTTAGGGGACATGAGTGGTGGGCCTTTTGTGAGAATGTCCACCACAAAGCTAGGTTATTCTAATGTGCGATGTCCCTTTCAATGCTTCACTTTACTTTGCACTCTTCAGATTTTATCTTATCAAACTTATTTTCACTCCCTCATACTAACTTAGTTCTCAAAAAGTAAGAAATTACTCCTCCGTTTATACCCCCAATGGAGGTATAAAGTCATAACCATGTTTTTCCCAACATGAGTCATTTGGACCCTTGCTTTTAAGTCATGATTGCATGCGGCTCAGGAATTTTTCTTTCCTCCCTCTGATTTCAGTGGAGCCTAGCGAGGCCTTTCCATTTTTGCTTAATTGCTTTAAGGTTGCTTTCAGTTTAAGTTGTGATTATCCAGAACCTCAAACCAACACAGAGAGAAAAAAAATCTCTTTGACAGTCAACAGAAAAGAAATAGTTTGAAAGACCTCAACCAATTACTATTAAGCTGGGAGAAGACTGTTACCATATAAATATAATAAAACCAAGGGATCGGTAGAACAAAAAGACATCCTACAGTATGGGAGAATATATTCATAAATGACATATCCGATAAGGGGTTGACATCCAAAATATATAAAGAGCTCACACACCTCAACAAACAAAAAGCAAATAATCCAATTAAAAAATGGGCAGAGGATCTGAGCAGACACTTCTCCAAAGAAGAAATTCAGATGGCCAACAGGCACATGAAAAGATGCTCCACATCACTAATCATCAGGGAAATGCAAATTAAAACCACAATGAGATATCACCTCACACCAGTGAGGATGGCCAACATCCAAAAGACAAATAACAACAAATGTTGGTGAGGATGTGGAGAAAGGGGAACCCTCCTACACTGCTGGTGGGAATGTAAACTAGTTCAACCATTGTGGAAAGCAGTATGAAGGTTCCTCAAAAAACTCAAAATAGAAATACCATTTGACCCAGGAATCCCACTCCTAGGTATTTACCCTAAAGAATGCAGCAGCCCAGTTTGAAAAAGACTTATGCACCCCTATGTTTATCACAGCACTATTTACAATAGCCAAGAAATGGAAGCAACCTAAGTGTCTATCAGTAGATGAATGGATAAAGAAGATGTGGTACATATACACAATGGAATATTATTCAGTCATAAGAAGAAAACAAATCCTACATGGATGGAGCTAGAGGATATTATGCTCAGTGAAATAAACCAGGCAGAGAAAGACAAGTACCAAATGATTTCACTCATCTGTGGAGTATAAGAACAAAACAAAAACTGAAGGAACCAAACAGCAGCAGACTCACAGAACCCAAGAATGGACTAATAGTTACCAAAGGGAAAGGGACTGAGGAGGATGGTGGGAAAGGAGGGAGAAGGGCAATAAGGGGCATTACGATTAGCAGACATCATGTTGGGGGTGGGGCACAGGGAAGGCAGAATAACAGAGAAGACAAGTAGTGACTCTATAGCATCTCACTACGCTGATGGACAGTGACTGTAATGGGGTATGTGGTGGGGACTTGATAATGGGGGGAATCTAGTAACCACAATGTTGCCCATGTGACTGTATATTAATGATACCAAAATAAATAAATAAAACCAAGGGAGAGTATGGATGATTGTTGGAACCAATACTGTGATTTACTCATTTTCTCAGCAGCCCGATGCTGTGAAACAGGTTCCAAACCAAGTTCTGGTATCCTCTTGTGAATCAATCAGTCCCTTTCCTACAAGGGGAATTTGAAGCAAATTCTCACGTAGGCCAGCAGTGGGCAGCACCTTCACTCTTGGTTTGGGGCTCAAAGCAATGCCTTACTGCAGTCCGTATCCCCGGAGCTTAGTACAGTGCCTGACACAGTGTGGGGTCTGGCTGAAACAGTGTGTGTGGGTCTGAATTGATCGTGAATAAAGACAGGGAACCGGGAATATGCAGAGTGTGTTTGAGGACAAGTTAGGTGGTAGAAAGAACTAAGACTTACCTAAGCATGTATAAGAGCCAGTACCATGCTAAGTTCGTTTTCTTCTCATTTAATCCTTACCAGCCCTCCGTGGGGTAGAACTCTGAGTATCCACTTTACAGGTGGGAAACAGATCCATAAGCAATGTGTTGGTCTGCTAGGGCTTCCGTAACAGAATGCTGCAGACTGGTGACTTAGGGGGACTCATTCTCTCACAGCTGTAGGTGCTGGGCGTCCAGGCTCCAGGGGTTAGTAGGATGGGTTTGATGCTGAGGCCTCTTCTTTTTGCTTGTTGACAGCAGCTGTCGCACTGTGTGCTCACGTGACCTCTTCTTTGTGCCTGCAAAGAGGGGAAGACGGGGTGAGCTCCAGTGCCTCCTCTTATTAGGACCCTGTCCTCTAGGATCCGGGCCCACCCCTAGGACTCCATCTAAATGTACTTAAATGGACCCATGTCTAAACATAGCCACACTGGGGTTAGGACTTCAACATAATGAGTTTTGGGGGACACACTCATCCTGTAACAGGTAACAAACTCAAGAGAGCGCAGCTAGGAAGAGTCAGAGGAGGAACTCAGACCCCCCGCCCTGAAGTCCCTGCCCTTAACTGCGAGGCAGCGCTTCGGTGATGCGTGGGGTTACAGCCTGGAGGCCACAGAGTGGTAGGACCCGTTGTTGGACGTGACGGTGAGGCAGTCTGGGCTCCAGTGAACTCTTACAGACGGACCTCTTGCCACCCCCTCGCCCTCCTGCCCGCCAGCCACACTGAAAACCTTGCAGGAAGAAAATACACACCACAAAGAAGGGGGTGAGGGGACATCCGGTCAACAAATTATTCACAAATGGTTCAGTAAAAATAAGTTATTTATGCCATAATTGCAACTTTTCTGTAAGTTTGAAAGTCTTAAAATAAAAACGTACAAAATCCCTGATGTCCAATTTGCACACCAAACCAATTAAAACAGAATCTAGGGAGGAGACCCAGGGTGCAGTAGCTGTTGAAACTCCCAGGTGATTCCAGTGTGAGCCTGGGCTGAGAATCACTGGCCTGTTCTCAAAATGTGGTCCCTGAACTGGCAGAATTAGAATCAGTCAGGAACTTGTTAGATATGCAAATTCTCTGGCTTCACTCCAGACCTTCTGAAACAGAAAATCTGAGGGCAGGGCCCAGCAATCTGTATTTGACAAGCTCTCCAATGGGTTTTGGTTCACACCTAAGTTTAAGAACCATTGATCTGGAACCTTCCTCACTCTTTCCATCCATCCTTGCTCCCAACTGCCCTTCCAGGAATCAGTTTAGACCCTAATCAGTCGGTGAGGGTCGGTGAGGCCACCTCACTATCTCAGTTTACGCTTCCGTGTTTAGAAATGAAAGTATGTAAAACCCCAGGGTTTACACACTTGTCACCCAGCCCCCACCGCCGCCAACCAGAGCTGGTCCACGTCTCGTCCACACTGCCCCAGACCCTGAGAAGGCACCAATGCAGGCTTACTTAACTTACTTACTCGATGCTCATCAGATGAACGCACGGACTGGGGTGGTGTTCAGTGGTGTTCCCTATGCCGCATTTGCTTCCGTTTGCATGTCCTTTAGGGGAATGTCGTGATGTGTCTCAAGTTGTTCTCTGATAGAAATTGGGTGAGGGGCTCTGTGCAGGCAGGGAAGATGACAAGCATTTGAAGCCACATTCAGAAGCCCCCCTGTGTTTAAGGGAACCGGTTCTGAAGCCTTTTGCTAAAAGGTGTCCGTGAGCTGCTGGGCTCTCTAATTAAACCAGATGGACTGGATGAAAGCTGATTAGATTCCTGACTTACTGGGCCTCCTCCTATTTACTCACATAAATACGTTGATGAGCCAGAAACCATCTCATTCAGGAAAAGCACCTCACTGAATATTTTTAGAAAATTAAACTTTTATGGATGACCCAGGCAGTGAGCAGCTAAAATGCCAAAGTCTGTTTCCTGTGGCACTCAGATGGTCGGGCTTCCAGCAGGGGACCCGTGAATGAGTTTGCTTCTGCAAATGTGCCCCAGAACAGCAGCGACCATAAATCACAGGTCCATCAGTGATTCTGGATGGAGAGAGGGGCACGTCACACTGCCTGATGTAACCAGGGACTTAGGCTTTTCTTCACTCTGCCGCCGCCTCTCCTAGCTGCATGTGATGGTGGCACATCGTGCCACTGCTGATTCCCAGGTCACTTGACTGTCTTGATGGGTAACATTTGGCAGCAGGGATGATAAAGCAGATGCTGAAAAGAACACACACTACGTTAAAAACATATATTTACAAACACATGCATATAAATACAGCTACATCTGTCCATACATAAGTGCATATGCATATTTATATCAATAACTTTATGTTCATAGTCTTAAAAAAATTGACCCCAGATATACTCAAGTAGCAAGGACCTTCAGTAATGGTGGGGTTGTGAGATTCTAAACTTCAGGTTCTTCTGCTGATGAAAGTTCCTATCCATGCCCTGTGGAAGATGTGTAGCTGCCAAACTGGACCCCTGGAAAATCATTTTGTGTAATGCATTGCTTTAAGGTACTTCCAGGATAATTCTGCTGAGGAAACAGAAGAGTGAGTGGAATAGTCTGAAGGTGTGACATGGGCTGCATGGCCTTGCCGAAGCATCATGGCAGTGGAGATGACAAACCGCAGTCCCCAGTGCTCAGATGGACTCAGAAAATTGGTGCTAATCTGGACTGACTTCCTTGGCTGAATTATATAATCAGAATCCTACTCAATGACACTCAGAGAGTATTTGTGACCGCCTGATGGATTGCTAGCATGTGTTTCCTTCCATTGCTGATGCAACACGTTTAGAACATATCAGGTTTGTCAAAAACATAGAAGCATTCATTGCCTCTTACAGTGAAAGCCAAGATCAGATTGTTCTCTGAAGACAAGGCAGGTCTCTGGAAGGTCAGAGGGATGTAATGCCAATGTATGAATTTCTTGGGATTATTAATAAGATTAGTTACCATGTGTCAGGTGTTGTTCTAGAAGTAAACGGTGTTCCATAAGACAGACACAATCCCTTCTTTCATGGAACTTTCAATTTCTAATGTTAACTAACCATTAAATTTGGTGCAAATAGAAATAATAATATCAGCAGAACAAGCAAACTGGCTGGGCAGACCAGACTCACCTTCCAGAAACCCACCAGAAAGCCATCCTGCAGAATACTGCTATGTGCTGACTTGTGTACCCCCCAAAATATGTATGTTGAAATCCTAATCCCCAGCATCTTAGAATGAGACTCTATCTGGAGATAGTGTCTTTAAAGAGGCAATTAAATAAGTGAGGTGGTTAGCTTGGGCCCAAACCCAGTATGACTCTTCATAAAAGAAACTTGGATACTGATTAGCACACAGAGGAAAGACAACGTGAAAACACAGGAAGGAGATGACCGTCTGCAAGCCGTGGGGAGAGACGGGCAATAGATCCTTGCCTCACAGCTCTCAGAAACCAGCCCCACTGGCACCTTGACTTTTAGCCTCCTGAACTGAGACGACACGTTTCTGTTGTTTAAGCTACCCAGTCTGCAGTATTCTCTGACATCAGCCCTAAGGAACTAATGCAAAATGTCAATGCTTAAGTGTGGACAGGGAATGGACTAGCCTGACTGGGTAAGGACAAGGTGTGAGATAACCATGGACCGTTGATGGGGTTTGAGTAGGGAGAGAAGATGGCCTGATTAGTGTTTCAGGGAGAAAAAAAGGCAAAACTAAACAGTGCTTGGGGAAAAAAAACATAATTCTTCCAAACAGAGAAATCAAGGTGCATCTCTCTTTGCATCCTAATAGCTGCATCCCTGCTAAAGAGGCTTCTGTTCTCTCCAGAGAACACGTTCCTCTTGATGTCATGCTTATGGGAACGTCTTGTTTTGTAGTGGAGCAAAATGGCTTCGTGTTGGGCTAGTTCCTTCTTTCACTCAGCTATATTATGTTCTTCCAATTAGGACTCTCTCTGTTCCTTGTGGTTGTACACTCAGACACTTAATGCTGGGATTTAGAGGTGAAGCCCGGTGGAGAGAAACCACCGCTGATTCGGCATCTGGATTTGTGCTCCAATCACTGATGGTCTTCTTAATAACATCAGCTCGCATCTAGGTGGCGAGAGAAGCAATAGAACCGAAAAGAAGGTGAGACTTTGGCCTTCCTGTTCCACTATTGAGCTGTTCTGTGACAGAGGGCTGACACTTAATCTGGGCATGAGCTCGGAGACATGAAGTCAAATGATGCAAACACCTGTGGTGTGGCATGGTACTGCCCTGCCTGGGCACAAAGGGCGTAGAAATTGCCCCAGTGTGTGAGGTCCCCACAGCAGCCCTCCTGGCCTGGAAAGCTCCCTTCATGGAAGGCTCTAGACCTTCTTGTGAAAGGGTCTGCTTGCCTTTAGCCTTAACTGGAAAGCCCACTGTCCTCACTCCTACTACCATACCTCCTGCTCCTTCAGTCTGGGGCGTCATGCCCACTGGTCACCATAAACACCTGCCCAAAGGTGAGAGGAATTGCTCCAGGACCCTGAGAGGGACGGGTGCTTTGACGATAACGCATAACTCTCCTGTGTTACGACTGCTGATCGCCTCTCTGTCTCCCCCAGCTGGAAACACTCAAGGGACCCTCCCCTCTCCGAATCTCTAGAACCCACTCTATGCCTGGTTCACAGTTGGCACTCAATAGATGTTAGCCACAAGGAGAGAGGGAGGAAGAGAAGCTTTCTTTTTGGTCCAAAGAACGCCCCCTTGTGGCATTATTCAGGGTAACTTAACAGTTCCCAAGGACCTCTCCCTACCTACCACCCCACGCTAATTGCTTCACCAGAAGGGTGATTCAAGTGTGTGTCTGAGGCCAGTCCTCCCAGCTGCCCTTCAGGCCTCTGCTTCCCTTGTTCCCACACACATCTGTGGTGCCCTCTGCTGCCGCAGTGCCCGGAGACAGCAGTCTTCTCCCCTAGCTTCTCCTGCTCCACTTGGGAGCTTCCCTGGCGAACTACTCAGGCCACTGTATTCTGTGCCAGTGGGACACTGCACCCACCTCCTGCTGGCCATACTCTCCCCCATTTGCCGCATAGCAGCACTGCCTTCCCTCGGGCCCTGTGGGCTTTTACTTGCTCTTTTAGTCTAGGTTCAGGACTCAGGTGTGAGGCCACAGGGAGTAAGACAGAATGAAAGCTCAGGATGGTTCTCTCCCCTCTGACCCTGACTCTGGTCCTTAACAATGTGGCTCTCAAGGCTCCGGTTGGGGGCTTTCGGAGGAACTCCCCAGAGCGTCCTACAATCAGACACCCTCTTCTGCTACACCTTCCACCAGCCAAATCTGAATGCCAGGGTGAGTGCCGGTTAGGCTTCATAAAGAAGCAGGCTAGCCCAGGGATATCCTCTTGGCTAGGGGCCACACCTCATCTTATCCAGGTAGGCATATTGGTGGGTTTTTTTAGCTGCCAAAAGTAATCCATACAGCTCCAGAAAGGCTTCAGCAGAGTAGGAAAGCCAGGCAGGGGTGGGAATCAAATGGACTTCCATTTGAAACCAGATTCTACCACTTTACTAGCTGTGTGACAATGGCAAGTTAGAAAGACTTTATGGACTACAGTTTTCCAGCCTGTCCAATGGGATAATTCCTGCCTCATAGGGCTCTAAAAGGTTTCCATGAGTGGAAATATGAAATGAAGGTAGGGCATTGCTAGCATATAGTAGATACTAAGCCCACCTTACTTTCCTTAGGAGGAGTACTTCAATGCAAATCTTTGACTTCAGACTGCCCAGCTATGAGCCTCCACTTGAATACCCTGGCAGGAGGGCCTGTCAAGGATCCCCATTCCTGCAGTTGGCAGGCCTAAGTCCCTGAGCATCTTCCTCCTAACCAGGGCTGAAATGCACAGTATGCTCACGAGCCTCCCACAGCGTGCTAGCCCAGCTAACTGGGCCCTCCCTGCAAGTTCGGTAGCGTTGGTAGAACTCTTTCATTAAGATACTCAGAAAGGGCTTCAGGTGAAGCTGAGGGAAGCGAACCATCCTGAGAGTCATTCTGAGCAGGGAGCAGAGGAAGGGGAGGGAAACCTCACAAAGAAGTACAACCTCTGTGCCAAGAGTCCAGGGGACCAAAAACCAGAGGATGCCAATTTCCTTTCCAGCACCACCGGAAATGGTTCACTGCTCTAGGTCCAAGGCGATTAATGTAAATCTCTTTAGGTTTCCTCCAAACTTGGCATGTTCTACCATTTGTTCCTACTACCCACCTCCGCCATTCCACACTGCTGCCAGTCCTGCCTCAGATCTCTGGGAAGGGCCATGCCTTATGACCCATGACCCCTTCCCTGCCAGGAAACAAGGGCCCTCCTGCACTGTCACCACCCTCATGAGACACGCTTACTGCAGCTTCTAACTCCTGTGCCTTGCGGCCCTAAGAGCACCGACCTTAGAATGAGAGCTGATCTTCCCCATTAGCTATTCAACTTGGGCGCAAGTCATCTACCCTCTGGAAGCATCTCTCTCTTCCAAGTATAAACCAGGGTAGTCATATCTGCCTCCCACGTTTGAGGATTAAACACAGTGGCACATGTTGTATGACATCTCAGTGACTGGCACATAGTGGGGTCACTAGCTAGAGGTGTCATGGTAGTGTGAGGCAAAGCCGTTAGATGGATTGACCCGTACCAGCAATGATCTGTCCTCACCTTTGAAACCATGTCTTTTCTCAGGCCTGAGAATGGCATTGCCTCTGTGTTGTCTTCACCATCTCATGCAAGCGTTTAATTTCCTTTGAACTCATGTCACGCCTTCTTTCTACCGTTTTCTTGGCCATTAGCTCTTTCTCCCGTTTGACCCTACGCCCTTTCAGGGAGGGACCGGGCCACCACAGTCACCCTTCTAGCAAGTAGCACATGGCTCCTGGAGGCTGTGGCGATCAGCGAACATCAACGTCCGTGTTTGGGCCTCTGGATGTGTTAAGGCTGCCAGGTGTGCATTTTATGGCATCCAAGGCGGTGTACTAGTGTGTGGAGGACAGCTCAGAAATGGTAAGGTGAAGTGCAGGAGGGAGGAGCCGTATGACTTCAAAAAGAAAAGGCCGGCTTCTTTGATCTGTGCAATCCCTTCGGGAGCAGGTGACTGGAGTTTAAGATGGGTTTGGGAATTTCCATGCCACTGGAGTCTCCATCTGAGAACCTCCCCGGTGTTTGGTTCTGACAGCAAATGCTGAAGCAGAAAAAGTACGTCCATCCATCTGCACTAATCTCTTGTTTCTCTAGCAGTTAGAAAGAGAGGGGGGAGTGGAAATAAATGAAAGGCTGCCTCAGAAAAAAAAAAGCTGAAGAACCAGGCTTATGTTCATTCTGCTGCCAGGTCGTTTCTAGTCAGTACAGGAAATGCCGATCTTCTGCGGCTGTTGGGTGGAGGTGCTGGGAATATAATCATTCGAACTGTTATAATTGAAGGCATTAAAGAAGAAAGGCCAACTGAAAACATTCCAGAAAAGCAAAGGCACTCAGAATTCAGAGCAGGCCACTTGCACCCTCCAGTCCTGTGGCCACAGTGAGAAGAAAGCTGCGCTCGGTCAGGCTCGGGGCCCCTTTCCCTGTCCCAGAGGAACACACCCGTCTGCCCGCGCTCTGCCAAACAAATTCCAAACCCCGGCACCTTTCCACACATTCATGTGCAGACCTTCATGTGTGTGTATGAACCTGTCCACCTGTCCACACATTTATGTGCAGACCTTCATGCATGTGTGTGTGTATAAACCTGTCCACCTGGTGCCTCTTTGGGGCTGGGACCCCAGGGGCCATGAACCTGATGAGGGCTTTGCACTCACCTTGTTACACGATCGGCTCTTGTCGCACTCCCAGCAGCTTAGCCTGTGCTTGTCGTGGGCTGGAGCCGGCCATTGTCAGTGTTCCTGGAGGCTGGCCCAGCTGACAACATACATCTGCCAATTAAACCATTAGAGCCATAATGGCTTCTTCCCCTCTCCCTCCTCCTTTCCTTTGGCCCGTTCGTAGCCAGTGACGTCTCTCAAAGGGGAGAGGCACCTGCCCATTCATATCCTCGGCCAGATGCAGGAGCAGCTCAGACACCACAGAGTGGCTGCTTCATACGGTCAATGTTTAACTTCTAAGTCTGTGTTGTGTCCATCACTGGTGATGAACATTCTCTTCTTATATCTCTTTCCTCATGGATCGTGGCTTCCTGGACCAGGTGTGTCTGAGTGGTAGGTGTGGGAGATTGAGAATGGTGGAATACCTTTGTAAGACCATTGGAGAACTTGCCAGTGAACAGGTTTCTGTTGAGCATGACGGACCATGCATCTAATACTAGCAGGGCCTCAGAGCAGATACAGACGTCACAGTTTGATCCCTGACTTCAGGAGGCTCACAGGTCAGAAGCCGTACACAAAAGTCAGCATGACAGGACATGAGACAGAAAGGCTGAGTGAGAGAGTGTAGCAAACAGGAGAGAGCTAAATGCTCTGAGAAGGTGCTTCCTGAAGATGGCTTTGATGCGTTAGTCTGATTTGGAGACGATGACAAGGTGAATGAAGCCTCTCTCAGCTGGTAGTGAAGACTCGACAGAGAGATGACTTGGCCTTAAATCCCAGGCCTACTTCGTCCTCGTGGTGTGACCTTGGCAAGTTACTTTGTCTCTTTGTCCCTCAGTCTCCCCAACTGTAAAATGATAATAGCAACTGTCTCATAGGGTTGCTTTGAGGACCACCTGAAATTAATGCCTGGGAAGTGCATAGATAAAAAGTGGGTGGTGATGGCGGTGATGCATACACAGCTCGTGGGAGAGCAAAGAGCAGAACTGTCTGGAAGGGGAGGATTTCAGACCAGAGGGAATCAGGTGTAGCCAGCTCTTGGAGGACATGAAAGGCATTCAGAGGAGTCTGGACTTTGTACAGTAGGAAAGAGGAAACTGTTTTTAGATTGTATGTGTGTGTACGTGAACTAGGGTGGAACACAGTGTGAATGGATTTTAAGGGGAAACTAAGTCAGCAGCTCATCTTTCCTGGTCCTTTAAATCTCCAGTCTCTGTCCCCCTCATTAGATCAGCTGGGCAGACATCAGCCATCTCAATGGGTTAGAGCACCAGCTGGACAATTTTCAGAGGGAGAGTTTTATTTTTAATCAGATGGGCAAACGTGCTACCTACCTCAGTGCATACTTAAAGTGCCATGGCAACTCCAGCACCTATTTCCTAAGAGGACCACCCAATTTTAGGCTTTAGGAGGGCATGGAAAATGGTGTCTTTGCACCCGGCAGCTCTTTTGACCACAAGATTTTCATAAGAGCAACAGGTTTATTACATGCATCTGCCAAAAGCTGATGATTTTATGAAAAAAAATCTCAATTTTTTCTTTAGCTTTTCTCTAAGGAGTCATGTAATTTTGGAGTGGGAAGGGGTCTCAAAACTAATTAGTCTTTGTAGCAATGAGAAGGATATGAAGCAAAGCGGGTGTGTAAACTGAGAAATGTCCAGAACCTCAGATCCTACTTTCAGGAAATATTTCCCTCATTCCACAAAAACTCCTATTTCACTTCACTTGAGGGTTTCTGATGAAAATTTTACAATCCCTGTTGGCTTCAGGAAAGCACAGAGGGCACCCCCTGCCCCCCATTTCCAAACCCAGCAATGGGTGACGATGAGGTCTTGTGTTGAGTGGGAGAGAAATCGAGAGAGATGTTCACAGATGTGTCATTGCCATAAACGTATTTAGCAAAATGAAACCCTTCTCTGGAGGATCACGGGATCCAGGAAGAGAAGGCAGCCTCAGGATCTTAACCCAGTATTTCTAAAAATGTGTTCTACCCGTTTCCCAGTATGTTTGGAGGCATTACATGTCACGGTCCACTAAATTTGGAAATGATGACTTGAAGAACAATATCAGGTCTGTTTGCGTCACGAATTTCAGAATCTTGAATGTGCTATCAGTAGTATTGTGACTGTCCAAGAAACATATGTAAGCATGAGCCTTATCTATGGGGTTTGTTGTTGTTCTTTATTTCTGTAAAGAACCCTTTTATGTTAAGGCTCCTGGCAATATCTCTCAGCATTTGCGCCCTGTGCAGCTTCTGGCTTCCTGACTCTGTCTCATACACCTTAGTTTACAGATGAGGAGATTGGGAACAAAGCCACCGCCAAGTTCATGGTTGAACTAGGCCTTGAGCCCAGTTCTCCGGAGCCTCTCCGTCAGAGCTCCAGAAACTGCCCACCTTAACCGTCATTGTCTGAACATTCCAGGGAAACGGTGTTTTGAAAAAATATTTTCTTTGACCTCTTTGAGTCTGTATTTCCATTTGTCACTCTCTCTGTCACACAGAGGCAAACAGGCACAAAATATCTGACACGGTCCTCGGTCCAATAGACATAAAGGAAAGAAGAGGAACACTTCGTTTCTATTACTGCTACATGAAAGTGTACAATAGGAATGGCTTTACTATGCAGGCTGGTAATCCCGGTTTTTGGAGTTTGCAAAGTCCTACACATCATTAAACTTGGAATGTGTCCATAAGGATCTATGAGCAAGTATCACTTTAGTGGGCGTGCCAGTTTGCAGACATCAGCAGTGTTTGAACAGTGTTTATGCTCTGTTTGTTGGAAGAGAATATGGCCTGGGCGGCCCAGAAGGTAAGGGCCACCGCATCTCTCAGGCCTTGCCAGCAGCCTGAGAATGTGCCTGAGCCACGTTGCTGGGCAAACCTGCTGAGCAGACATCTAGGGTTGTGTCACGGCCTCATCAACAATCATGAACCTTCTTCCCGTACATTTTTCCAGTATTTTGTGAACATTAACTAAATTAGATTTTCTTAATGATGAAAATGGCTACCATTATTGCTTAGCTATTAGTCACTCTACTGGGCATTTAACATAGGTTTCATCTCATTCATTTCTCACAGCAATCATTGCAAAGTCCTAGTTGCCTGACCTTGAATCAGACATTTAATTCTTCCCATCATCCAGTTTCCACAGGGGGTCGGGAAGACGGACGTGATGAAGTATGTTTGAATGAGCATTGTCTCATGCGTGGCATATATTAGACAATTAATAAATAGTCATTTATTGTGGCAGTTATATTGTGTAGGATATTATAAAATCCCACCTCTTTCCCCACCTCTCGCCAAGGCAATTAGGCCAGAGTACTAGTTTAGATAGTATTGTGTTTTGGTAAAGAGGAGTGGACCACATTAGCCTACTAAATCCAGAATGACTCCAGAGCAGCATCTTATCAGGGTGAAATGAAATCTGATCCTCCATACATGTGAAGGCTCTGGTAATTTGAGTCTGATGTTTAATCCAGCATGAACACCCTCTGTATGAAGCCTCTGCCATCACCACTTTAGGAAAATTAATATTTATACCAAACATCATCTGTAATGAGATCTGAATCTTTGACCACCAAAATTCTAGCTGAGGTTTTAGATTTGCAGTCTCCCATAGTCAAGTTTCTGAATAATTTATTTATCCAATTGGAGAAATAAAGCAGATGAACTATTTCAAAGGAGACATTGAACCAAAGCAGGTCACTAATTATTCGGGCACAGGAGAGTAAAACAAGATGCTCTGAAACCAAACATACCTCACAGATAATTTTGAATATTAGTTTTATTATAAAGCTCCTTATAAGACAAACCGTGAAAAAGTAGGTGATATAATGTGATTATATTTCGAGACCAAGTATTTTTATTTGAAAGGGAAGTGTAGCAGTTTACTGGGTGAGTGATTTGCTCTTTCAGAATAGTTTCTACCTTTTTCTGTGCTCTCCCTTTTCTATCATACCCCCCACCTTTTCTTCCCATTGAAACTAATTCTTGCTCTTTATGACTAAGATGAAGTATCACCTCCTCCAGGAAGCCTCTGGCCTCCAGGTGGACTAAGGGGGCTTTCCCCATTTAATGTTGAGCCGTTTGATAACCTACATCTCAACCGTTAGCACCTTATTCTGGAATAAGGAGTGAATGCATTAGAACAAATGCAAGTCTGTCTGCCCCTTCAAACCACAGCCCCCTTGAAGGGCTTGAGAAAAGTATCTTTTCCATCCTTGTTTACCAGGCACGATGTCTGGCACATCATAGGTCTTCGGCAAGTGTCTACTTAAAGTAACTACAGCAAATCCCAGGACATTGAGGCCCACCATGGCATTGCTGGGATAAAGGGCCAAGGAATTACATGGTGTCACAGGACTGATGGACTCACAGCTAAAATAGCCTGTTGTGTTTACTGTTCTTGCGTGTTGAAGAAAGATGACAGGTGCAAAGGGGTCCTCACCTGCCTTTCTTGGCAAAGTTCCTAAACGTGGGTGTTGAGAGGATGTTAGTCTTTTCTCTCCAACAGGATTGTAGGCTGTGTTCACATTGCTCAAGCACTCTTATAGCCCGCACAATGTCTATTTTGGTAATAGGTATATTGTAATAATACCTTACTTAAATTCATATCATAGTGTAGTCATTTATCATTTTCCATGTCTGTCTCCCTGGCTGTCCTGATTCATTTTTGAATTACCACTTTAGAGTACAGTGTGTGGGCGTTGGCAGGCATGCTGCCATCATGAATGAATGAGGAGTGAATGACTGAATTTGCATTGTACTCGGTAGATTCCATAGTGCCTTCCCTCCAGATCTCCCTGTATTTAATCCATACGGCGAAACTGTGAGGCCAACAGGACCAGAGTTACTGTCCCATTTCATAGATGCAGAGACTGGCCATCAGAAAGATTAGAAAACTTGTTCATCATCTCATAACTGATAAAGGGCGGAACCAAGACTTATGCCCAGGAATTCCAGGGCTTGAGCCATGAACTCGGCCCCAAACACAGCTTCCTCTACTGTTTCCTATAGACTGGGGATGTATTTGATAATTGGAGGGATGATAGGACCTGATAGAATACTTTTCTTGGGACAGACAGAGTAATCAACACTAGCAGTCACTATTTATCGAGTGCTTATGAGGGACACTCAGTAAATGCCAAATACCTTAACACAAGTCTTCCTCACAAACTAACGCACCCCGAAGTACCTACTGTTGCTGCTTTCACACAGGAGGAAACTGAGGCACAGAATGTTTACGTAGCACGTGTGTGGTCACAGAGCTGACGTGGAAGCATGATTTGAACTGGGCAGTTTAAGTTCAAAACCCCTACTATTCCTGAGCATTCTGTCATAGTTCCTCCCCTGAAAGACAAGTTTTCTTCTAAATTGCCATTGTTTCGTAACAGGCCAACGCCTTGTGAGCAGTGTTGACCTTGGGCAAATTATCTAACTTGCTGGGGCCTCTGCTTCCTGATTTGTAAAATGAAGAAATTAATATCTACCTTTTGGAATTGCTGTGAGAATAAAATGGTCATACGTGAAGAATGTGCTTTGTAAGCTGTAAAGCATTATACAAATGAAAGTTATTATTGTCCAGTGGGGCAAAAGCAACAAGCTATTGTAATAATAATTCGATTGAACAAGTGTTTGTTGAGTTCCTTCCGTGGGCAGAGCATGATCAAAATAAGAGAAATATTTCTATTCATCACTGAACATAACGCTATTAAATTTCTAGCAAGAGAATCTACTTTCCCTGCTTCTTTTTGTTACAAACCCGCTGGTGAAATTACCTAACAAGAAAGAAAACAAAACCAGGTAAAGCAATCTTGTTTAAAATTGTGCCAGTGATTACGATGTTGTTTATGATTTTGTTTTCAATAAGGCACCATCCTGCTTAAAAGCTTTGCCTACCATTATTGCAATTTTAGATAACATCTGGCTCCTTTGGAGAGTGTGTGTGTGTAAACTGTCCTTTTCTCAGTGGAATAAACAAAATGGATAAACTAAAAACGTGTTCGAATGTTGCAGGGAAGAACTAGAGAGGCATTGGGCTGTCAGGACTGGAAGCCAGAATTGTTGGTTAAGTCTGATTCCTCCTTTGACCCCCTCCTAGCTCTGTGGCCTCGAGTAAGAGTAAGACACGCACACCAGCTCAGTCTCGATGTCTTCACCCAGAAAATGGCGCCATTGAAACTTAGTAAAAACTATTTATAAAATCCTCTGCACTGTATAAATGTTTTAAGTTTTGTTTTGAATTCTGAAGAAAATGTAGCCTCTTTTAAAAAATATTTGCATGACAGGACCAGGAATTTCAAAGCAAAAAGGGAAGGTCTGGTTACACATAAATATAACAGTTCAACAGCTAGCGTATATCCAGCACCTACTATATAAAGGACATATGCTGAATGTCTTACATGTATTGTTTAAAAATGTTTATAGTTCTTACTCTGAAATTCCAGCAATTGGAAATAACATAAATTAAGATAACCATTACAAAGATGTAAAATCCACATGAGTATGCTAAGTCAACACACGAGATAGCTGGAGAAAAATGCCCAGTTTTCCTCGATAATTACCTATTGAATTAAAATCTGCCAGTTACTAAATGGCTGAAAAGAGGAGTGAAACTGATCTTTGCCCTCAAGGAGCTCACTATTCAGCCCAGAATGTGCTGAGATTGAATAAGACCCACAGAGTACTTGGCGGGCCCAGGAGAAGTAATTAGTCCTGCCCGGGCAATCACAGGTGGCATTTCTGCTGAAACATGGAGGTTGAATAGGATTTCTTCTTGAAGTTTTTAGCGGCAGTTGCTTTCCCTTTTGTTAAACCCCATAGACACCCGTATAGGTCAATACAGTGATAGATACCAGATCTACTGGGGACCAAATCAGGACCCTCCTCACAAGATGTGCCTTGAGCAGAGCAAAAGCGTTCACCATCCACATGTAAGGAGGATTGGAGTTCTATCTTTACATTTATAGAAAGTTTCCCCTTGTGTATGGCCAGAGACTCTTTAAATTAAGATTTAGCTTCTAGTTTACAGAGCTTGAAATGATTCTGAAAGTTTCCATCATTTTGAAAACTCCTTCTCATGCCTTTTGCAAAACCAATGTCTGTGACCCATAACACACAGAATGAAGGGGAAGCTTTATCGGTCGATCTCACTTACAGACCAAGTGCAGATACAGATGTAAGGAGCTGCCGAGGGGAAAACATAAGGCTAAAGATTTGTGGGAGTGCGTAAGTGCCATTTCTAAGACCCACCATGGGATCCTTGGCAACTGGAACATGACACCAGGTGACAGGGAGAAGGTTAGAAAGCATCCCCTCGACCTGTTCCCCGCGTCCTGTGGTGGAGCATCCAGCTGCAGAACCCAGATGAGGCTGCAACAGTCAGAACAGACGTGGAGATAAAAGGTCTCTGTGTCAGAGCTTTGTGTCCCCACACGAGCAGCGGCTCCAGCGGTTGAGTCCAGAGCTGCGTGGCATTCTCCTCGGGGTCGTAGCACTGGGTGCCGAACGGAGCCGTTGGGGCAGTTTATCTTTACCTGCTGAGCTTTCGTCCTTTAGCTCTATACTGAGAGGTTTTAGCTCTGTGAGGAAGTGCTGAGAAACAGCATAACTGGAGAAGCCAAGCAGGATTTGGACTAACAACCTGCAACATTTTCACCGTGTGAGTAGGAGACAGTTTGGCCGGCCTGGGAATCACATGGGGTTCAGTTGCCTCACCATATTAGGCTATGAGCTTCTCGAGGGAAGGACCATGGTTTAGGTACATGTAGTCCTGGGTGTAGCAAAGTGCCTTGCACATGCCAGCTCTGTGCATCGGAGGAGTTTGTAAGAGAGTGAATGACTGGATACCACCATTATGCTGTTTCCATTGCTCCGGTGTGGCTTGAAATGACAGCTCAAATTCCGTCTCATTCGCTGCTCAGAAAACACTTCCACTCTACCCTGCCTGTTTTTTATTTGCCTATTCAAGTCCTCATGCCTCGCCTTCTCTAGAACAACTCTTTGACAAGTCCATGGTTCACTGGTATCTTCCGGTCTAAAATATGGTACCACTTCCTTTAGCATCCATCCTTTGGAACCAGGACCATATATAACCAGGTTCTAGTTTCTAATTGTCTAAAGGGTTTGGGTCTTAGAGGTTTTTGAAAGCAGGTGAGTAGGGCCATATCTTTGGACTCCACATGGGGGAATCATGGTAGGCGAATGAATGAATCTGGAACTAGAACCGGAAGACCCAAGTGTGTGACTGGTTCTGTCTCTTAATGTTTGTATGATCTTGGCCAAGCCACTTAACTTCTCTAAGGCTGAGCTTTCCCAGCTTTAAAAAATAGGAATAAACAGTGCTTGTCCGAGTGGGGTCGTGAGGATTAATGAAGTTGCCTGTGTTCGGACGTCTGGCGCAAACCGAGCATGTGTGGTTTGCTGTTCGTTCGCCCTGACAGAAGCTGGTGTTAGCTGGGAACCTCATCCATTTTTAGTTCCTGTTTGTTGAGTGACTGAGGAAATGACCCACAGAGAGTGTTTGGCCTTCCAAAAGTGACTCCTATAACTCATTTGTAAATGCTGCCGCTTTGGAGTGGAAAGGAAAAAAAAAAGGGTTTTGTTTCTTTTGAATGGATGGTGTTTTGCATTTGCATCCCAAGAAAAAGCAGACGTTTTTCCATTCAGTTCTATTTTTCTTCTGGAACACAGTGACTAGTGTTTCTTGGGTCATAATTTGCCCGGGAATAAAAAAGTAAAGTTTCTGCATGGTTTCGTGCTCACCCATTCTGGAAAGAATTTCAATACGTCTCCTTCCTCCGAACCTCCGAGGTGATCAGGGCGTCTCAGGGCGTGTCTTGGGCGACCTGGTTGTCCTCCTGGCTGCGGTTGCTTTCTGACACCCTTCCCGGTGACGTCTTCTGAAGCTGCTGTGCTGAGAACAGCAGCTTGGGGGTGATGTCCGAGGAAAGCATCGTCTGTCACCAAGAGATGCCCTCGGACAGCCGCCCCAGGGGCCCTGAGACTCCTTGCCCTGCCCACTCAAGGCGCCGTCCCTGCTGCGGCTCCTGCACACCCCCTGCTTAGGCTGCGGGTAGCGATGCAGCCAGGACACCCTTGTGCTCACTAGGTGCCACGCATGTGTCTTGGGAAATTGCTCTTTTTGATTCATTTTGTTGTCACTCCCCCATGCAATTGCAGCTGTTCTCCCGTGAGGCACAGGACAGCTGGGGTGAGGGATGCTGTGCTCCATTCAGAATCACCCCTGCTCTGACCCTGGCCCATTCTCTCTGATTCCAAGAGGTGCACTTGGATTCGCTCTCCCTTGGGGAAGTGCACCTCCTTCCTGGAGTCTCCGTGAGCGCTCCTACGCATAAGCCTAGCGGGGGTCCTGCTACGCTCCTGACCCGGCTGCTGGGAGAACTCTTGGCCCCCATGACCTGGGTGAAAGTGGCAGAAAGCAGACCCAGCTCACCTCATGGATTGAGAATTGGGTTGATAGCCTCATTTGCCTCTTACTCTTCGGGCCATTTGGGTGACTTTAGGTGGTCCTGGCTTCCCCACAAACAGGCGACCTCAGGATTTCAGTCTCACCGCACACACTATAATAGACAGGCACCAGTGTGAGTTGCCTTCATTTGCCAAGGAAATCCCCCTCACCTGAAAACCAGTTATTTTCCTTTCTCCCAAATATAGTTTGACCATAGTCCTTTATTTCTAATAACATTTCTTGATGGAGCATCTTTGTGTGTATGTTGGGGGTGGGATGGACTAATGGAAGGAATTTGGAGAAGCAGCCCCTTTTCTCCTCTAACACTAAGAAGGCTCATTTCTTCTAACAAGCTCTCTTCTTGGCAGTTACAGCCAGGAGAGCCTCATCCTTCCCTCACCTTCTCATCTGCAGCAGCCACGATGTAGTGGCGTTTCCCCTGACAGCAGTTCAGGCGGCCACTGTCTCCTGGACGCGAGCCAAGCCCGTGTGCTGGCCAGTTGGCACCCCCGCCTGCATGCAAGAAGCCAGATCCTGCTCCATCCCCAGAGATGTCAGCCCTGCGACGCCTAGCTCCTTCCAACAGGAGCCCTGGAACACACAGTCCCCTTATAAAGGAGAGATGAGAGCTCCTATTTCCCCCCTGGACGTGTGGTTTATGTGATCATGGGTTTGGCTTCCCAGAGAAAGTGCGGGAAGGGAAATTATATTTTACATCACTGTCTCCACTCCAGCCCCAAATTGCTGGATTTGCTGGGTCTGCTCAGCTCTGACCTTCCTCCCCATGTCCTAAGCCAACCAGTCTCTGGCATTTTATAGTCTAAAACCAAAGTGAGCTGTCTGCTTTCATTGTTGTCTGGTTTTACTCATTTTGCCCATTTCGAGCATCTTACATCTGCACGCTGTGGACCCTGTGGAGACTCGGACATGTCTTCATAATCTGCCTCTTGCTGAACCCGGGTCACCGTCGGTGGGAATCAGGACCACACTGGGTGTGGGGCACCCTCAGCCCTGGGGTCTGGCGGGCAGTTTTAAGTGTGACTCTTGTCGCCCACATATTTCTAGCCTTCTGTGGGGACAACCATTGGAAACGGTTTCCTGCCCTGTCGGAATGCAGGAAGTGTCATTCAAGAATTCTGAGCCATGGGGCTTACCGTGTACAGGTTTGGGGGTTTTCCACCTACAGTTGGGTCCATTAAAAGTTTGTGCTGAGTCCCTAGTGCTGCGTTCACTAAAGATGGCTGCGTCCAGAGCAGGAGGTCTAGCCCTCATTGCACATAAGAATTTCCTGGAGTCTCTGAAAGAACACTGATACCCAACGCCCATCCTAGGCCAGCTCAGTCAGACTCCTGGGGAATGGGAGTGGGGTGGGCTGAGCCTCAGGAATTTTTAAAGCTCCCCCGATGCATCTCATATTCAGCCCGTGTTGCAATTCTTTGGTTTATAGGATTTCCCTGACAGCTGGATAACCTCGGGTGAGTGTGTATGTGTGGTTTTTCCCTTTCACAGTGACGGTCAGCCAGCCGGCCATGGCAAGGGCCTCTGTTTTATGGTTTGTGTAGCAAGTGAGAGTGATATATTTATTCTCATGTTACAAAGCCAGGAGACCCAGCTACAGTCAAAGATGCCATACTTGGAGGACGGGACTGACGCAGGCCCTCGTTGGACCAAGACCCCTGGTCTCCTTGGGCCGAGAGCCTCGTTAGCCCATTCCTTTAGAGCAGTGGCTGAACCCTCACACTAAAAACATGATCATCTTGGAATCCTGATAAAGAAATAACATCCCTTTTCAAGTCTGACCTTGATTAGAGCTAGGGCCGAGGGTGCCTCGGAAGAGAGACTGCAAGAGCCAGAACGAGATGGAATAGAATCAGAAATGACATCCTTAAGCTAATTTGAAATGTAAAACGTACAAGAAATGTGGAAAGTTACACTCTAAACCTGGCAGTCCACTTTTGAAGTGTCTTGCAGAACCTGACCGTCTGGGTTTCCCCATAACATCAGAGCAAAGGAGCCTTTCTTTCTAAACCACCAGCGAGTCTCGAAATAAGACACTGCTGTGCATGGCCCGTTGGACTTAGATTAGACCGTGATGCCAGAAAAGATGGATACAGGTAGCCTGTCTCCAGTTTTCTTGATTTGGATGAAACCAAATTGTAAAAGAGAGTGCCTGCTAAAAATAGGAAGTTGTTTTTTTGCCATTCTACAAGGGTAGAAAAGAAAATCTAATATATTTGACTTTCAGTGAGCTGCTATTTAAACTCTAACAAAGTTTGGTGGGCTTGATAATATCATTATCCTTGTTTGTCCCAGGGTGTGTAAGGGCAGCAAGGAGTCTTGGGGTTGTGTGTTTTTGTGTCTTTTTCTCTGGTGTTATGCCCAGCTTTCTGTATCTTCTCCATCCCCATCCCAGAGTATGTCCCTGTTATCACTTTTGTATGTAGACTTAATGATGAAAGAGGGTAAGTGTTTTGAAGGAGGATAGGGAGACCCAAGCTAAAGAGAAAACAGAAGCGTTTGTATGTATGTGCACATAACGTGCACACAGCATTCTAAGAGCTGAGCATTAAGCATCATTGGTAACAGGAAGATTCTTTAAAGAGCTAATCTCATGAACTGATTACAGGTCAGGGCTCCTAGGAATGTATGCATGAAACTACATCGTGCAAGACATGAGAAAGCTAACCACACACCTTTTTATCTGCAGACAAATAATTGAAGAACATCTTGCTTAACACACATAATGAGCCTTGTGAATAGAAATATAAACAGAAGCCTCGTTCTTGAATTTGAAACTAAGCAGTAGAGTGAAGAACCATTGATTTTGAATTTGGTCCAAAAGGAATGTATATCCCAGCTCGGCTGCTTGCGAGCTGGGTGGTGTTGGGCTTGTGACATGAACTCACTCTGAGTCGGTTTCCACATTCGTTGTAAGGTTTGCAAGATCTACCATGTGCAGAGTACCTGACCATTATCAGTGTCTCTGTAAATCGTTAGTTTTATGATTAGCTGTGGCTTTTATTGGTATTGTAGTTTTCTTTCAGCCAGAACCATCAAGTGAAGAAAAATAGCTAGTGCTTTTCAGAAAATTAAGAGGAATCTTCTCAGGATATGGTGGATTAAGTTTTCATGCAGCCTTTCAGAAAGAAGGGTTCACTTGAAGACCTAGCAGGTTTTATGCACAGGAGATATGCTTGCTCACTGACTGATGGATAATGCAAAAAAATCAACAACCTAACTTTGTAAAAGCTCTGCTTTTGAAAACCATTTTCTTGGTAGTTACTGCAAAACTAGTCACCAGTATCAGATTCTTATATCATTTCTTTTCAAGGACGAACATTTAAAGGCCTTCCTTACCTCTAAGATCTTTGAAGAGATGAAAAAGATAAATCAGCGATGAGAGGGGGGTCTTGAGTTATAGAGGCTAAAGCGTGAATGACTCATAATTGCATTAAAAAGTGCTATAAAAATTTCTCATCTTAAGATCTAAGGGTTTTCTTAGGCTACAAAGTAGACACCCATCAAGGAACTAAAATGAAGCTGGTAAGTCACTGGAGATTTTCCAAGAGCGCCTCTGGATGAGAACATAATAGAAACTGGCTACTGTGTTCAGGCAGGGAAATTGGCCTTGGGGGTTTCTCATCATTAGGGTCCACTGTTGACTGCCACTCTGGTCATCTTCCCCCCCCCCCAGGTGTCTTAGGGCCCCTCACCCCATTCTAAAAAATGCTAACATTGAAACTAACCAGATTTAGGCAGGAGATGCTGGTGGATGCCAACCCATTAAAGACCTTGGAGAGATTAAAGAATGGCACAGTTGTACCATTTAAAAGCTGTAAAGGCCATTCTGTCCAACTGTTTCATGTTGAAAAATAAGAAACCTGACAAGAGGAGGTGAAGCCACTTACCTGAGATCACACCTCTGGTTAATTATTCATGCCATCATTTTAGAGCCTTTTCCACCCAGCTTGAATTCATCAGACGTTGAGCTGAAACTGGCAGGACTTTCCTGTCACAGTGGTGGTGGACATAGCCTATCCCCAAACCGTAGGATTATGAAGGGTTTGGTCTCTGTGAGCTTAATCTCACAAGTTTGGCTTATTGCCTTTTACGTAATGAGTATTTAACTAATTTTCCTATACAATACTAATGCTCTCTTGTAGGGCTTCTGTCACAGAGGAGAAAAACTCAGGGCGATTTTCCTTAGTCAACAGTCTTCTTTTCTGGGTTTTGTTTGCTTGTTTTTGCCATGTTTCCACTTACTAAAGTATTGCTTATATACAGTAAAGTTCAATTATTTTAAGTATACAGTCTGATGAGTTTTGGTAAGTGCATACCATGGTCTAGCCACCACCCAAATCAGTCTACAGACCAGTTCCCTTGTCCTAAAAAGCTCCATTTGCTCTCAGTTCCCTTTCCCCACCCCTGGTCTCTGGCAACCACAGGTCTGCTTTCTGTCACTATAGTTTTGCGTTATTCTAGAGTGTGATTATTTTAAATTAAGTCATGTGGTATGACACAGTCTTTTGTGTTCAACTCTCTTTTCTCTTAGCATACTGTGTCTGAGATTTGGCGTGTTGCATGTATTACTATTTCATTTCTTTTGGCTGCTGAAATAGTATTGTAAACAGGATACAGGATGCACAATTCGTCGACCCGTTCACCAAATGATGGTCATTTGTGTTGCTTCCAGTTTAGGGCCATGACGAATCCTCTCAGCCAACAGCTTTACCATCAGTTTCTCCTCATCACCTAATACCTGACCTGGTCTCTGTTTTTTATGATCTTAGTTATTTCCATTACTATTACAGTGAAGCGTTTTCAAAAAATGCTGATGGGGTAGAGGTGCTGGTGCCCGCTCCTCACATCTGTGACTTTGGAAGTGTTCTCTACTCATCTCACAGTCGCAATGCCAAGGCCCAAAGCTGACACGATGGCCTCTTCAGTGTGCTAGAATGCAATTTACCATCATGACAGGCCGCTGGGGACATGACAGAGTGCCACAGAATGCAGGATCCAGTATTTATAGTAATAGAGTTGAGTGGATTTTTATCTTGCCTTGTAGAAAAGTGCACACGCTCTGTTTTTCACCCATTCTAAGTGCTGGGGAGGGGGAGGAGGGAAGGCCTGTGGGTGACACCGTCCCATGCTGGTGCGGCCGGCTCGGAACAACCTGGGATGAGTTAGCACTTAGAACTAACAGGAGAGACTCTCGTGAAAAATGTGCCGTCCCTCTGTTATAATTCACTGTAATGAGCGGGGAACAAAAGGTTGTGAAGGAGAGTGGTGACTGATGGCCGACACGGCCGCCCTGTGCTGCAGCTGGCATGGCTCCTGCTGGCGAAAGGCATAATGTATTACTGCTCCAGGTCGCATAGTGGTAAATGAACACTTACGGCCGCTATGGCAACTGGATTGATTATTGCAGCTGCCTTAAGACCAGGCCGGCCCAGTGTTACAAGTGAGCACGTGTGTCCCTGCCGTGCTTCAGTCAGAAGAAAGCCTCAAAGGCAATCTGTACAAACTGAAACCCCTGATGCCTGCAAGCCCTCCTCGCCCAGTGGGGGCATTTGGGCAAGGCTGGCCAGAGAGACAGGACCCACCCTGTTCAAAGAATGCCTGGTTCCTTGTGAGGGCAGGTAACAGTTTGTTAAACACGATAAAATGAATGCAGTGAATGAGTCTGTGAGTGGAATGCCAAGCCGCCTCCAAGACAATGCTGCGAGCCGAGTGGGAAGTGAAGGTGGGGAGGCCAGGGTGGGTGTCCCCAGGGTGGGTGTCAGGAGCTCAGGTGCCTCACCAGGAGGTCTGGGTGAGTGAGAAGAGGGAGGCAGGAGTTAGCAGGGTGAAACGGACTGACTTTGATGGGAGTGGCCCGAGCAGATAACACTGATCTAGCTGTTGCTGGTCACAGAACTTCTGCATGTTTCTGGAAGTATGTTCAGCGAATAAGAACCGGGGACGGGCCGGTGCCTTGTTTTTTAATCTACAGATATTGGTTGGAATTTACACACAAACCTCCATTGTTTCCAGTAGCCAAAGGAAAGGTAGCAATCTGTGTCCCCATTGGCAGGTCTGGACAGAGTTGTAATAATGGTCTAAATATACTCAATAATTATTTTTATCTTTTTTCCCAATAGTGCATTAAAAATTTAAATTGTTTTTCTCCCTTTTCTAGTGTGTATAAATCGATCAAAATATGGACCCTCAAGGGTGGAGGGTGGGTAGCATTAGTGATGCATTAACTTTCTATTTTGGCTGGCAGAAGATTTACTCTTTGAAATTTAGATGTCAAGGTATTTTAATTCGTTGCACATGACCTCTAAGCTAGACTGTCCATAGCAACTAAAGGGGCCCCCACCTTCTCTGGGACTGTATTTGAACACAGCAGGCTGCATCCCCTTCTAGGAACATCGTAATAATCATCTTTGTTAATTATAAGAAATGGAATGATAGTGAAGCTAGATGTGTGTTTCTTAAATTTTTCTTCATTATTGCCTCCTAAGGAGCCTTTTTAGAAATTTTTTCTAATTGCCGTCCCCACGTAATTTTAATAGCACAGATGCATTGTGTATTTTTTGATGTAATGTGTATACACCTGTGTGTGTGCTTTTTGCATAAAAGAGTAAGATGTTTTTGGCCCCCAGCAATCAATTTTCACCCCCTTGGGGGTGATATCAACTGCATGAGTTAGAAACACCTGAGTTCAAATTCACCTGCCAATCCTCTAAGCCTTACCTTCTTCCTCACCAACAAGGAAGATACTAGGATTCACTTAATGGGGTTCCTGGCTAAGAAGCTATTAAAAAATGTTACTTGTCATCACTGTTACTGTTATTAATACTCATATATTATGTTTTCACATGTAGCATCTTCACTGACCCTAATTATGAACCTATGAGGTATGTGGCTGTATGTAATAATATTGCAGATACCATCCCCATTTTGCTGATAATATCTCACATACTCAGAGTAGTCACCCAACTGGCTCAAGGTCATGCAAATACTAGCTTGGTTTGGAATTGAGACTTGAACCCAGGTTCAAGTTGCAGCTCAGAACTCCCTGATTCAGGACTCGCTTAGTTGCACTTGGCTGCCAGACTCTACTGGGTGATGAAAAGCCACGTTGGAGTTCAGGGAACTGGAGGAACCACCTGGGAGAATGGGCTCGAAAGGCCATTCATACATTTTTCTGCCCCCAGTGTGTGTAGCAATAGAATTATTGAGGCTTTGAAGCAAATAGTCTCACCCAGTTTCAGGAATTCTGTGATAAGCTTTTCCTTTGCCGCTTGGTAACTCACGGGTTTGAAGCAGGACTTCTCCAAGCTGGGAAGGACTTGGCTTTCCAAGTAGATGGGGGTGAGTCCTTTTCCACCAAGATAAAAGCCTTATGAAATTAACAGTAATTATCACCCAGAGAGGAAATACCCTGGAGCAACTACCATGTTCAAGCTCAGGGCTGACTTCTAGAAGCATTCAGAGGGTACCTCCGCTGAGGCAATCATTCCGCTTCTGTAGCTACAGAGGCTGACAGCCTGACAGGTGCGTAAGGATGCCCTCTGCTTCTCTGTCTAGTCTGTTTGTGGAAACATTCCCCTGTGCTGCTAATATCACCAGATCCCCAACAGAGCCAGTCTGCAGGTTGCCTAGCACCAGGCTAAGCTGAGAACTGGGTGAAAGGAGCTTAGTCTGTTCTAGCTCAGGGGCTGTTGTGAGCAGCCGGAAGAAGACCATAAGGAGTGAGGCAAGTGATGCTGCCCAGAGATGGGTCTTCCCTCTTCCCAGAAGGGCTTTCCGCAGGGCCGTAGATACACCGCAGGGGCGTCAGTTAGGCTTGAACGTGGCATAGCATGGGGACTCTGGCTGGTATCACCATGGTCAACCCTGAGGCTGGGAACTGCAGGGCAGGCTATGTGGGGAAACCCTTGGAGGCGACCCAGAAACTACAGCTGGTGAGGAACCCAACATCAACTCATTTGCCTAACTCAGAGAGACTTGGGTTTCATTCATCTCAAAGAGATTTGGGTTCAAACCCACTTTGTGATAAGTGTCTTCCATCCACAGCAAACAAGAATGTTCTCCAGAAAGGGCAAAGCTGAGTATCTTCTGGGAAAAGCACACGTCTCAGAAATGACCTTCCTGCCCCCGTCTCAAAGGGTTGCATTTTGCTGATCATTTGTGCAAAGTCAGGCTGGTGAAGCCCACCGCTTCCAAAGCAGTGAAGGGTGAAGTCTGATGTTTAATTTATCTGTACTGGTAGTGTTATGTATGGTGTGTTTTCTCTGTTTGGGCCTCAAGGCTGGTTAAGCAAAAGGCAGGAAATGTAAATAAGTAATGGACAGAGAGGGCTGTCCATTTATAGACTTTCAAAGATGACCTGGTTTTCTGTTCCAGTGTAAGCATTACAGTTGCACTAGAGTAATATGCATCGTAGACGCTGCTGGTGCCTTTGCTGGTGATAATCAGGAGAGACCTCTTCACGTTCTATTTTTATAATCAAATTAAGAACCTCAGGCTATACTTGCAGCCCTTGCTGGGAGTATGAACACCATGAACTTGAGCAGTCCATTTTCCTCGGGCTTTGTGGGGGCCATTGTGTTCCTTTCTGCTCTCCTCTAGTTTCTGGTTATTACTAAACAGCCTTTTGTGAGGGATGAACTCTGGCTTTCCTCCCAGCTAGAAGATGTCTACACAAAGCCAGAACATCCAGCCAATTTCAGGCACACGGGTTATTTGGTGCAGTACAGGAGCTAAGGACTGGTTGGCAAGCCAATCCTTCACTTTTGATGGTTTCCCTTGGCATGGAACCAGCCTTTCTGTAGTGCATGGTATAAATGCTTATGAACGCCCCTTTAGCCACTCATTCAGGAAATATTTCCTCAGGGCTCACTGTGGGATTCTTTATTTCTAAAATGGGGATAATAATAGAACCTACTGCCTAGAATTACGGGGATTGAATGAGTTAATATGTGTAAAGGGTTTAGAAGAGTACCTGGCACACAGTCAGGCCTTCATCAGTATGAGTTTGGCTGTGGTGTTCAAGGCAAGGAGGAAGTGTGAAGCCAGTGGCATACGCAGATGTGTGCTTCTGAAAGGTGGTTTCTGGGACAAAGTATGGGGCAGAGTCTGGAGGTCGGGAGACAGTCACATAGCTCTTGTCCAGCCTCTGATGGCTTTTGCTTGCCTTTCTTGGGGTAGCCTAGAGCAGTGGTCTCAAAACGTGGTCCCTGGACCCGTAGCATCAGTGTCACCTCAGAAATTGTTAGAAATGCAGATTCCTGGGCCCTGTTCCAGAGCTACGGAATCAGAGACTCTGGAGTTTGGGCCCAGCCATCTGTGTGAGCAAGCCTTCCAGGTAACTGGGATCCTTACTGTAGTTTGGGAACATGGGTCTAGTCTCTTGAGGGACACTGGGAAGGAACAACTCCTTCCCCCACCCCTCCTTGGCCCACACACACATTTGGATGCCACTGGGCCAGCACGATTCAAGCATGTGAGCTTTGGGGAGGGTCTCCAGGCACAAGACCGGCCGGGCAGCCGTCTCCTGGTGAGGTCACGCAGCTCCAGCTGGTCCCGCAGAAGCAGGAGCCTTGTTAACACAGATCACGGCTGCCTGTTGAGCGCAGCCGAACCAAACCTCAAATCTCCGCCTGGCTCACTGCCAGGAGAGCACGGCCCCCCCACCCCCGCCCACCGCCCCGGTGCATATGGCATAGAGCTGGTGGTGCTCTGCTGTGGAGGTGTTTCTTTACCAGAAAGACTGTCAGCCTCAAGACTCCAGTATGCCTCTCTTCACACTGAGAAATGGGCTGGGGCGCTCTAGGCCCTTCCAAAGCAGATGCCACCTCTGGTTTGTGGGTGTCTGTGTGCACACCCCCAAAGACATTCGTGGCCAGCAGAGTGCATCACAGCGAAACGTCTCTCCTTTCCCATATGAAAAGCTTGTGGTCGGGCTGCTTTTTATTACTGGTGTGCAGCCACCTCTGGGATATAATACAACGGCTTTAAATACTTTTAGAACATCCATCCCGATCTTCTGAAGTCACTCATTTGTCCATTAGTGCAACTGTGCCCACACAGGCATCATAGGACATAAGCAGGAATAAAACATCCTCCCTCCTCACCGCCCACCTTTTCTCAAGGACTGCGCCATCCAGGAGCTATAAATCATACACTCAAACGCCAGCAATTCAGAACAGTGTGCTGTATGTCAGTAGGGAGGTGCCGGTAGTGTGTGGAATGAGTGATCGAAGGGGCTTCATGACAGGTGATCTGGAGAAGCTGTGTGGGGAAGGAGGTGGCATTTGATCTGGGCCTTGAAGGGTGGGCAGGATTTCAAGAGGCAGTTAGAAGGGAACTGCAGACGTATGGGGCGTCGGCAGCACACACGCTCAGGGGGCAAGTGAGGGGCATGATTTGTTCAGAACATAGGCTACAAGGAGAAGAGTAGAGAGTAGAGTGAGATGACGCTTGAGAGATAGATTGGGATTGGAGGGTCCGGCCCAGGAGTTTGGACATGATTCCCTAGGCAGGGAGCCCGTGGAGATTGGGGTAGTTGTCTCGGCACCACAGGACGACTGGGCTGATAATGAAACTGGGACAGGGTGGACCTGAGGCCTCTGGGAAGCAACTTGGCCAAGGTTCTAAACCTGGGAAGCATCAGAATCAAAGGCAGAGCTGGGTGTTCTGTGTCCACAAGTTCATGGCTGTGGGAGGCCACCTGAAGCTGCTGGTAAGGAGGAGTGGGCTTCAAATTAAAGGTTGCCTGATATAGAAAGCTATCAAAACTGTCCAGGGATCGGGAGAAAGAGAGAAGGGCCACTGAGTGACATCAGCTGCTTTCCTTGGTCACCTCTCAGAAGGCACTTTCCTGCCTTTATAGATGAACGCAGAGGTCCTCGATATCCCATGGCAGCCAAGCCCAGAGTATCTCAACAATGCCGTGAAGCCTTGGCTTGGGGCTGGGTCATGGGCTTGGTTCTGACTCAGATGAGTGGGAACCGCCTACTGAGTCATTTGCAGGAGCTGAAGTTCGCTGGGAGGCTTCCCAACCAGTTACCCACCCTGCCAAATGGCTGGTAGCATGTGAGATTGGAAGGGAACTGCACATCCACCACGCTATGGCTCTAGGCAGACATGAGTTGCACATCTCAAACTGTTGCATGGAAATTGTTCCTTACTCTGCATAAAGAATCTTGGCACTTGGTAACAGATACACAGATGAAACATTTTTTTTACTTACCTGTTAGTTATTTGATCTTAAGAAGGTCTCGGTTTCCCCAACTGTTAATGAACACCTACTAATGAACAGTTGTGACTTCTGAAAGAATTGTTGGCTCCAAAAGGTTTCTCTTTAGGAAAGCCCAGAATGTCCCAAATTTTACAAGAGTCCACCCTCCCCTGCATACCAGTTGCCTGAGGATACAGGTGGGATTGGAATTGGAATTTGGTCCAAGTCGGCTCAGGGCCCCTCCATTTCTTCCATCTTTATTTACTGCTTCTCAAGCAGCTTTGCCTTCTCGGGCCTTGCCAATTTCCCCATAGTTGGTAACCTTGGGAATTTCAAAAACCATGAAATCTTTCCACTCAGAGTGGATACTGTGGTTTGATTTTCAGGGTAAATTCAAAGATGTTAGTACCACTGTGTTCTTCCAAGTAGAAGTTGCCCTTCTATCCCTACCATTGGTACTTAGGTTTTGGAATACGTCTCTTGATTCAATATTGTCTGGAGATTGCATTTAGAATGCAGAATTAGAACACGTCCTGCTGGTGAATTCCAGACCCTAATTTTCAGTACTTAAACGTGACCCTGATTTCTAGCATGTATTAAGCTGGACTGCCGAGCCAATACGATGGCTTACCGTGACTCCCTGACATACAGAGCTAATGTGAATTGAATGAATGTTTAGCTGGAGACCAGTCAGCCGTTTGAGGTCTAAGCTGTTAATATCATAAGGCAGAAGAGGTTGGGGAGAAAGCTGAGAGTTGCCAGCTAGGTCCCTTTTCTTCCTGCCCTTCCATTTGGCTATGAGGGGCTCACGATGGCCTACGAACTGCAAGGGGTTCTCCTGTAGAATTCTCTCTCCTGCTTACCCTCTCTCTCTCTGCAGAGAGAGGCAGTGTTGGCCCTCTGCAAAGTACTGGGGGAGCATTAAGTCTTGGCATCCAGCATACAACTTTGGACACCAGGGTGTTTTCTGGAGGCAAAATAAGGCCACTTGAAAGGAGAACCAAATTGTCGGAGACTTGAAAGACTCTAGGAGTCTGGGAGTTTGGCACAGCCATACCTGTGGAAGCTGGAGCTGGGCGTCTCCTCTCTTCAGCTGTGCCCCCTGCAGCTATAAGCTGGGTTTCTGCTCTTTGGGGAGCCAGAGGACTGAGTTAGGCAAAGCTCTTGAGCGGGCAGGGGTGTCTAATGATGGCAGGGAGCAGTACAAGCCTGCAGGCTGCCCCTTCCCTTCTGGAACAGGGGCTCTGTGCCTCCGGTCTGAGGGCTGCCCACCTCCCACGGCCTCAGACCTCACGCCTGCCTGGCCCCACCTGTAGGCCTGGAGCCTTTCTGTTGATATCAGATGCACCCTTCACTTCCCCAGGTGGGATTTTCTCATGGAATGGGAATTCCTCCTCAGACCTTGACCACTCATCCTGCCATATGGTGTGTTTCCCCCCGCCCTTAAAATGTACATATGAGGTGTAAGTCTCTCTCACAGCACTGTAAGGGGGAATATCCAGGTCCTTTTACCTCTGGAGAACAGACCACTCTTTGCTTTTCAGGGGCCATTTGTCCATCTGATGCACAGTGCCAAGGAAGACATTGGGGGCCTCCCCTGGGCAAATGGGAGGCTCTTTCACTTTTGTACATGCTGGTTGGGCCCTACCAGTGTTAGCTGCTGGGCTGGGCCCTGGGCTCAGAGGTGAGTGAATCCTGATCTCTCTTCACGCATCCCACGCTCTCTGCAGCCTCGCGGAGGAGCGGAGGCTGACAGTCACGCATGCTGGGTACGACTGTACAGGTGGGTCCCATCTCAACACAGCAGAGGTAGTGAGGAATCTACTTTGGGCCCTTCAAGGAAGGAATTGAGAAGTCTATGTTCTCTCAGTGAATTGGACACAATTAACAACCAAGCTGTGTCATTAATTCCAAAGTGGGGAAGGAAGGTCTCATGTCTGGAAGTGTTCACAACATTAGCTGAGAGGAGGCTAGACTCCCGGCCCCAGGCTTTAGCTGTTTTCTGATCTTGGGGCTTTCTGAGAACACTGATCACACTGTGCCATCTGGCAGTGGGTCACTTGTGTATTTATATCATCTCCTCTCCTGTATTGAGAAGGAAGGGACCTCTTTCTAAGGTATCAGGACCATATCTTATTCTCAAAGATGTCCATCCCAGCCTCATATAGAAGGTGCTTAAGGAATTGGATCTCTGCCTCTGCTGGTGTAGACCTTGGGAATAGAGCAGCGAGGATATGCTCCTCTGCTCCTGCTTCAAAGTCACTAAATAGGGCACACGCCCGGGGCTTGCCATATTTATTAGCTGGCGAAACAAGGGGAGTGGGAGGAGACTGGCATGTCAGGGTTCATGTGCATATTGAGTTTTTCAGTTTTCACACCCTCTCCAGAGTTCAAGTATGCAGCATGATTTGCCAGGGCTGTACTGTTCTAAATGGTAGCTGCTGGCCGCATGTAATGACTTAAATTTCAATTAAACTTAATAAAATTAAGAAGCTCAATTGTATATCAATGATACCTTAATTAAAAAAAAAAGAAATTCGGTTCCTCTCTCACACTACCACATTGCAGGTGCTCAGCAGTGACAAGTGACTATTGCCTAGAGTATTGGACAACACGTGTAGAGAACATTTCCAACATCACAGAATGTTCAAATGGATGCACAGGACACACTAGGCAACATTTCCTGATCCCAAGAGTAACACAGCTTTTAAGCATCTGCATAACTTAAAGGCAAGGAAAGAGAAGAGCTTGTCAAAATACAGATTCCTAGGTTGTTCCCTAGACCTCTTGAATCAGAATCTCTGGGGGGCTGGGGAAGCTGGGAATCTGTTTTAACAAGCACTCCCCGGCGGCTGTTACACAACTCACGTTTCAGGATCATCGCTCCAAGGGAAGCCAGAAGTTCAATAGCAAAGCTGGAAAACTTCCTAGTACAGCAGTTCTGAGTATCTGAGATACCTATAGTGCTTTCCACTCCAGAGTAAAGACTTCCCAGCCCAGCATTTCCAAGAGAATATGACTGGAGCTTCCAGATGGACAGCTGAGGGCACCCTCTCAATAAAGTCGTGGCTGTGCTTCCACCAAGCAGTTAATAATAAAGAAAGAGGCTGTCCTAGCATCACCTCCCTCTCCACCAGAAGCAGGGAAAGAACCTCACTGTTCCCCTTGAGCATGTTTGAATCATAACTTCCCTCTAAAATAAATTTATTTCCTGCCACCTTCACCAACAAAGACCAGCCAGTGATGAATACCAGACCTCGTAGCTTATTTGTCAAAGCAGCACACCTGTGAGGATTCCTGGAGAAGATAAATTTTGCTTGGGAGGGTAGGGGGACTGGAGGAGGAGGGACCCGGCCAGGAATAAATCTGAACATGTTGCGCCAGACGGTGAATGAGCGTTTGCCTCGCAAGGCTCACCCTCCTGACAGGGTATGATAAATTACCCTCTGTGTTGACACCTTCATTGGGTTATTTATGGCTCATTAATTGAACCGGAAAGGGGCCTTGTAGACCCAGCAGGGGCTTACAATGCTCCTCCAGGGGACCCAGCTCAAAGAGAAGAACAAAGAAGGGGAGTGGCGAGGGGGCCCGCAAATGTGTCTGCTCCCTGGCTTGAGACATTTCAGCAAAGAATTCAAGATTTGTTTAAAAGTGATGACCAACCTTTGGAAGCTCAGGTGAACCCGTCTGGAATGATTAGCTGCGTGCCTCCCACCCAGCCTGTGATGCTGTCTGGCACCTTGGGTGTGCGTTTGCCCCCTTGCTATAGACTCGCCTGGAAGTTCAGCGCAGCACAGTGGTCATGAACGCTGTCCTGGCTCGTTTGTGAACTTGCTGTGGGACTTGGGGAGGTCACGCAGTCTCTAAGCTTCAGATTCCTCCCTTGTGAAGTGAGGGTGTCAGGTTGGATGACCTCCTAAGTCTTCTTCAGTTATAAAGGGTCTAAGAAAACAAGAGTTTGCTTTTCACCACTCATGCTATTGGTTTAACACCTCCATTTCTGGTTATGAATTACTAGTTTAACAATTTGGCAAAAAGTATTTACTGAGGTCCTGTCATGTATTAGGTTCCAAGGTGGGTGCAGGGATACTGGCTGTGTATGATTTCGTTGTCGGCTTCCACGAGCTTTTAGGCTAGAATTTTGTTTGTGTTTTCAGGAGCTGGCTAGTACTTGAAGGAGTAATTTATAGGATAGCCCCTTATAATAAACTCTCCTTTACTTGACAGTAAAGGAACACACAGTATTTCCAGCTGTTGTGTGTGAAAGGCTATTTCTTCAGAGTGCCGCTGTGGTCCATGAATAAGTTGTAAAAGGCTCTCTTTTAAATTGCTGGTTGTTTTCCCTGTTGCTCTTGCCTTTCAGAAGGTTCCATTCTGTGGGAAGAATTGAATTAAAGGAATAGCAACATGGCTTCATTCATTTACCTATCCATTCATCCATTTATTCATTCTTCTGTTCCACAAAATCTTATTGAATATTTACTCTCATCTTTACGTCAAGGTCTGTGTTCACGAGATGAATGAGATAAAATTCAAGAATTCAAGGAAGCCGCACTCTGGTGGGAAGGTAACTGCACTCCACAGTTATTGAGTGCGATCGTAGAGTCATTCCCAGGAATCTATGCGAGCACATGGGATGGAGCGCTGCTGCGTTGGGGCTTAGGGAAGCCTTCCAGGATACTTCAGTTGGGTTTTGAAGGAAGCTGGGAGTCTTCTGGGCAAACAGTTTGCCATTCCACATAGGCAGAGAGTATGTGTAAAAACACAAATACGCACATCAGCTATTTGAGAAGTTTCAGGTAGTGCAGTCTGGTTGGGATTACAGTATGAATTCAGGAAGTGGGAGGCAAAGTGTGGAAGATGAAGCTAGAACAGGGCCAGGAGCTCATACTGAAATGTCGATATCCTGGACTGTGGCCTCAAGGTCATTGGGAGCATTTGAAGTGATTTATTCAGAGAAAGGTACAGTCAAAATGGTGTTTTGGGGAGATCCTCTGGTGCCAGGGTGGAGTGAAATTTAGCCTGTAGGAGACCGGGGGAGGAAAAACCTGCTAGATAACTATTGCAATAGTCCAAGTAAGAGAAAATATGGGCCCCAAACAAGGGCATGGCTGGTAAGAAAGCAGAGAGAGCCCAGGACTGAGAACTAGAAGGCCTTAGTTCTACTCCAGGCTCTGTCAACATGCACCTCAAATTATTTATTTTCTCTGGCATGTGTGTCCTCCGTAAAATGAGGACTTTGGACTGGATAGGCTCTAATCCCACTCTGACGTTCTGGAAGGATCAGGTTTTCTGTGTGTTCCCCTGAAGCTAGAGGTAGAAAGGTGGGGGAAGATATAAGCTTGGTGTTTAAAATTGAGAGAAGTGTTATTTAATACTAAGCTCACAGGAAGGGCTTCCTTAGATTCACCCAAAAATGAATCCCCTTTCTGCTTCAGGAATTGATTACCTGGCAGCTCCAAGGGAAAGCCCTCGGGAGAACTAGTCCGTACGTGCAAAGTACTTTCTATCTGGTAAGTTAGGTGAGAAGGATAAGCATGGCTAGTGCATCTACCCTTAGGAATTCATTTCAACTATTTGGACAGGTCCCCACTCTTTTTCCCTTCCAAGGTTGCCAGTGAAATTCTTGTCTTATTCCAAAATGGAAATAATTCTTTATCTTATATTTAAAAAGAATGTATTCATTGTGAAGAGTTCAAACTGTTAAAAAAAAAAAGTGCAGAGTAACATTTACCTGACATCTCAAGATCCAGGCAATAAATTAGCATCTCTGTGAAGAGCCTTCCAATTGTCTTTAAACAGATGATAATCTGGATATATTTACATGAATGGGCTATCTCACATAAACTGTTTCATTCAGTCAGGGATGTCTCGTGGATGTCTTTTGTGCCTCAGCATTTTTATGATGATAGTATTTCATTCATCAGTAAATCATAATGTATTCAACTGATATATCAGCATGAATGGACATTTTGGTTGCTTCCAATTAATCTTTCAAAAACATGACTGAGGAATATGCACATATATATACATCCAGTCATCTCCTACAAATGAAATAGCAAAGGCAAAGTGCGTGCACATTTGAAGTTTTGCTACCTATTGCCACACATGCTCTCTGGAAAGACTTACCCGTGTACTTGAAGTGCAACTTAATGTTTTGATTTACTGGAAAACCAGTTGGTGCCAAGGGTGGAGGCAGGGAGAAGTCTGTGGTCCACCCAGTGACTCTGTATTCTCTAGCACTGCTGAGTCCATAGGCCTAATGGGGTTGTGAGACCTTGCCAAGGGTTTGTGAAAAGCTGTAGAGAGCCAGGGCACCTGCTGATGCCAGGACAGATAGGTCACCTCCCAGGTTCTTCTCCAGGATGGCCTACCCTGGATTTTGGGGCACTGGTTCTTGAATAGCGATGTGTCACTATATGTACAAGCTATAAGAAACACAGATGGGTAGAGGCCTCCAAAAGCAGAGATGAGTCTCTGTCTGAAATACTAACTTGTCCTGGCCCCACTGCAATGTTTTCTGTTCCCCGATATGTAGCCTTCTGTCCTAGGTGTTCAGGAGCACTTCCAATTCAGTATCCCCCATCCTGCTGCCTTCAGGGGTGCCTCCATGCGTGGCACACCGTGCAGGCCAGAGATGGCCTCACTGTTTTCGATCATCCCTTGACCCTGTGTGATGAGTTAGAGTAGACTTCCTCGATCGTTGTGTTTCCATTCATGACAGAGTTTGCATCCATTTATTTATTGCTCATTCATTCAACAAATATTACTAAGAACTTATATGTTATTTCAGGCACTGTTCTGGGCACTGAGAACAACCCAAAATTAGGAAAAAAAAACCTTACAGTTCGTGGCATTTTGAGCAAAAAGGCATCCTGACACTCCTCAGGTCTAACTACCTCATATTCCTGTGGAGGAAACTGAGGTCCAGAGAAAGGAAGTGCTTCACCTCCAACAGCCAGTCTCCTGATCACTGCCCCAGGCAGGTGTGGAGTACTTTTCCTGAGGTGTGGAGCAGTGGGGCCAAGATTCCACATGGGCCTCTTTGGGAGGGCCCTGACTCCCCTCTGAGGATAGCCAGCTCTGCAGGGCCAGAGTCCTTATGACTGGGCCAGGCAGACCTGGTAGTGTTAGTACACTGGGATCTGCCAGTGCAGGGGAAACAGCAGTGCTCCGTGACCCCCAAGAGTGTGTGCAACTCAACATCTCTTGGCTGGCCTTGTTGGTTTGAATGTGGGAGCCTTTAAAATGATCCCTTGGGAGTTGATCCTATTTAGAGAGTATAGGTAGTCTGAAGGTGACAGATTGAGCTGGGCGATGTTCCAATATCGAGAAACTTGACACCTTTCGAAAACTGCCACTGAGAGACCTTCTACAGTTGTGGCTGCAGCTATGATCCAAACACCTGCCCTGATGTGATGTGGGGGAGTTTTCTCAGCTGTTCGATGACCTGTGAAGCCTTGAAAATGTAACCCTCTTACCAATAATCATTCCCCATCTCCCTACAATCATTCGAGTTTAGGAAGTATTTTCAGCGCTTTGCTTATTTTAGTCAATGAGGAATCTGAAAATGGAAATATTCTAACAAGAAACAGAGCTAGATTTGAAATGAGGTTTTCTTATTTCCAGTTCCTTCCTTTTCCCAGACTTGCCGTGGTTGGCTCATGGGTTTGTACGCTGACCAGTCACGTGAACGGCCAGTTGAGAGGGTCAGCAGGGAAAGAGGCCTCCCTGCCTGAAGGGTTGGAGGTGGGCTGGGAAAGACTCTTTGCCTTAATAATCTGTCCTTACCACAAAACAGTCATTCCTTTGTAGTTCAGAAGCTTCCTGTTATTGAGAATTCCTTCCCAAAATGCAACTCTCCACTTCAGTAAATTAAAAAAACCAACCACATAATAGAACTGAACATATTCTATTCCATTAGAATTAAAATAGAATGGAATGGAATAAAATAGAATAGAATAGAATTTATATTCCATTAGAAATAAAAGAGCATTCCACAAAACATGATGGGCACACGTATGAATCTGGACATACAAGAAATAAACCTAGAGTCTCTAATTTAAAAGGCCTATAGCATGTGGTGACTTTAGTTTTCTTCTTTATTCCAATCCGTATTTTTAAATTTTTATGCCATGAGAATGTAGTAGAGGCAGTGGTGCAATACAGTGCTTTTGAAAATTTAAAGATTGCTCAGCGCAGCTGCATGCTTAATTTTCAATGAATAAAAAAAAGATAGAATAAATATAATCCCCGCCTCCCTTCCTTTCTCCCAGCACCCATATTGGTCACCCTGTAAGCAGTCGTCAGCTAACACTTCCAGGAGATGGGCTGTCAACAAGCTGAGAGCCAGGGGATTTTTTCTGAAACAGGATGGGGGGGAGGGAGGGGGAAGGGATGACAGAGAGAGGGAAGCAAGTACCAAGAGTAGTTTATCCCACTTGGTAAGTTTTCAGTGGGCTGACCCTCCTGCGCTCACCTCCTGAAACACCTATGGGCCTTGCGCCCGCCCATAATAATGGTCAGTCGTTGCAGTTCTCGTCACAGTAGAATCAGACACGGGCTGAGCGGAAAAGGAGGCTTCTTCGTCCCTGCTCACTCCAGCTTCTGGGGTGACTTAGTTGAAGCACATGTAGCACATGGCATGCCATCGGGTGAGTTAGATGGGAGGGTTCCTTCTGGCCATTCCGGGTGGAGTCGTTACCACTGTGTTAGTGGTGGGAACACGAGAGACATGGAAGATGTAGGGTAACTGGCAAAACAAAGTTTCATTGCTGTGCCGTGTTCTGAAAGGCTTCAGTGCTTTGCCTAGCCATTAGTCTTTAGACGCCAATTAATGGATGGATCAACACAGGAGAGTAATAAGTAAATACATTCTAGAATTGGGGACTCTTCATAAGAGTTGGAAGAGCTCCTAGAAATTACTGGAAACTCACAGAAGTTAGTGGCTTGCCTCAAGTCACCCCAAGGGTCAGAGACAGAGAGAAGGCCAGACTTCAGGCCTCCAACTCCCAGCCCAGCACTTTCTCCACAGGCTCTGTTCATGCCTGTTCGCTCATTTATCCCACACATTTGTTTTGAGCCCTACTATGTGCCAGCTGCTGTGCTGGGATGGGGAATCCAGAGATGAATGAAATGAGGGCCCTTTCTTCAGGGCACTCATAATCTAGTTGGAGGAGATAGGAACATGAGCTGCTTATCTAAGGAATTGCAGTAAGATGCCTTCTTGAAAGGAAGAGCTGTTAGATCCATGTAGTCCAGGTGACCCCTTGTTTTTTAAGGAATCAACACAAGGTAAAACACTGCTCGGGCATGTGACACTGCCTTTGCTCAGACCTCAGGTGAGGGCTGTGAGATGGTGCAACAAGGACGGAAACAAAAGAGCAGAGGCAAAAGAAACAAAGTGCAACGTTCACAGTAATTGGCAGTGTGTTCATTTGAGGGGCTCAAGAGACACTCCTTTCATCTGAACAGTTGAGACCAAATACCACACCTTTCCATCTTCCACAAAATGCCCTGTGCAGGGTTCCTTCTGTATATTGTGTGACAGTAGTAGCTGCTATCCCATTTGTATTGGCAGTCTTGTGTTTAAGGGGCTTTGGTTCGTTGTGTTAGATCTAGTTTTGACCGTGACAGCAGCCACCCACGGTTCTAAAGAATCCAGAAGGGTGCTATACAGAGAAACTCCGGGTGTTCTCAGGAGCCTTCACGACAGCACCCTTTTCCCTCTTGCACAAGGGAGTCTGTGACTGGTGGGCACATGTAAGACGCAGCCTGTCTGCACATTGCCCTTGCGATTTGTTAAAGACTGAACGAGATTAGGAATGAAAAACTACACATCCGTATACCTTGTTTGGATCTCGATTTGAGCAAATCAGTTATAAAAAGACATTTTTGAGGTGAGGTAGTCAGAGAAACTTGATGAGTAGTAATAGTTAATGATAATGGTATTATGATTATTTTAAAAACGCATTTCTTAGAGATGCAAACTGATATATATAGAGAGATAGATGAAAATGTATCTCTTTAAAACATACTTGTATTTTTTAACGGTTGGAGGGACAGATTCAGATAAAACAAGACTGGCCATAGGTTGACAATTATTGAAGCTGGGGGATGCATCTCTGGGGGTTCGTTATACACTATTCTCTTTAGTTTCATATATATATTCAGTAATTTCCATATTACATATTAGAAATATTTAAATAATGAATGACTATATATCGAGTAGCTACTCTGTATCACAGGGCTAAATCATTTATATTCATATATATATTCATACTCTATTCCCACAACATTCCTGTATGTGGGCTGTGCTCTACTGGTCCCTCAAATGAAGAAGCTGTAGCATGAAGGCAACGTGACTTCCACAAGTCCCACAGTGAGTGGCAGAGCTGAGAATTGAACCCTGCTCTTTCTCTTTGACTTTTAATTGAAGTATAACACATATATGAAAATGCGCACAAATTGTGTTTGTACAACTTGCTGAATTTTTATGTGACCACATCAGGTAACCTAGACCCACATCAAAAATGGAATACTGACAGCACCTCCAAGGCCACCTCACGGCCTTGACAGTCACAATCCTTCCTCAGAGGCAACCACTGTCTTGAGTTCTAGCACCCTAGGTAAGTTTTGCCTATATTTTGAACTTTATGTAAATGGAATCATACCTTTTCATGTATGGCTTCTTTTTCCTAACATTATGTTTGTGAGACACATCCATGTTCTTGCCTCTAACAGGCTTTTCCTTTCATTGCTGTATATTTCGTGGGAGAAATACGCCACAGTTGATCCATTCTGTTATTGATTAGGAGTATGGGGAGTATTTCCACTTCAGGGTTCTTATGAATACTGGATCTATGAACATTCTGATACATGTGCTTGAGCGGATCTACGGATTTCTGATGGATATATCCCTAGAGGTGGGATGACAGGAGTTCCAGGGTAGGTGTATGTGAACCAAGAGCTTCAGTTTCCTTCTTTCTCTTATACCACCCATTTCTCTCTAAATAGATTAAGAGATTAACTATGTTATTGGTTCTATAAGACTGGGTCCCAAAAGGCACTGAGGTAGAACCAGATTGGGGTTTGAACCTGGAATATTCTGGTGTTGTTGAACCACAAGTCCTAATCCAGGCCTTCAGTGCTTCATGGTCTTCCTTGAAATAAGTTCAATGCAAGGAAAGCACTACTGAAATGACCTGCATCTGTGATTTGATGTAAGAGCATGTCACTCCAGGACACCAAAAATTACCACAGAGAGTAATAGGAATATTCTAGCCTAACCCATCCACAAAAAAAATTCCATAAAATAAAAGTTTTAGTAAAGTCTGTCTTGACATGTGGTATACTTGAAGATTTGTCAATATTATAATAATGGTGACATTACAATTTCATTTTGAAAAATAGAAAATGGCTATCCTAAGAGTTTGTAGGTGATTAACTACAGACCCCAGGGAATGGGCCTCTTCCCTCGGTTAGGAGAGTCATCATCATCCTTTGTACCTCAGCCTGCAACCTGTTCTTCTTGGGAGTCCAATTTGGGTGCTGATAAAGCTTGGTGACATTAGGTCTAAGAGAGACCTAAGATGGGTGGCCGTCTAATGACAGCCAGATCCAGGTGACCTCTGAGGATGTGGGTGATTTGGTAGAGAAAAGTGTGACCTTCAGATGCAAATGGGAGTGGGTTCGAATCCACGTCTACTTATGACTTGCCCTGGAAAATACTACTTAATTCCAAACCCCTGCTTCCTTATCTGTAAGAATAAGGATCAATTTCAGAGAAAATTTAGAAAAACATAACCTAGAAAGATGATAGAGGTGGATGATAAAGTGATGGGGAGGTGGATAGGTGGGTAGAGAGAGATGCTACCCACAGCATCAGGCACAGGGCAGCCAGACAGGAAATTGCTTTTCTTTGGTATTTATCAAATGTGTTCCAAATTATTACGGTTCTTTCGCCAAATTGCACAACTCCAAGGTTCCCAGAAGCCTTTCATCCTGCCTCTGGCTCTTCTGGATGTATTGGTTTGTAGGGGGAGATGGTGCTTCGGAGGCTAGGGTGGGGATTCTGATAAAGGCTATTCCTGCTCACCAAAACTGAGCCCTCGCCCTTCGCACTTTGTGTGCGGCCGGAGTAGGAGGGTGTGCGATGCTTCCCAACTTGTCTGTAAATTCTGTAAGATTTTATTTCCTGTGTGGTTGAACCCCAAGGTTGAAGATTATAATATTTTATTTTTATTTGTTGATAGGTTGATAGCCTCACCTCCATCCAGAAATTTTATGATAAAAACAGAGGTAGGAAAAGATCAAAACAGTTTACCTAATGCAAAAGCTGGTATCAAGTAAAAGAGAGGGAAAGAAAACTATAATGAAAACTTCTGTCTGTGGAAAATTTGAGCAAGTGAGGCCGACTTCTGAGCAAAAGTCGGCCTCCTAGCAGCCAGGGAGAAAAGTGGAATTATTGTGGACGTCAGAGTTTTCATCTCATAGTAGAGGGCATTTATGGACAGGAGAAACAAATGTCTATTTGCCTTTGACGGCTGCAAGGAAGAGTCTTTATATAAGGTTATTTTAAAAAGCAAAGGAAAAAATCATCCCAGAGTAGCTTTTATGATGGATGCAGAGGCACTCCTCCTATGGCTGTTATTTACATTAGCCTGCTCTCAATCTGAGAGCATCAGCAGCTCCTCCCTCCTGAGAGAACTGCGTCACGGAAAATCACTGGGAGGTGGCAGATGTGGGTTCCAGACCTGGCTCTGCCATTTATCTGCTGTGTGACTTCGGATCACACACCTGCCTTTCTGGGCCCTGAGTTTCTCCTCGGCTCAAGAAGAGGTGCCTTGCAGTTGTAAGAGCCGGTGATTCTCTTATTCTACACGTGCCAAGCACAGAGCTCCCGGAGGGCTGAGAACCCATCACACTGTGTGCGTTTCTCCTCCCCGTGCCTGGTGATATCCAGTGAAGATAAATAGCAAGAGAAACCTCAGAGAACAGTGGGCCCCAGGGGATGCGGAAGAGGGAAGAGGAGGCCCCTGTTGCCAAGAAAAGCCACCTGGGGGGTGCTGCATGCCCAGCATCTGTTGTATGAGCTACATGCCTTTTCATAGCCCCTCTAGCATATGGAATCCACTGTCTCTCCTTCTGGCCTCCTTTCTGCAACTTCTATCCCCCTGACCCCCACACAGCAGACCACCAAGCAATCATTCGGCCTCCGGGTTCCCGTGCCCCTTAGGCCAAGCACAGATTTTCTGACCTTCCTCACTCACTTCTCAACAAGTGGCTGATTCCTTTCCCACCTGTACCCTGGCTCAACAGATGTGGGGATAGCCTGGTAAAACTCAGCACTTGCAGCCTTTGCTAAAGCTCATACATCAATTTCTGTCTCCTCCCTGTCACCAGGGCCCAAGACATGCCTAGAAACAGGACAGACTTGCATAACAGCATCCTCTTCTTCCAGAAGAAGAAAAAGAAAAAAAAATTTTTTCCTGGGATCTCTGAGGTTCCTGCTTTTTCTGTCAGTTGACAATAAAAAGATTCAGTCCCTTACGTAACAACCTTTCTTACAAGGCCACAGCTAGTCATGTCATTAGTGGGTAATTTCAAGGTAGCCAGTCGTTGGTAAACATCGCCTCCAAAGTAGCTGGTTTCTACCTGGCAATTCCAATCCTAATTACCGTGAAGTTACGTAACCACGGATTATGCTGCCCTGTGAGTGGTGTAACTAAGTGTGTGCCTGCTCTGTGATCGTAACTTTGAATGCCACGGCTAGTTAATTGGTAACCATTGGAAATTTACGGATGGGCTACCAAACCAGTAACTTTCTCCTAAAGAAAGAAGATGGTTGGGACTTGTTCAGTTTGGTTTCACCAAGACCTTAGTGAAGGCACTATTAGGCCAGTTTTTTCTTTTCTCTGGCACCTACTGGGGTAATCTGGAAAGTAAGCACAGGCTCCCAATGAATGAAAGCAGAATTGGGGCCCAGACATCATGAATCCCGGCTCAGCCACTGACCGGTTGTGTGACTTGGAGACAGTAGTTAATCCCTCTGAGCCTCAATTTCCTTCCCTGCAAAATGAGAGGTGGTGCCAGGTGATGGCGGTGCACACCTCATTCGTCATGAGGATTCGATAGGGTTGCGCCCACCGACGGGGCAGTAAACTCTCAGCCCTCTCTGGGGTTAGCTGTTATCATTGCCAAGGGCAGGAGGAGAGCCCAGCATCACAGGCCATACAGCTTCTGTACTCTGCAGGCTGGGTCTCCCTCAGCCAGGTGTGAAACACTGTCAAAGCAGACACGCTGTCATGCTTTGTCACTTGAGGGTGGCAGACTGAGGCCAGCTCTGAACTTGGCCATTTTCTTAAAGGAGATTATCACTCCACTCCCATCAGGAAATTAGGGGTGATGCTTCAGATGCGCGAGAGGAAGGGGTCACACCCAAAGAACCTGAACTCCTGCGAGATTATGTTCTCAGCCCCTGCCTTTAGCTGGGAAATAAATCAGTTCAAAGTAAACAGACTAGTAACAACTCCGGTTGTTCCACAGGAGGGCTCTGGCTTGGCATCCGAAACGGCCCCACAGCCAGCTTTTCTGACTTCCCCCAGTAGCTCTTCTTACGGGTGCCTCACTCAGGGAGGACGCTCCCAGGGGCGGTGAAGCAGCCAGCAGTTCCGAGGAGTTTTCTACACTAGGCTCGGGAGACTTGCAAATACAATTAGACCAAGAAAGGCCCCTTTCTTTAAGACAGAAAACTAATGTCGCTGTGCTAGCTTGCTTTTGGATGCATGTAAGGGCTGCACCTCGACAAACAGAAAGCCACTTCGGGGGATGACGGATTTATAGTCCAAAGTACCGCTAAACGTGTAACCATAGTAACAAACAAAGCTATTACATAAAATGGCTTCACCATGTGACAGCAAGGATTATATTAACCAGATGGGAGGCAAAAGGAGAAGGAAGCCTGATCAATGTGGAAGGCACCAGAAAATTGGATTGAAAATGCATGACATTTTCCTAAATTACATCTAGTTAGGGGAGGGCGCAGGAGCCCGGGGATGAGGAGCCGTGGTGAAGTTGGGACCAGACCCCACCAGGGGGCAGCACGCAGGAGTTGGTGAAGCCGCTCTTCCGATGATGGTTTTCGGACTCCGGAAGCGCCGGCTTAATACTTCGTCCAAGCTGGGTCTGAAAGCACCAACCCCTCACGTTACCAGTTCAGCGGGGAATTGTCCTGTCAACACTAACAATGTGGGAATGGCCCAAATTAGACTTTATTAAAGAGGATGTTGGTTGAGAAATAAGCTGGTCGCAATAAGCAGGGTGTGCTAAATGAAACACGAGCACCGTCTGATCGGGCCTTGAGTGGATGATACAGATCAGGGCTCCCGTGCGGTTCACTCCTGAGCGTCTGCCCCGAGCGCTGTCCCTGAACACATCACATCGTCCTCAGATGTCGTTGCACATTTTAATCACCCGGATTCTCATGCCTGGGTCCCCACCCTTATCATTTCTGATTTAACTGTGTGTGGTTTTAGCCAGGGCATCTGGGATTGTAAAAAATCATCCAGGTGATTCAAATGATGTTCATGAGGGTAGGAAGCTGTTTATTAAAATGGAGGTGATGCAAATTATTCAGAGTGGGCATCTTTGGGGGCAAAAGGAGTTGGCAACTGGCTTTCTCATCAACTCCTTTGTCTTTTAGTGTAGCAGGTAGATCGCTATTTAATGATGTTAGAAAATACCAGCTAAATAGCACGGAAAGTGTCATTCTGATGTTTCAGGTTGTCCACACATTTGTCATAAACCGTCAGGGACCCTTCCCCTGTTTCTCGTGAACTGTAAATCACAGTTGTGATGCCTTCTGTAAAATCCCTGCCGGTTAGATCTGTCCTTCTACGAGGCTGGGAGGATTTCACAACACAGACACATCTGAGGGAATCTGAATATCTAGCTAGATCCTGTGTCATTTGACCCAATCAGCTGAACGACAAGTAGAGGGACAGCCCTGGGAAAGAGGCACAGAGGCAAAACTGCCTTTCCTTCCCTCGCTCCTCCCCCCGGCTGGTCCCCCAGTACCCCACCCGGCGGATGTTAAACCTCTCCTTCCACTCAGTTTTAGCTGTGGCGAATGAAATAATGTATTAACCAGAGAAATGAGGCAGACCATACACCAAGAGCTTTGTCTCATTCAGTTTTCACTGCCCATTTGTGTGGAAGCCAGCACTCTCTCCATTTTATAGAGGAAGGACCTGGGGCTTGAAGAGGTTAAACTACCTGGCCCCAGAGCTAGTTAAGCGGCAGAATGGGGTTTGAGCCCACCTCTGGGTGAGCCAGAGCGCTGCATCCAACCCGCACTGCTTCCTTTGCTCCCTAGAGCTGAATGTTCCTCGCTTCGCTGTCCAGTATGAGAGCCACTAGCCACGTGTAGCTATTTAAATATAAATCCAGATTAATTGAAATTATATAAAATTTAAAATCCAGTTCCTCAGTCACACCACATTTCAAGTATTTAGGCACGTACAGTTAGTGACCATTGTACTGACTGGTGCAGAAAATAGAGTATCGACATCATCGTAAAAGTTTACAATACTTAGAAGTGATCCATCAAACCTCTTCAATTTACAGTTGGGGAACTAAGGTCCAGGGAGGAAAAGTGCTTTGCCCAAGAACCAGCCCTCCTTGCCATACCCCTCTCCCTTGCCAGAGGTAAAGCAGGGGGCTAGAACCTGCACTTCCCGATGCTGAGCCCCTGCAGCCTTTTCACGAGGCCACACCTGCCCCTCAAAACCATTCTCGTGCATTGAATAAAGGAAGACCAAGTGCAGACCTGAGAGTCTGAGCAGCTGAAGTAGCCGCAGAACAGAGACTTTGAATGCGGCCTTTCAAAGCTCTGGAAGGCCCTCTTCAAGCCCCCAGGATTATTGCTGCTAAGGTTGAGTTGCAAGGGTCTGTGTAATAGCAAGGAAACATCTCTGTGGAGAAGCCCCTGCTCCCCCAGTGAAATCAGTGCTCCCAGAGCACTCCTGCTGGGCCAGCACTTTGTCCCTCAGGGTGGGAGATGCAGACTGTTGTTAGACCGGTTCTAGTGAAGAGATGTCAGTGCATAGATCCGGACCACAGCTCAGGAACTGTACTGCTTCTGCTTCTGGCCCACACTGAGGGGAGCGGGCTACTTGTCTCCTCCCTGTGGAGTTCAAAATCCAGAAGAATTCCGGGGCCCAGATACACGTTGGACTGCAGAGGGCTTTGTCTTTGGAGTTGCACAGATCTTTGTTCAGGTTCTGGCCTGGTGGCTCCAGCTGGGCGACCTCGGATATGACATGTAGTCTCTGATCCTCCCCCCATCAAAATTGCCATAATCCTCTGCTAGGTGCCGTTGTGAGAACTAAAATGAGAGATGAGAGTATATGGCCCAATACCTGGCTCAGAGTAGGAGCAGGAGAAACATTAGTTCCCTTCCCTCCCCTTTATTCCTGCTGCTTCTTGGGTGGCCCACCTACCGCCAGAGTCCTGACATTGTTGGGGTTACTCAGAAGGTAGATACTCACTTTTGGACCTGAGATTCTGGGTCTTCGCCACATTTATTTTCTAAATGGTAGAACTCCCACACCTTGGTTCCCGTGAATTTACTTATTTCCCATTTGTTAGTCATATTCACGGACTGCTTCCTAGTCAAGTGAGATGGTCAGTGGAAAATTCGTTCCATGACATTTGTGTTTTTAGAGTGCAAGGGAAAAGATACACATTTTATGGGGAAAGGAGCCAGCCAGATTATGTTTAATAAGTGCTGTGTGTGTTGTGGGTACTATGCGTAGCACTTGAGACACAGCTGTGAACATGATAAACAAAATTAAAATCATAGAAAATGTAGAGAAGGCCATTCTATAAACTACACATTGAAAGCATACCTTCATATATCTTGCTGTGGATACAGCTCTGACTGGAGCTGTTTGTAAGGAGAGTGGTCGCATTGTCCTCCCAAAGCCCGGCAGTGGAGTCATACTAACTCTCTTTCACCAGTCCCCTGCATTCCGCTAGCCTTCTCGGTGGACAGGTGTCCTGGGAAAGCCCCTTACCCAAAGCCTCCAGCCCTTTTTCTTACAATCCGACATTGCAGTTTACCTTCGATGCTTCCGTAGTCCAAAACAATTTCTTAATTCAATTACCACAAATCATTGCCTGGCCATGTAAAGTCTGGTGAGTTAGCACAGCTGCCTGCAGAAGAAAATATTTGTTCTGCACATGAGCCCCTGTTTGTTTCACGGCCCTTTCCTAGTCAGTTGAGTGCAGATCACCTCTCGAGTGTCCTTTATGTGCCTGATGGGGATGTTAGACACCAGATGGGTAAGATTTGGTCTCCTTCCTGCAAGACTCATGGCGTGGAAGGGAAGCACGTGAAACAGAAACACCTGGTCCATCAGCCTACATTCCATAGGAAGGAACATCATGAGGAAAAGTTGTTTGTCTGGAGAAATATGAGATGGAAGGACGGACAAGAGGAAGAAAGAGGATTCTCAAGTGAGAGGACAGCGTGTGTTAATGCAATACATATCTTTTGCTCAGACTCTCTTTAACAGAATCGAACTCCACCACTGTTTTTTTTTTAATTAAACTATTCATTATGTTAATTTCAGGTATATAATATAGTGATTCAGCAATTATATACATTACAAAATGCTCATGACAGTAAGTGTAGTTACAGCCTTGCCATTCAAGGTTATTATACTATTATTGATTGTGTTTTTTATTCTGTTCTCTTCATCCCTGTGACTTACTTATTTTGTAGTTGGAAGTTTGTACCTCTTAATCCCCTCTATTGTTACTTTGATCTCAAACTGTAAATCCATAGTGTTTAAGAAGGTTCTCTGCTCACTCAACCAAATAGTTGCTCATATCTATTCCTTACTCACGTCTGATACTAAGAAATGTCGCAAAGCTCAAGCATTGTCTTTGTCCTAATAGTTGCCTTAAATTAGGGCTGCTTTCTGTCTTCCACTTGATTCTCAGTGAAACAGAAAGACTTGGAATGAGGTAAGTCATTTGGTACTGTGAGATAAAGGACAGTGCAGCCCGTCACATGGCAATCAGGGAGAAGCTGTGCCTGACCATCTCTACTAAGTGCCAAAGCAACAAAGGGATATGGCAGCCAGAAAGGAATGCCAAGATGCTGGCCAATTTCCTTCAGGCTCTCGGAGGAGAGGTGGGTGTAGGAGGCTGGGGTGGAGGGGCTGGTCACATGCTCGTTCTCCTGGTTCTAGAAACTGGAGGTGTGGCCAGGCTCTCTGTAACTTTCCAAGTAGTGGGCGTGGAGGCTGTGGAAGAGACAGTGGCTCTTCCTGTCAACACCAGGGGCCCCTCCTTGAGTCTGAGTACTGGGTGGCTGGGCTCTGCCAAAGCCCAACACTCAATCACTCAGAAGCCAAAGGAGCCAGATATTCCAAAGCAGGGCTCCCCTCATCCCACATTATGATGGGGCCTAACTGAGGTAGATACTGATAAGAATAAATCCTATAAAGTTTTGTGATGGACAAGCAGTATTACATTTTCAGGGTATCATTTCTTCAGATTGAACTTGTTTCTAAAACTGGATTATGGTGATAGTTATAGTACTCTATACATTCATTAAACATCATTAAACTGTACACTTACAATGGGTGGGTTTTATGGTTACGTAGATTTTATCTCAGTAAAACTGCTTTTAGAAATTTTTTAGTGGCAGTCATCTAGTAATATATACAATTATCAAGTCACTGTGTTGTACATCTGAAACCAGCATAATATTGTATATCAGTGTTGCTGCAATAAAAAAATTTTAAATCAGACCTACTAGCAGATCTTCAAACCCTTTCTTGAGGGCCTGGAGCATTGAACAGGCATTGACTTAAGAAAAATAATGCGTTCAGTGGACTGGCTTTAGGGTTCTTTTTTGCTTGCTCTGCCCCTTTTCCCACCTTTGTGACCTTTCCCCACGTAAGTTGCCTGCTACCGTCCCCTCCTGTCTCAGCCCTCTTGTTCCCCGAAAGAACTGCTTAGTATTTGACTTTTTCATTAATGAATGGGCCTGTTGCCCTGAACTGATTCTTTAATATACTTGCACTTTAAACATGTCTTTCATGGTACAATGATTATATTTAAATCCCCATTCCAGGGATTTAAAACCTTAATGGATGAGATAAAGAGAACTGAAAAAAGGGTGCTTTTCCCTGGAATGACTTCACCTGGGAATCACTACAGGAAGGCCACCATCTATTTTGTCTACAAATAAAAACAACCAGCCAAATCTGATGAAAGATTGTGTTGGTCCGATGTTCTCGGACTTGGCCGTGCGAAGGGCCTTGGGAGCAGAGGGTTATGCTGCGAGACTGGTCCAGCTGTTCCATCCATCCATCAGTGAGTCAGGCACTTCCGAGCTTGTTGTGGTTATAAAGATGGCTGCAGACTTTGAAAGATGATTTATGTCCGTGGGGAGAAACATGGACTCCTAAATACTGACAGACAGGATGGGGATGAATTTAATTAGTTATTAGAGTGTCGCTCTTTTTAACCTTTAAAAGCATTTTGCACGTACCAAGGCAGGAGCAAAGCGATTCCGTGGAGAGAGAATTGGACGGACAGCTAGCCAGTCCGGGTCTGCCCCTCCTCCCGCGCTCTCTAGCTATGCGGACTAAGATGGACCACCTCACGCCTCTGAGCCACAGTTCCCTCAGCTTAGTCAGATGGGACAGTTTCCCCCACCTGCACAGGGTTGTTGTGTGTGGATGAAATCTGTTTACAGGTGCTGCAGGGAGTAATCGAGATTGAGTAAAGGAAGGGGAACGTTACAAGTTAAAGTGAATAGAAATTTCTACAAATAGTAACTATTATTATTGATTCGATCTTCCCAATAAATTTCAGAAAAAAAAAAAGATAACACAGATGATATTTACCTATCTACTGGGTGGCAAGGAAGGGCACCAGTAGCCAAGGGACTTGCCTGCCCAGGATTCATGTTCACATCTCCTGATCAAAACACGGGGTTATCTGGAAGGCGCCGTTTTTAAGATTCAGGATTCGTTTGTACTGTGGTTCAGGGAATCTAGACAGGGAATGTCAACACTAACATCTCAGAACCCTTCCAATTAGTCTCAAGAGTTCGAATATCTCTCTGTTCAATATAACCTGGTGTGTAATCGTTTGTTGGTAATGACCTAGTCCTTGTTTAGCTTCATAGATCTGACTGAACCCGGACATCCCATGGACAAAAAAAAAACACTTGCTTTTTATTGGTATGTTGGACGGAATGCCTCCACACAGCTAGGAAACAATTTTATTTTTCCCCTTTGCAACTCAATTATAAGGCTGAAGGGCACATATAGATTTTTCTGCAGGAAGCAAAGGGTTTTCAGGCTTACTTTATTGGCAGATTTCGGCATCACCTCCACGGTAAAGGGTTAGCTGCTTTTAAGAGACAGAAATGCCTGGACTGAGAAAAAGGAGGGGAAAATAATAATACATTCCAGATCGCCTTGTAAAAAAGAGGGAGCCTTCTAAATCTTGGCCTTTCATTCGTGTCCCGCCGGAGGCCGCTCTCTTTCCAGAGGCTCCGTGAATCAAACAAGAAACAACAACAAGGACCCCGGGTGATGGTAAGAACTCTGAATTAGGAGACAGAAGCCAGGTCAAGGGGCTGTCCCCAAGCCTTGACATATGCTGAGCAGGGGCCCTGGTCAGAACCTGCAGCCTCTGTTCCTTCTTAGTCTATAAAATGAAGGGACTAGGCTGGCTGCTTTATAAATGCCCCCTCTGTAAATTTTCTGGGATTTTGCTTTCTACAGATTTTCTCAGAGTACATCTTTCTTCATTTATGTGTGCACATGAGGATTAAATACTGCAATAAAGGCCAAGTGTGAGAAAAGGTGGAGCGAGGGGGTGACCTTTGGTCCTGGGTCCTGACTTTTCCTGCTGGCCCACCTAGGTGCTAACGAGCCCGTCTCCAGGGCACCAACCTCTGGCCTTCGGACTTGGCGAGATACTCTTTTTGTTTCTCTGTTAAAGTCCCAGAAGGTCCCTGATGCCTCAGACCAGCGCAGCTGCGAGTCAGTGCCCCAGGCTGGACATGTGTCCGGCACGGCATCTGGAACCAAACTGAAAGCAGGGGGCATATTGGGAGCCAGTGTTCCTGCAGTCGGAATATTTGCAACCATTTTCTAGTCCAGTGGAGCTCTCGATGGCTCCAGTGGCTTCTCAGGACTCGTTTCAACCTGCCCTGAGATCGGTGTGTGAACAGGCCCCTCCCTGTCCTGAGGTCCATACGCAGCCTGGGCAGCACCCTGGGTCCCATGGATGAGAGGACTCCCTGAGTCGGAGGGGACAGCCTTTCTCTCCAGCGCTGGGTTGTCTGTCGACAGTAACCTTAGAACTCTCTGTAAAAGATGAAAACGTAGGAAAATGACTCCCATTTTCAGTGCACCAAGCAGCAAGCAGGGCATGATCGCCCGAGGGCTGTGGCATCTGGCACAATACTCAGTTGGCAGAACCACGCCGTCTTGGACGGGTGGTAAGCTCAGGATTCAGCCTGCGCTCCTGGGCAGTAGCAATGGTGGGGGCCGGGCAGGAGACAGACGGGAGAGAGAACGAGAGAGAGGAGTGAATATGGAACCGAAAGTATTACTGTTGGAATCTCTGGAGAAAGATGGCTCCTGGACATACAGAATTTTCAATACAGTTCAAAAAAGGAATGACTCTTCTGGTTTTTCCATTTATTATAGCTTCCCAAAGCTTATTTTTAGTAGAACTAAGAGTGCCGCCTACCCCTGTACTCATTTTCTACAGATTTGAAAATTTGCTATTATCCTGTCCCTCCAGAGGTACCTTCTATTTCTAAGACATTAGTGCCATGGAGGGGGTGGAAATAGGGCATTTCTGAGAGAAAGGAGCTTTAAATATTTGCATTCTATTTTGATTAGTATTTTGCTGCTTCTCTCAGTTCATTCTGAATCAGGGAAAACATATTTAAATGGAAAGAAATTGGTGCCAAGGATCTCTGGACACCAAAGGTCCCCTCCTGCTCCAGACACACAAACACAACAAGGTCAGCTTGGAGCTGGACTGACAGTGGCCCTAACACAGGCCTCACCCAGATGGATCAACTACAAATTCAACTGAAGACAACACCCAGGCCCAGGGCGAGCCATGGGCAGGAGAGAGACCACATGAACATGTGGCCTGTGTATTTCTGGGTGGAGGTGGGGAATTCCAAGCAGTCAGGCAGACAGGCAAACCCCATGCCCAGGCCCAGAGGCCAGAAGCAGGTATCTATGAATGGAAGAAGTTAATTGTGCACCTAGGAGCAAGATTCTGACAATAAAGTGGGCTGCTGAAGAACTATAATATTTGAGTTCTGACTAGAGCTACACAGCTCAGTGGCTTTGCACAGACCCCTTCACACCTGGGCAGCTTTGCCAAATTAGACATGGGATTAGATGGTGTGCAGCACGTGCTCTCTTTCCCATTACCTCTTGGAGTGGCTGCTTATTCCGGAAAGAAAGCTGAATATAGGCATCCTCTGCCCATCCCTCCTCCTTTTATAAAGTGATGGGTTTGTAACAACATGGTTGTCAGGGTATCACAGGGATATCAGCGGTCAAGTTTTGAGAAAATAATGCTCTATTAGATGTCTATGCATGGCCTCTTCCAGCTCGGAGAAGTCACAATTAGCCTAAACTGTGAGATCTGGAAGGGACTTCAGAGATCTTTTATCAAACTCATTGTCATGTAGTTGAGGTCCCTGAGCCCAGAGAGAGGATGTCAGCGGCTCAAAGTCACCTAGCAGGTGCCTTATAAGGGTTGATCGGTCATATCTTAGGGACTTTTCTATTGTTCTTTTGACTGATTCTTGAAGACAGGATGGCTGCTGTGACATGACGTGCCTGTAGGGAATTAGATCCCTCTGACCACCCCTGATTGCCTCGTTGCTTTCCTCCCCAACTCTCCCGTGCTGGGCACCCCTGAGCAAGTTGTTTTCCTGTCTGTGCTGCATGTACTGCATGTGTGAAATGCAGATGCCGCTGCTGCTGGTGGCAATGGTGATACTGCCCTCCCGCACTGGTCAGGTGGTCCAGAATGAGCTTTAGAGTCAAAAATGTGGGTTCCTATCCTGACGTTCCTTCATTATAGCTGCTTGGAGCAATTGGGGTCACTTCTTCTCTCTCCAGTTTCCTTGATGTTAAAATGGGGGTAATGATCCTTGACTCTAAGTTGTTGCAAGGATTAAATGATAAAATATGTATAAAGATCTTAACACAGGGGCTCAGTGAATGGCCACTGCTATTACTGAAATTGCCAACAATACAAATGAATTAGAAAAATGTAGGTAAAACTCCTTTAAAAGTCATAACGTGTTTAAATTATTTAAATTTATTATTTAAAATGTTAGTCATTATTAACGAAAGTAGCACAGTATCCATCCCAAGCTGTTGTTAAAATTCCTGCGCATCGAGCAGTCGGACCAGCCCAGAGCTGGGTGCTAGATCCGCTTGCTCAGACAGCTTAAATCACTCGTCTGCCTCTGCTACAGTCCGGCTATTTCTGACATGGCCAAAGCGATCACAGAGGGCATTAAACTGCAGAGGAGAAACTACAAACAAGATTTCACAGAGGGAGAGATTTCCTATAATGGTCGGGACCACCTCCCTGCCAGTTTGATTTCCTGTGCAGATGAGTGCGTTGGAAAGATTTATGTGGGCTCGACCTTCACACCCTGTTTGGAAATTACACATACAAATGGTACTTTAATGGTATGTGTGGCAGCTGGGGGGTTGCGTTAATTACATTTGAATAGAGAGATGGTGATAACTCACTAGCTCAGCCCCTGGTAGTTAATTTTGTTGCATCCAGGGGAAAATTCTGTTGGGGTCTATGAGTAGCTGTGGTGCAATTAGGCGGCGAGAAGGTTTCTGTCGGTGCACTTGCTATTGATTAGTATTTACTTTAAGAAGAGTAAAAGCTACTCCCTGCGCCAGAGCTGCCTAAGCTGTCAGGGACGGGGCTACACGTTTCAGAGATGCATACCAGGCTTTTTCCCGTATTATGGACCCCCCAAAAGAGAGCCCAGGGCCCAGTGTAAAGATCTCCCCAACTGGTTTTAATGATGCTGAAATAAAAGACACATACCACAGCCAAGATCTCATTAAAAGAAGGAAGTCTTTTTGTAGATTTGCTTATTTATTTATGAAACACCTCTGAAATATTTATAAATGCTTTCCTGATATTTGTCTGAAAATACATTTTAGGGCTTCTTTGGTGGAAGGCAGGGGGAGGGGAGGGAAGGTGATGAAGGAGAGGATGTGAGTGGAAGAAAACGAGTGAATTCGGCAGTTTCTTTCCGTGGCGACGAAACGGATGCACCAGGGTGTAGGACTGCGTCACCAGGGGGTGCCCCAAGAACCACAGACTAACCTGCTCAGCACAGGTGCCCCAGCTTGCCAGGACCTCCTAAACAGAAGCAGTGGCCATCGCAAGTGGTCTGTTTAATTTTCCTGACGGAACCGGGGCAGGTGCAGATGTTCTCAAGGCCTTTACGACTTCCTTCACTTTTGGAGCTATTTATTCATTGAAATACTAGTTATACTACCCCTTGCCGCAGCCCCACTTTCATCTGTTTAGCAACTGCTTTCTACCAAACACAAAAGAGCTCAGCGATGACACTGGTGTCTTAATTAACCATTGAATACCTTATAGAGCAACTGTCACAACTCTGTCACTTGAAAGAAAAAGCACAGTGGTCCCGGCTTTAAAAAAAAAACACATACACAGAAGAGAAGTTGATCTAATGAGCTATCTTTGATGTGTCTTAAGAACTATAGTTTTTATCATCATGCTTTGCACTAACATAGCAATGCAAATTAGTCTCAGGCTGCTCTGGAGGAAGCCAGTGAATTTACTTTTTCCCCCGCCTTTCAGAAAGAGAACTTGGTTGCACCAGTGGCTCGGGAAAGCGGTCCAAGATCAGAGATGATAACAGGGCTAAGTCTGCATGCCAGTTAAAAGTAGAGGAGAGGCTAATGTAAGCGTATAAGCTTATATAACCAAAGTGTTTCCAAGCCTTTCCAACCCGCGGGTATGAATGAGTCTCATTACCATCGAGACCACAGTCTCAAGCCCTCAACCCTTAGGCCTGGATGGGTTCAAACACCAGCCACATAACGAAGGAGAATGTCAGACCCGTCGGAACACCTTCCCATCTCTCAGACTTGTGGCTGAGTCCAGCTGGCCCTGCCAGATTCTTCCACGGTAACCCTTGTTCTTCATCCCAGTCTTCTGACTTTTGCCCCTGCGTTCCTCCTCAAGTGGTCATACTTGTCTGTATGTGTCTGAATCCCCAGTGTTGCTAAGGTTCAAGCCTGCCTCCCCCAACAAGGGAAATCCTTAGCCCTCATGCAAATCATTATTTAGGGAAAAGACTCATTTTACTCCACACACCATGTGTCTAAAACTCTACTCTGTCCCAACACGGACCTCCAGATCTTAAAGGTAAACCTCGTAAGAGAGGAGGCCATTAGTAAAACCCAGGATTCATCTTGGGGAGGATAAATGTGCAAATGGCATAATGACTGACTTGTTTCAAATATATCACTACAATTATATGGTATTTGAAACATTACAAAGGGCATCATTGCCTAGCAACTGGACTTCAGTATTTAGGACCTAAATACTTGTTAAGTTGTTTGGATGTAATTAATAAACAGAACTGAGGTATTTCCTTTCAGACCCCTAAAGGGCAAAACAAATGCTGTTCCCACCATTAAGCTCATGGTCCAGAATTAGTAGACACTTGGCCTGAGTTATAGGGAAATCATGGTGACCCAAGGAATGTGATTATTGACCACTCATTTTTTAAAGCAAACAAGATACTTTATGTATCAGTATATATGAATGCAAAACATACCCCCAAAGGCTTATCAAATCAATAGGGTGTTAAAGCATTCATAACTGGAGCTTGCCATGGAAATTTTAACATGTTAGAAGATCTCATACTCATTGCCACATTATTTAAATCACCGTATGTGAACTTTTAGACTGGCCTTCTTCTATTTTGCATAATTCTAAATTCAGAGTCCCTGGGAAGGTAATCAGCCCTGTAATGACTATTGTGTTTCTGTTTATTTCTGTGTGTGCTCATCTGTGAACTTACGTCAGGATAGCAGGGTGCATTCTGAATGTCGACTCTCCTAATTTGCCACCTCGAATTGCACAGCACTTGGGGAAAGAGTTGGTGAATATAGTTGTTTCGCCAGTTGAATTTCAAAATAAAGCAGATCTTTGAAAATCAGTACCAGTGCCTGGGGCCTAAAGAAACTGAGGTCTGATGCAGAGTGGACCAAGCTAGGACTTCTGAGGCCATGGACTCACGCTGGGCAGGATGATTCCGCAAGACTTCCTGTATATAAAGCTTCTTGCCAAATAGGCCAACAGGGCCCATAGATGTGTCCAGCAGCAGAAACAATGGATCCTGCTGGTCTCTGCCAAGGGTGCCCCCGGGAAGGCAGCGTCCCTTGATGTACTCTAACGTTGCAGTGAGAAGGGTCTGGAGCCAGGTTTTGCTTGCTCCGTGTGTAATAAGCCTCCTCTCCCTGGTGACATTGTCTGCTCCTCAGGACAGAGTCTGTACCGGCTTCTCCTGGGACTTCCAGAATGACCAAATTAAGTATTGGGCCTCTGGCTGGTGCCTGATGCATACCTGTTGACTTCATTTCCCTGAGCTGGAAGGCTCAGCCAATAAGGTCAGGATAATGTCCCAGACCAGAGGGCAGGGCCAGAACTCCATCCTCTCCACAATGCTTCAGAGAAGCCTACTTTCTTTTTTTTCAACTTTATTTTGTGTCTGGGAGAAATCCTCAGTTAGGAGCTAATAAACTTGAACATTTGCATATCTTACTTTTAGCAAAGAACATGTCCTCCAATTCAGAGCCTTCTGCAGGCAGGTATGGAAGAGAGCAAAACCCTTCTGTGGGAGGTGGGCTGGGTCCAGCTCTCCACAGGTGAAGGTGCGCTTCTTTTCCCAGTTCTGAGCTCAGCAAACTTACCCATGGTGGGGAGTTCTGTAACAGAAACTGGCCAGCGCTACAGAGTTTTTCCTCTCAGTTAGCCAGTGTAAAGCATATGTCGCGTGTTTCTTCTGACTACCTTAGTTCTCTTTGCCATTCTTTTCCCGAACAAGGTTTAAACCATCTTTCAGCTCTGTAGACATGCCTATAAAGCAGCATAGAACAGAGTCAGAATAGGAGCAGGGCCTGGAAGCCTTGTTGCTTCCCTGGGCCTGGATTCTAGATGCCAAACAGCGAGTATGTAAGCAGAGTTCTTAGTTGTTGGTCATTACTCACATGTAGAAAGAGTCCCTTCCTTCATCTCCGATGAACCTTCAAGAAGCTGATTCACAGCTCACAAATTCCTGTTAACAAGGATTGCCTGGTAAACTTTGTGTTACTCTATGGTTTTTGAAGTAAGCAACATTTGAGATCAAGATAAGTAGAAATGTATCTGTTTGGATCCCTGGAGCATTTACTGCAGAATTTACCCGGTGACCATATGACACTACCAGGATATATTAAAGACTAAAAAGTGAAAGAGAAATACAACCGGAGCTCCATTATAGCAAGTCTTGTTGTAATTCTGATGTATCTGTAATGTTGTCCAATTCACATTTCCCTATATAGCATAGAAGAAAAATCTGATTTGATATGGTTGGTTAGCCTTTTGGTTCCCAGACAGTGAGCCGAGGTACCCTGGGCATGGCACAACTCAGAACAGTGCCAGGAAATAATTTAAATAATTGAGGTAAGTGCATCAATTCTTGATGTCTGTCCGATACTGTGCAAACTACTAGCGCAAGCTAGTTCAGTTTCACTATTAGAGCATGCAGTATTCTTTTCAGTGATGTCATGCCTCTGCTCAGCTAGGTTTTTGACAGTTGCTATAATACAGAGCAGTACCGTGTGGTACCCTCTGGAGCAGGAAATGAGTGCGAGGGTTTCCAATCCAATGCCAGGTTTGAGATGATGTGAGGACCTCAGCAGGCACATGAACCTCGTTAGTAAGGACCTGTGATTATGTAACAGTGAAATAAAAATAATACTTTTCTTTCTATTTATGTGTATTATTTTCAAAAACTATTAAATTGTTAGGACCTAAATACTTGTTAAGTTGTTTGGATGTAATTAATAAACAGAACTGAGGTATTTCCTTTAGCCTAGGAATGCCGTAAAAAATTACTGGTACATTAATAATGAAACAAGAGTATTTGGGAACTTCTGGGTTAGAAAGTTCAAAAGGTAAAATAATCAATGTTTGTCATTGACTAAGTGACAGGGAGTATTTACTGTGTGCCTGTTACTTATCAGGATAATTTCAAAACTAAAGACACACACACACACACACACACACACACACACACACACACACACACA
>JAQQAC010011331.1:14253248-14353383 GCA_029783875.1 Phataginus tricuspis
CACACACACACACACACACACACACACACACACACACACACACACACGATCTCTCTGCCCAAATTGGGTGGGAGGCAGGCAGGAATAATAGTACAGATGTAATATGTGCCCAGGCCAGAAACTTCACTTGTAGTCTTATGGTATCTGTATAAAACCCTATGAGGAAAGTCATATGATCCTCATTTTATAGATTACAAGACAGTTTCAGAAATAAGATATTTATTTAAGTAAAATAAATACTGCACATTGGTAATGAGCGAGCAGGTAATGAGCGACTGTCTGGCTCTGCTCTGTCTGATTCTGAAGCACATTCAGCCTCGTACTACCAGTGTCCTGGGCGATGGTGACAGCGATACTGAAAGCCATCCCCGTATTTTGACATAGATCAAGAAGATGACATTGCAGGACTTCCGTGGCCGTCCAGGTACCTTGTGCGCTCTCAGGCCACCATTGTTTATATTTTCCTGTGCTGATCATTTTGTGAACTTACTTAATTCTGTGTGTGAGCCATGTGTTTTAATTCTTTCTTTTCCCCCTGGTGATGTGACTGAACCATTTCACTTCGAAACACTCCATTTGGCAGACAATAAATGACCCTTTTCTTTCTATTTCTTTATTTTTTATTTTGGTATCATTGATATACAATTACATGAGCAACATTGTGGTTACTAGATTCCCCCCATTATCAAGACTGGTTGATTCACAAGAGGATACCGGAACTTGGTTTGGAACCTGTTTCACAGCATCAGGCTGCTGAGAAAATGAGTAAATCACAGTATTGGTTCCAACAATCATCCATACTCTCCCTTGGTTTTATTTATTTATTTATTTATTTATTTTGGTATCATTAATATACAAATCACATGGGCAACATTGTGGTTACTAGATTCCCCCCATTATCAAGTCCCCACCACATGGCCCATTACAGTCACTGTCCATCAGCGTAGTAAGATGCTATAGAATCACTACTTGCCTTCTCTGTCCTATACAGCCCTCCCTGTGCCCCCCCCGACATTATGTGTGCTAATTGTAATGCCCCTTTTTCCCCTTCTCCCTCCCTTCCCACCCATCCTCCCCAGTCCCTTTCCCTTTGGTAACTGTTAGTCCATTCTTGGGTTCTGTGAGTCTGCTGATGTTTTGTTCCTTCAGTTTTTGCTTTGTTCTTATACTCCACAGATGAGTGAAATCATTTGGTACTTGTCTTTCTCCACCTGGCTTATTTCACTGAGCATAATACCCTCTAGCTCCATCCATATTATCGCAAATGGTAGGATTTGTTTTCTTCTTATGGCTGAATAATATTCCATTGTGTATATGTACCACATCTTCTTTATCCATTCATCTACTGATGGACACTTAGGTTGCTTCCATTTCTTGGCTATTGTAAATAGTGCTGCGATAAACATAGGGGTGCATAAGTCTTTTTCAAACTGGGTGGCTGCATTCTTAGGGTAAATTCCTAGGAGTGGAATTCCTGGGTCAAATGGTATTTCTATTTTGAGTTTTTTGACATACTTCCATACTGCTTTCCACAATGGTTGAGCTAGTTTACATTCGCACCAGCAGTGTAGGAGGGTTTCCCTTTCTCCACATCCTCACCAACATTTGTTGTTGTTTGTGTTTTGGATGTTGGCCATCCTCATGGGTGTGAGGTGATATCTCATTGTGGTTTTAATTCGCATTTCCCTGATAATTAGCGATGTGGAGCATCTTTTCATGTGCCTGTTGGCCATCTGAATTTCTCCTTTGGAGAAGTGTCTGTTCATATTCTCTGTCCATTTTTTAATAGGGTTATTTGCTTTTTGGGTGTTGAGGAGTGTGAGTTCTTTATATATTTTGGATGTTAGTCCCTGTCAGATGTGTCATTTACAAATATATTCTCCATACTGTAGGATGCCTTTTAGTTCTGCTGATGGTGTCCTTTGCTGTACAGAAGCTTTTTAGCTTGATGTAGTCCCATTTGTTCATTTTTTATTTTGTTTCTTTTGCCCAAGGAGATGAATTCAGGAAAAAGTTGCTCATGTTTATATTCAAGAGATTTTTGCCTATGTTTCCTTCTAAGAGTTTTATGGTTTCATGACTTACATTCAGGTCTTTAATCCTTTTGAGTTTACTTTTGTGTATGGGATAGACAGTAGTCCAGTTTCATTCTCTTACATGTAGCTGTAGAGTTTTGCCAATACCAGCTGTTGAAGAGGCTGTCATTTCCCCATTGTATGTCCATGGCCCCTTTATCGTATATTAATTGACCATGTATGCTTGGGTTTATATCAGGGCTCTCTAGTCTGTTCCATTGGTCTATGGGTCTGTTCTTGTGCCAGTACCAAATTGTCTTGATTACTGTGGCTTTGTAGTAGAGCTTGAAGTTGGGGAGCATAATCCCCCCTGCTTTATTCTTCCTTCTCAGGATTGCTTTGGCTATTCAGGGTCTTTTGTGGTTCCATATGAATTTTAGAACTATGTGCTCTAGTTCATTGAAGAATGCTGTTGGTATTCTGATAGGGGTTGCATTGAATCTAGATTGCTTTAGGCAGGATGGCCATTTTGACAATATTAATTCTTCCTATCCATGAGCACAGGATGTATTTCCATTTATTAGTATCTTCTTTAATTTCTCTCATGAGTGTCTTATAGTTTTCAGGGTATAGGTCTTTCACTTCCTTGTTTAGGTTTATTCCTAGGTATTTAATTCTTTTTGGTGCAATTGTGAATGGGAAATTGTTTTCCTGATTTCTTTCTGCTAGTTCATCTTTAGTGTATATAGGAATGCAACAGATTTCTGTGTATTAATTTTGTATCCTGCAACTTTGCTGAATTCAGATATTAGAGCTAGTAGTTTTGAAGTGGATTCTTTAGGGTTTTTTAATATATAATATCATGTCATCTGCAAACAGGGACAGTTTTAACTTCTTCCTTGCCAATCTGGATGCCTTTTATTTATTTGTGTTGTCTGATTGCCGTGGCTAGGACCTCCAGAACCATACTGAATAAAAGTGGGGATAATGGGCATCCTTGTCTTGTTCCTGATCTTAAAGGAAAAGCTTTCAGCTTCTCGCTGTTAAGTATGATGTTAGCTGTGGGTTTGTCTTATATGGCCTTTATTATGTTGAGGTATTTGCCCTCTATACCCATTTTGTTGAGAGTTTTTATCATGAATGGATGTTGAATTTTATCAAATGGTTTTTCAGCATCTTTGGAGATGATCATGTGGTTTTTGTCCTTTTTTTGTTAATGTGGTGGATGATGTTGATGGATTTTCGAATGTTGTACCATCCTTGCATCCCTGGAATAAATCGTACTTGATTGATATAGGACCCTTTTAATATTGGACTTTGTGGCTTGTACCCAACAAAGTTAAAAAGCATCAAATGATGCCAGCTGTGTTATAGCTGTGAGGTTGTGTGATGTACAACCTTAACCCACAGTAATCTGAACAACTCAGGGAAGGAGCCTTCCATTCAGAGCAATGGAAAAAGGCTATTTTGCTCTTTCCAGGAAACAACTAAAATAAATCTGCAGAAAACTTGCCTTCCTGATGTTTACATAGGGAAAAACAGGTCGTGGGATGAAAGCTAGCATGATGCTGGATGTCCCTTGCCCTCTTATGTTGGCTGGATTAGAGAGTCCTTTAACTTTGTGGTCTGACATTTGTATAATGGATATTCTGTACATACATTTCCCCAGATTTTGTTGATTCTGAGATTCCTCCAGCTCCATCCTGATAAAGCTGTATTTCATCTAGGTTTACTTAGTCGTTTGTTTAGTTTAAAGTGTGGGGAGTTGTTTTGGAAAGTGGGTTGCTCCTTGGCACTGAAAAGACTTTTTGCTGACGTCCCTACCTGGTGGAATAGCAAGAGGTGGTTTCAGTAATGGTCAAGCACAGGGTCAGATATCTGTCAACCTGACTGTAAGGGAATAAGAAACATCGCTAAAAACTGCCGGGTTATGATTGCTCAGGAAACTCCCTGTCTGGGTTACTTACCTTTTATTACTAACTTTTTACCCAGTCACTATGCTGGGTTTCCCCTTTTTCCCCTCAGAAAAGTTAGTAATCATGTCATGTCATTTCCAATCTATGTTTGTGCATTTCGATCAGTTAAGAGCTGTGAAGGTACCGTGTCCGTATTGGGACATGTACTTGGGCTTGTTGAGTGGGAATCTGCTTTTGACCTGCCCAGGTGGCTGCATGCAGACTTCTCTGCTGTCTAGGTTGAGGACTTTTGACCATCATGTATTCATATTTACCTCTCTGAGATCTTGCCTAGGAGATTCTAAAGTAGGGTGGGGAAAGATGCATGTGTAGAAGATGTCTGTATATCAGCTGCCCTGTGAAGGCTCGGTAATGGTCTCTATAGCACTGTGGACAATCGCTGAAGGCTTGGAGATGAAATGTTCTCCTAGTACCCTGAGTAGGATGTGGATCAGCCCTGACCCCATGCTGCTTTACAATGGCTTGAAGATCAGTCACTGCCCGTGGAACTCTTTGCTAGATGTTTTTTAAAATCTCCAGGGCATATCTACCATGGTGTCATCCATTAATAAGTCTGAAATCATGGCTTGGCTTGTCCCCCACCCCACCCCCTAGAACCTCATATCAGATCCCTGAAAACTATATGCTGGATAGAACTTCTTCACAATAATTTTGAATGATTGTTCTTGGAGCACCTCCCCATCTAACCCTGTGTGGTATTTCTCAAAAAACGTCACCTTGTTTTCTCAAGGGTTCCGCTCTCCGGCCTTCCTGCCTCCACTTTAACCATAGACAACCTAAAAGCTGTATCAAGATTCACCAGTTCTGTTTACTTCTGTTCCTCGAGGCTAGAACGAAGGACGAAGCCCAGGCACCCAGTAAACAAAAGGCCTCCCAAGCCATCCTGACCCACCACAAACATGCTTTGGGGTCACCAGAACCAGGTGTGAATGTTAGTTCTGTCCCTTACTAATATGCAGCTTGACAAAGCTGAGCTCCTGTTTCTTTAGCCTGTAGAGAAAATAATTGTGCTTCAATATGCTCTTACGTCATATGTTAGATGAGCTGATGCACGTAAAATGCCTGCATACACTAAGTGCTCAAGGGTTACAGCTTCTTTTCCTAATCTTGCAGTATCTTAACTACTACCTATGGTCCATCTTCAACATTTGTTCCTCCAGGATAAGGATAAAAGGAGGTAAGGGTGGAGGGAAATACCAAATCCTTTCTCTCAATGTGTGCCTTGTCTGTTCTTTCCACAGGGTCTCCCTCTCTTTATTGTGGGCACAGTTTTGTTTTCCCAAGTACATGACTTGGGGCTTAAGAAGAAGCTCAAGAAAACTGAAGTAAATGAATTAAGATGTGGGATTAACTGTTACCAACTCTTACAGGACTGGGTACACATTAGCTGTAGACAGACATGAAATTTCCAAGTTCACCTCTTTCATTTAAGCTTCATCTTTTCCATTAAAGTGCAATTTCATGAGAACTTCCACATAAATAAAATTCAGAGGTAATTTGGAAAAAAAGCGCTTCGATTTGGGGTGCTCAGAGATATACATGTGCAGATCTATGCAATGGATGTGGGACACAAATGCACGGATTCTTCACTGAGCAGTGGTAGATCAGACCGATGGAAACTTTTATCCTCGCCCCCAAAAACAGGCATTCGTGGTCTCTGGACATGTCACCAAGATAACTGGTTCACACTTTCCTTTACATATTCATCTAGCATTCATACCCTCTCTTCCACAAGAAAAGGATTTGAGGCAACCGTTGGACTTGATCTTTACCGAAGTAGAGATTTGTGTGTACATCCTGATTACTCACTGATCCCACAGGCAAAGATCTTGAGATGTCATTGTTGAGATAATGAGTACAAAGCCTGATATGTAATCAAGTCAGGGCAGAACTGGAGTGAAACTTGTCGAACTGTGGGTAGAGCTCCCTACCAGCAGATGAGCGGAGCAGGCAAAACGGCTGTCCTTGCTAACCTCCCCTGGGCCCCTCTCTCCTTTTTTATGGCTATTGGCTCAGGCCTGCAGCCCCCTCTCCCAAGTGACCCGTATTCTCCTTGTTCCCACTGCTGCCCATTAAACCACACGCACACACAGCCTGGTGACCTGCTCTTGAGCTGTCCTTCCCGGGATGTGCGCTGGTTCCTTTATCTCTTCCCAGCTTGACTAGGCTTATCCATCCTGACCTCCCTCTCCCTGGCCAGTCAGCCTGTGAGAAAGGGGGCTTACACCGCGGAGCCCCATCCAGACCCCCACCCCATGTGCTCATCCTGTTTACTTTTTCATCACAGGTAGCGATTATTAGTCCCTCTTTAGAAATGATAAAGCTGAACCTCTTAGAGATGAAGTGACTCACCCAAGTTCACAGTGTCAGGAAAGGGTGGCTGTTAGATTCCAGCTCAGGTCTGTGTAACTCCAAGGCTAAATTTAAATTCTCTTGGGTCTGCAACCATAATAAAAGACTTGCTAAATTCCCTTGAGTTTTGCTGATTAGGTTTAATGGGTTGCTTCTCAGAATAATTTAATGTGAGAAGTGTTCCTGGACTTAAACTATCTTAAGAATTTTTCTTTCAATAGTGCAAGTTTAGGCATAAGGTAGATTGGGAAGGGGAATATTTGGGGGTTGGAATTTTTGGTCATCCCCTCATATCCCATTATGTTAAAGAATAGTCTAGTATATTAATGCCTGAAACAAGGTTTGTAATGAAGACTTGCCGTATGGACATCAGGAGAAATATTTTTGTCTGGCACATGGATGTTTTTAAAGGGTCTAATGGTGGAAATGGAAAATTCAGAAATTTAGTCTGTATCCAAGGGGGTAAAATCAATCCTTATTCACACATGGAGTGTTTCCTGGGTGTGTGTGTTCTCCATTGAGTGGCGCTGATGACGTCCAGGATGCGTTAGCTTCCATAGCCGACATGAGAACCAAAGATTGTGGGCCAGAAAAAGTAAAGTGTAACCATCTAGGAGGCAGATAAGAAAATGGCTTTGCCAGGTCCTCCTCTTGTGGAGATAAACACAGAGCATCTCTCAGTGCTTAAAGTAAAGTATCAGTGGGGTTTTTTCCTACACACTAGCTTAATGAGCAGAGACAGACCTCCATGATCCAGGGATAGGAGCTACAGAGACTGCTCAGAAATATAGCGCAAGTCCTGACTGATGGTTTTAAGAGAGTAAACAAGATGCCCCATTACTGAGAGAATTAAAATGTGTACTCTTAGAAGCTGCCAGTGAAGAAGGGCCTATTATCAGTGTGTGCCTTTTTCTAATTAAAAAAAGGAATCACCTATCCATGTTTAAGGAAGAAATTTAAGCTCTCGCCCTCACCGAATGAACAAATTGAGCGGTTAAACCTTTAGGAAAGAGACTATGTGCAAAAAGGTGAAGAGCTGAAGTAAGAGTATTAGTTTTAGCAGCCACGCATTAATTGTTGTCGGGGAAATTGCCGACAGGAAAGGGCTGTAGCTGAACCCGTGTGTTGTTCGGGCAAGCCTCTGCAGCAGGCACTAGGCACCTCTAACGATTTATTTCCAGCCACTGACTTTGCTGTGAATGACACAGACTCTTTTATTTTATTTTTTAAAAAAGAAGCCTCCGCCTAAGGAGACGCCGTGCTTCTTGTAAGACGCCAAGCTGTTGAAGGAGCTGCCCTGAGAGGAAGGTGGGGGCAGGGGGAGTAGATTTTCTGAGATTTTCCGATACTAAAACCCATTTACGACTGTTGAGGACGGAGGATTTAGCTCTCACTAATCCTTAAGTGACTTGTTTTGACAGAGCCTTTATAGGAGGTTTTCTCGGTAACTTTAGTCTGCTCTAAAGGAGCAATCACTCATTTTTTGTTTTCTTAATATTTTTTCCCTGTTTTAGGCAGGCCAGTTAATGACCTTCATGTATGTTCCAAAAGAGCGAGAGAATCCGATCCGAACCGCTTGCTGTAGAAGCTCGGGAACGTTTGGACTGTCTTGGGTCTTCCATTCTCTTTCTTCCCTCCGGGTGTCAAGGGCCTGGATTTCATTTCGGGGGTCATGGGGCCGCCTCGGCAGATTCTTTGACTGGAGCTTGTGGAGATGGAGCCCTACTTTCTATTTACACTGCACTTCCTCTGCATAAAGACATTTTCTCCTGCTTGAGGCACGAGCATGGGGACCCCGGGTTTTTAGGCCTCCCGGGGTTTGCTTTGCTCAGAGGGCCATTATCTTTTTAGAGGTGACCAACGGAGGTGAAGCACCCTGCTCGCCCCCTTGTGAAAGGGGCTGCTGTACACGGAGGCCGGGACAACGGGCCCGCCCGTCTGTGGGCTTCTATTTCCCATCCTGCCTGCTTCTGCAGGGGTTTTTTAATTCCACCTCTCATCCTATCTTCCACTCTCTAATTAAGTCCCGCCCAGAAGACTGAGGGGTCTTCGCAGCCCAGACATTCTCACAGTGTGGTCCCCAGACGAGCGGCGTCCGCACTTCCCGGGCACCCAGGAGGAATGTGGGTTCGCAGGCCCCACCCCACACCTACCGGATCAGGACGTCTAGGAGCGCGGCCCAGCAATCTGAGTCTGAGGCCAGCTTCCATTTGAGAAGCTCTACATCTAGTTCCTCACGCACCTCATTTGCAGGGAGGACTGCAAAGGAACCATCCTCCCAAGCAGCTCCCTCAAAAACCCCCAGATTTGTGACTCCATAGTCCATTTTGGTTTGTGACTTAGAAAGCCTCATCTGCACGGTTAGCCTTCTGGTCCTAATTTATGATGGGGTTTGCTATATTTTTTTCCTAATTTCAGTAAACCATGCCAGGGACAAGATTGCTGTTAGGGTGTGGCAAGAGAAATGTGTGAGTTTTCACAAAAGTGTACAAAACTCTAGACAAGCATTAACATATTGAGTTTTAAATTATTCTTGAGACTTTTTTGAAAGCTGCCTGCTTTAATCCTCTTGTCAGGGAGCTGCCGTGTTAAAAAAATGATCGCCGAAGCGGCTTTGCCAGCCTCCCAGAGAAAGTCAGCTGGAAGAGTTCATCCCAGGAAGGACGGTGTCTGTACCCATGTGGCTGACAGAGATCATTTTTAGAGAAAGCAGGCTGCTGTGACATTGTTTCTGAGGAGAGGAGCATTGTGGGGGCCTCTGGGGGTGGACGTGTGGTCCTCCTGTAGGCACGTCCGTGTTGAAATGGCTTCTTGGCGGGTGGTGATGGCTGCTGTGGACTGGGGACCCAGGAGAGTGGGATTCGGGTCGTGGTTCTTGCTTCACAAGTTGCACAACCTTGGACAGGTCTGTTAGCATCTCTTGACGTTTTTAGTTTTCTCATTTATAAAATAGAGGAGGTTCTATCAGGTGACCTCAAAAGGTCCTTTCAGCTCTGAAATTTATGGCTCTGGGATTCCGTCTCCCATCTGCCTCCCTGTGCCATCTCCCCCTTGTGCCCAGGAACAGTCAAGTTTATTGATCCTTCAGAGGCTCTGTCACCCACTTCTCCTTCCTCCATGCCCCTTCTTCCCCGAGAAGCCTCTTTCTTACAGGGCTTTAAAAAATAAAGGCAGGTAGGAGGGAGTGTTTTCAGCTGCTTGAAAATTCGACTGCAAATTGTGCTGATTTCTCGCGGAGGGGTACGGTGGGTACCTAAAGATGATAGAGTCTAGGGTAGAGGTTTTGCTGCCCAAAAACCCTTCAGAGAAACTTGAAATGAAAATGTGTGATAGCCTCTTCCCTCAGAAAACCGGGGCTCCAGGCCTAATCCCATTCCCTCTTGCCCTGTCCTCTGAAAAAACCAAGCTGCTAAAAACATAGTGGAGGTGAGACAAAGGACATGGCTGCTAATTGCTATTGAGCATTAGGATGGGGGTTTAGGGAAGGTCCTATCAGCAGCTAGCATTTGCTTCCAGTTCTGGGAATTCTCCTGTCTTTGGTTAAAGCCGTGTCCTTGGGTGACCTGGCAAAGCAGGTCACTTGACGTTGAAGACATCCTGGTGATTCTCGTCAGGCCACCACGCCAAGATGAAGTTTGCAGGTCAGATGCCCCTTTGCAAGCCCAGGGCATATGGGGAGAATTCCTCTCTAACCCCAAACTGTCAGAGAAGCGTGGGGCCCTGGGAGAGGGGATAGGCGGGCGAGTGTTCCCGGTTTCTCATCACTTCCTGTCCCAGGAAGGTGTCCTTTAGATCTTGTAGGCTATTCCAGCTCCATTTAAGTACAATAGTAATGTGACAACTTCTCGTCAGACTGAGAGCTTGTCGGCTTTCCTTCCCTTGAGACTCTGTAACCTCCTGAAACTGGAACCATGGGGGAAATGCCTTTCATGGGAGGAGTTTATCTAGTGAAACCATTCTAAGTATATTTCTGTGTCAGGAAAGTTTCAGATTCTGGAGTGAGGAGTGAAAGATGGAGTTGGGAAAGGTGGCTTCAACTTCCTCTGCCCTCCTTCCCTGACCTGGAGGAGCGTGCATGGTTCTGACGGCATATTTGTGATATTGGGAGAGTCAGCTTGGAAGTCTTCATTTCAGCTTGGGTAATAGGCACTGGCAGCACCAACGGCGCTGACGAGGGGAAAGTGTAAAGGCAGAGACTTGCGGAGGGTCAGGCGGGAGAAAACATTGTAAGACACGGGGGTCAGGCAAGTGGTGTCCTAGCAAAATGGCTAAGACCTTAAGTTTCCCTTTACTGGCCCCATCCCTGTAGAACTACCCACCGCTTCTGGAAAGAGCTAAGAATCTGTTAAGAGTTTTCAATATTCCAGATTTAGAATCTTTGGCAATCCTATCACTTAAAAGGAAGACTTGGTTAGGAACCAGAAGACCTGGAATTCCTATCCTGATTTTGCTGTTAACTAGCTTTGAAACACTGGGCAGCTAAGTCCCATCTCTCAGCCTCAGGTTCCTTATCTGGCTAATGAGACTGTTAGTCTAAAGCAGGAACAGCAAATTATGGCCCATGTCCTGAAGTGGCTGGTATCCTTACCTGACTGCAGCGCTCTTTCCAAATGAGTCTAGATGCAGCTGCAGAGTCTTTCTCAACACAATGCCGCAGACATCATGACCCTTTCAGAGTTTCAAGGTGATCCGTTGCATCTCCCTTAGGCGGAAGCTTGGAAATTGGTACGTTGTCATCAAAGCATGTAGGAGTGATGCATAACCCGGCCTAAAGGCCTGGGGAGCAAGGAAGGCTTCCAGGACAAGGAGACTCTAAAACTAAAATCTTGGGAAATAAAAGATTATTAGGAGAAAGAAGAAAGGATTGTCTAGGTACAGAGACAGAAGAAAAGCAAGAATGGAAAACTACACGGCGTATGCCGCAATGTTAATTTGATGGCATGTAAGTTGTCACATGGGGGGGAGATGAGGCTAGAAAGACAGGCAGAGACGAGATCACGGAGGGTCTTGGAAGCCAGGATCTGGAAGTGTGGCTTCACTGGTCTGTCCCTCTCATCCTTCATGCCTCTGCCTTGCCCCCTGTTTGCTGGCTGATAATTTCTGAGTTGGTACCTCTTTGCTGCTGCCTCTCGTTGCCCATCTGGTCCTTCAGTTGTCCCTGGCTCTGACGGTCTCTGCAGCCAACACTGTTCCTTTCATGACCTCCATCCATGCGGCCTAACCAGGTGCAGGCCCCGTGACCGGAAGCTCACCCAGGGTGCTTGTCTCTTCTTCCACACTCTGAGCAACTCCCCATCCAATTTCTCTACTTTAATGCACATCTTATTCTCTCTGCCCCCTCACCCTCTCCCAGCGCACACATGCACAGACACACACACACCAGATCTGAAGCTTACATCAAGGGTGCTTGGCAAATATTACCTAATGACAGCTTCCTTCAGAGAGAGTTTGGGCCGGCTAGAAAAAGAATGGGTTCATTTGCAGGATCGTATCAGCTCACACATGGAAGAGGGCCCTTTGAGGCTCTAATGGGCAGGCGGCTGATCCTGACAGCAGAATTCTCAGTCCTTGATCTTCCCAAGACATCTCCCCCCTGTTTTGAACATTAGCTGTGGTGTGGGCCCTTCCCACGGAGAACTGTGAATCCTATTCAGCTGCCTCCTTGTGATTTGGACAAGAACAGGGAGCTTTCTCTGTCTACTTAATTCCCTTTGAAAGCTTTCTCGTCCCACTGTTGGGCACTTCAGAGAGAGCACTGAATTAATATCTTCTGCTCTGGTTTCAACTTGGTATGATTTTGTGATCTTAAAATAGATGGAATTACCACGGCGAGCATTGTTCTGCCTTGAACTTAAAGTCTCAAGAGCAAGTACTTCTAAAAAAGTTAATCCTTTTCTTATTTGCAAGGATTCTGGCCTGCAGTTTACAAAGAAATATGCTAAATTATTTATAATCCAGGATTATTGCAGTACCAAAGATTTCCTTGCATAACATCCCAGCTCCGCTAAAATGGCACAAACAGAACAGCCCTCAGCCACATCTTATCGCAGCTGCTCTCTGCAGGCTCTGTGAAGGGGCCCCGGAGCACGTGAGGGTTGCCTGTGACCACAGGAACGCATGTTCTCCAAAGCGTCACCCTCTGTGGCTCATGTGCTAACAGTTCTGCTGCTGGGACCTTGGGGGCAAGAGAAAAACTGAGGACAAGCAGTATACCTCTTAGTAGCAATCATGTCATTTCTTTCTATTGAAGATTTATAGCCTGCATTCTTCTGAGAGGAGTTGGGATGGTCAATAGTTATAGAGTGGTGCTGGATGAGACATCTTAGAAATATGTGGCATTTTAGGTCCACTTCTACTATGACCTTTGAGAAAACGCATTGAGCTCCCAATTTTTCCAAATGTAAAATAAAGGCGTTAGAATAAACGATCCATCCTGAACATGCCTTCGGCTCTAACGTCAGATGACTCTTAACAAGTAGAGACATAATACAGGGATGCTTGCGTGTGTGGCACAGACAGCTGGAAATAAAGACTGAAATTCTGAGTTGCTTCTTGTGGAAAGATAGAGCCTAAAATCCAAATAGGGCTGCCACGAGGTGTGCACCTTCCAGGATATGTGTCTATGTGTAAAATACATTTTTTCTCTATTTTCAGAACTGAGAATTGACTCGATGCTGTTTATAACCTTTTACTCTTCATAATTCATTCCTAGGTTTTGGAAGTAATCTTACATTTTTTTAGGTGTGTTTACATCCGTTGCCATCCAAGAGGTTTCTAATGCCTCACATTCCCTGCAGCAGCAATGTTGGTTTCTATGAATGAGCTCCACCGGGTTTAAATTTAAGTCTGTCAATGGGCAGAGGGGAAAGGGGCCAGATAGATACTGTGTGTTTTCCCAGTTTGGGTCACTGACCTTCAGTACTCGAATTTCGGGGTTCTGTATCTTTGCCTGCAAGGCAGACCACCTCAGAACTCCAGCAGGACCCCGTGCCTCTCCGGCATCCTTCCTGCCAGCGTTGCTCTATCTCAGCTCACCCCGAGGCTTCTGATGACCGTCCATCCCATGTCACTCTCCCTAGCTGTTTAGCCTTCAACGGTATATAACCTTGCATTTTGTTCTCTCCCAAATAAATGTGTGTCCCTGCACTTGCTAGTGAGTCTGCAGCGTAGGGAAGCTTAATTCACTGTGTTCTGGGAGGAAAATGAACGAATGAATGTGAAATGCCTACAAGGCTCTCTGGCCATTGGGTATTCCAAAAAGGTTGACTTCTTTCCCACTCTCTCTCTCTCTCTCTCTAAGCACCAGTTTCCTCCTCTGTAAAAGGAGGTTCCACTAAGTGACCAGCCATTCAACAAAAAGTGAGCATCTCTCTCTACTGGGAAGTGTGGGGTGCTGGAAGCCCAGTGCTGGAGGACCTAGTTCCTGCCATCAAGGAGTTCAAAGTCTAGTGGGAAGTCAGAAGCTGTGGGCCAGGACGATGGTGGGACATAGGATGCACAGGGACCCCAGGAGGCAGACCTAACCCCAAGTGCAGAGCCGGTAGCACGACAAGGAAGGGTCAGGAAGGCTCCTCTGAGGTGGCCCTCTTCTTCCTCGGCATCTCTTACGGTGTGCGTGTCTCCTGGGTTTCTGTGACTTCCTGTACAGTGATGACACGTTGCCTTTCTTTCGCTTGTGAAGGCCCATTCTCTGCTCCCCTCTCCCAGCCCTCTGAGCAGAAGGAACGGTCGGTCTACCTGCCCCATCCCCTCAGGGTGGGAGGCCTGCTGCTATCTCCAGAAGGACTTGCAAAGTAGCAGGCTCGCGTCACAGACGGCTTTTCTCTCTGCTGCTCTCTTGAATTGACAAGCACCTGCCTGAAATCTTAAAGGGAAGGAGAATCTTGAGGAGAGCCAGAAACAACAGGGCTGAAAGGAGCCATGGGGCAAAGGATATCACTGGCCACACTATGCCCAGAAATGTAGTGTGTAAGGCAGGCCAGACAGCTGCTATGACCTGGATGTTTGGCTTGATTTCTTCAGGTGAGGAAAAATGGGCCTGAGCTGCGGACCCAGAGAATATTGTCCAGGGGTGTGTGTGTATGTGTGTGCACGCGCATATGCATGCAGGGCATGTGTACACGTGTAGTCGTGGTCTTCCCCTCCCCGCTTGTCCTTGCTCCCAGCCGGTGAACCGCTTCACGACACTCACACATGTTCTCTTCACCAAGCTGAAAGAATTCAGTGGAAAAACATGCTTCAGAGATTGGTGACACGTGGGACCAGACCCACTGTCCTGCTGCTGTTTGGGTTCAGTCCAGTGCCCCAGAAGAAGTATACCTGATGGGTGTGCCAGCCTCCCCGCAGAGGAGCCCTGACATACTCACCTGGAGATGCTGGAGCGAGGGAGCAGGCGGGTAAAACAACAACAAAACCAGAAAGCACAGGCTCAGGTGAAGTGCCGTGACCGAAACCAGTGGAACAGGTGTGTGGGGGCCTGGCAGTCAGGAGCGTGGCTGATGGGGTGAGAGTCGAGGAGCACAGAGGAGCAGGGAGAGGCCAGGCCAGACTCCCTCCCAAAAGCAAGGCTAGGTTATCTAGGGACCTTTTACCGGTGGAGGAGAGCCCATTTTTAGTTTCTCTTCATTCGGAGTTCTCACTAGCCTTCTTTTTAGATATTCATCAGTAGACTACATGGAGTGTTAGACTATGTGAAGGCAGATGTGAGAAGGTTGGTTGTTCTTAAGTGAAACAAAATTCCAATGCTGGACTCTCACATCATCTGCTGTTCATCACGACAGCCAAGCGCGGGCCAGGCCCTGGTGCCCTGGTGTGGTGCTTCCGTGCGGACAGCCCCACAGCCTGTAGCAGTCGTTGGGAACACCCCACCTTTCATGCCAGTACTCTCTTGTGCCAAAGAGAGTGGGCTCTTTTTAAAAACCCCTTCCCTACCTTCTGCCTGTCCAAATGCCAGATAACCACAACGGTACAACCACGAAGAAAGAAATGTCCCCAAAGTTACATCAAACGGGCATGGAAGGATACTTTTTCTACCCATTTTGTATTCCTGCTTCTTTGCCCTTCCCTCTCTTTCTTCCTGCTCCTCTGTTCTTGTCTATAATTTGTAGAGCACTTTGGTTTACCGAACTTGGGTTTAATCCCGGCAAGGGTCTTCCATAATGCTGAGACTTCTGAAATTCCTGTGAAAAACCCAGCGTGGCTTCCTTTTATCAAGAACCAGGCCTGCACCCTAGTGACAGCATGACAGTCAGAGTAGGAACAAGAGAATATCTTCACAACTGGCCAAATAAGTAGATCCCTTTAGGCCACGAAGGTTTGCAAATCTGATATGCTTAACAGCTGTGTTAAAAGATCAGCGCGAGGCACTTGAAATCATTTTTTCGAATTCCAGCTCCCTCTTTCTCTCTCTCCCAGCTCTGGCAAAGGAAAGTATCTTGCTGACAAAGAAGCCTGTTTGCTTCTGACCTGTCTTGGTTTTCATTCGTGATTACCTGAGGAAGAGCAAATCACACTGAGAAGCAATAAAAACTATCGAGGAGGGAGAGGTTGTAGTCCAGACGCAAAAGAGACAGTCAGAGAGGATGCTGTTCTGGTGGGCTGTTAGGCATCAGTGTGGCAACCGCACACCTTGTCTGCTCTTTGCCAGTAGTAGGGGTTTTAAGGTTTTTAGTTGTCTTCCAAGTCTGTGCCACAAACACTTAGCAGGTGTGCCAGACCATTTCAGGAAGAGACCCAGTTGTCTCCGAAGAAGTTGTATCTGTAAAATGTGTTCATTGCGAACCCTGGATGAGGACATAGCAAGTTTAGTAATGTCTTAAGTAGTTCTTTAAGAGTTTTGAGCCTTTCATCAGCCTTACAATTGTTTATGTAGACCCGCCTCCAATGGAGATCAAAGCTGTCTATTGACTAAGCAAATGGGTTGAACTATTTTTCAGGAGGAATTGAAATCCATGGTTGTAACTGGGTGGCCCTTGGCAGGCCAAGTCTATATGGAGTTTAACACAAGCAAGTGTAAGGCATGGTTCCACAGGAACCACCCAGACCTAGAATCTGGGCCTTTCAAGTAGAATATTCCGGCACTTGGTGGTAGGCAAAAGATGTTGCAGTGTAAAGCTTTAAGACCTCGTTATGCCCCAACCCCTGTGAGCCGTGGGACAAGACGGAATAACAAATACAGGGGGTTCCTGACCTTGCTCAGCTTTGGTCATATAACTAAAACCCCATATTAGAGCCTTCTGGTTCTTTTCCTTATCATCTCAATTCTCAGGGCCCCTCTACATCTTTTCTGGTTTTGTGATGTCTGTATTATGGATGTTTAAGTGGTCTGCCTTCTATTAGATCACGCTGTCTGATTTTGTTGGGGAAATGCCATCTCCACATATAACAAGGTCTTGTCTCACTTTCTCTTTAAGAACCGTCTGCATACCAGATGGGTGTCCTTTAAAGATGCCCTCTATTAGCTGAAGTTCTAACAGTGAGTCAGGTTGAGATACAAATAAGACAAACAGTGAGGCAGTCATTCAGCAGGGAAAGTCAATGTCTAGAAAATGAGGCAGCAGAGAAGCCAGCTGAGATTTAGAAACTGGAGGCTGGGGTGGGCCATATGGGGCAAGGACCACAGACTGTAGCAGCCTCTGCCTGTGAGCCGGGAGCTTTCTCTTATAACAGTCACAACGCCTCTGTCAAGCAGGTATTGTCATCCTCGTTTTACAGATGGTGATTTGGAGGTTCAAAGCGGGTAATAATTTGCCTGAGTCATACTACCAGCCAAGTGGTATTGCTGACACCTAAACCAAAACAGACATTGTTTGCATTGCACATTCCATAAAAAACACGAACTTTATTTTATCTCTTACTTCAGGTAGGTAGGTAGGTTGGTAGGTAGATAGATCGATAGATAGATAGACAGATAGACAAATAGATATCTAAGGTACAGCCAATACTGAAAATGGACAGACATTACCACCCTCTTACCTGGACCACTACCTATCTCTGCATAACGTATTACCCCAAACCTTTGGAGCTTAAAAACAACTATTTTATTCTACCTGTTTTGTGGGTTGGGAATCCAGGCAAGGCTGAGCTGAGCAATTCTTCTGTTCCACGTGACATCAGCTGGAGTCACTTACTGGTATTCAGCTGCAGCCAGGCTGGTCTAAAGGGTCCAAAGTGGCTTTATTCACGCGTCTAGTGGCTTGTCGGGGACAGCTGGAAATCTGGGGCTCAGCTCAGCTCCCCTACCCTCTTCATGGGCTATATTGGCTCCACACGGTCCTGCCACAGAGTAGCTGGACTTCTTAGGTGGCAGTTCAGGACTCTGAGAGCACATGGTGGAAGCTACCAGTCCTCTTAAAGGCGGAGTTCCAGATAGCATAGCATCACTTCTGCTGTACCTGACTGGTCAGGTGTCGCAGGTCAGCCTAGATTCAAGAAGAGGGGGACTTGACCCCACCCCTCAGTGGCTGGAGTGCCAAAGGACTTATAGCCACCCTTAATCTGCCCCAATCACATGAGCTCCTTCTGTGGAATCAAGTGAAAAGGCTCCTTTGTAAGATTGGGCCAAACTGTGAAGAAAACAACCTTCATTTCTGGGGCTTATTATCCTTCCAGGGACTCCCACCTTTCCCGCATCCTTCCCCTCTGTCCCTGAAACCTGTGCTCAGCAAGGATGAGATACTGATGGCTCACATGCCCTTTGGGGCCGTTTGCATCCTCAGCTCTATCTCTAATTAGGGAACGAAAGGATCTTTCACTTATTAAAGAAATGTGTTGCCTCTTAAAGTTCTGGAGAGATAAAAAAGGCAAGAGCAAAAGGGTTTGGGCAGAAGACGCTTGACAGAGCCAGGAAACTGCAGACCCCCAGCAGCTGCTGGTTGTACCCCAAGCCAGTGGTTGCCGGGTCCGCTCCTTCCGTGTGCCGGGCACACTCCTCCTGTCTCTATAGCTTCTCTCTCCCCCCTCTTTTACTTTTTCTCCCACACACATGTGGGTTTATACTTTTAGATTTGTTTGTTTTCCTCAGTCACCCCACCAGGATGACTGCAAATAGCCAAATATATAAAATCGCCCTGCTTTTATTTTTTTTCCTCCCAGGTGACATTAGGACCCAGCCATTCCAGGGGAAGGGCACATGACATTTTTCAGGGTTGCAATCCCAATGAGGCATTTGTGAAAAGAAAGAAAGAAAGAAAAAAAAGTCCTACAAAGGATGTGAGAATTATATTCGTGGGTCTGGGTTAACATTGGTCTTTTTAGGTCGTTCCAGAAGCTAGCCTCTCATGTCTGTGTCATTTTCTTCTTCTTCTCTCTCTCCCTTTGGGATACTTTTTTCTGTTCTATTTTGAGCGCCACGGCGCAGCTCTTTTATTCCATTTGTCAGCCACAGACGCACATCCACTTGAAAAGCACCCTCAGCCTCCACCACCACAGTGCCTCTGATCCTGCGGCCACTGGAGCCTCTGACCACACAAATGTGTTGATCCGTAGCTTCTCTGTTGTTTTAGTTCTTGGTGTCAGCAGTGGCGAAAAGCTCCTATGAGGAAAGAAGTGCTGAGAGGGTAAACCAATTATGACACAGGACTGCTGCCCATCCGTGGGTTATATATATAATCCCCATATTTTGCATCCACAGTCGCTGTGTCATTGTATCCCTCAGCTGCGTCGCGGAATGGGCTTCCCGAGCACCGGGTGCCTTTTTATATACTCTTTCCTGCTTTGCTTAAGTTCTATGTCCTTTTACTTTTTACAACAAAGGAATCAATACTTTTTGCTGTTTGTAAACGTAACACAAGATCACTGGAGAATCTTTGAAAGAGAGGAATAAAAAGATACTGATTATAATACTGTCACTTACTGATAACGATATTCACCCTTTCGTTTCATTCATTCAACAATAATTCTTACATACATGGTGTATGGACTGTTCTGGACACCAGAAATGCGGAAGGAATGGGGAAGTCAGGAAAGGTCCTCGGCCTCCTAGACTTTAGTTTAATACAGACTTTAGCACAACAAGGAAATAATAAAAAACATGATTTGTAGCAACTACATAACATTCGATCATTTGCATATATTTGGGTTTAGATTAACCCTGTCTTTTTACGTAATTTACGTATTTTATTAAGCCAAACTACGATTTATTACACTAATCAAGTTATTAGATTCCGAAATTATTTCCAATGTTTTGTTATAAATAAAGCTTCATTTCACATTCTTATGTATAAACCTTTGAAACTTTTACTTTCCTTGGGATAAAATTTTTAAAGGGTAATTACTAGGTCAAAGATGAACATGGTTTAGAGACTCTTTGTTACCGATTTGTCTCCTAGAAAAGCGCCCGTTTGTACCACTTACCCATCCCCACCCTTTCACTTTGTAATGCTGGTCTTGCCGTACACTTGCCAGCAATACCCTGGGTGGCAAGATCACCTCCAACTGAGAAGCACTGTTTTAGACTGAAAAATACCATAATTCCACGTCTTGTGAATTTCAGTGGTTGCTGTAAAGCCTAACTTTGGGTGACAACCAGCCTGCTTTGTACTGGGAGACAGAAGAGAAGGTAGACAGAGGAACAGCAGGGCCAATAGAGGAGGAGGCGCCGCCTGGGTAATGGCCGGGACAGCGTGCTGGGGAAGTCCTGGAACAGGTGCGCAGGGGGACAATGCTCTGAGCCATATTTAAGTCTCAGGTGCCATTCATGGTCAGTGGGGAAGAAAACAAATTTCTTTTAGAGTACTTACACCGTGCACCAATAAGGTGATGAATGATTGAATGGGTTCTTTTTCTATAAACATTATTTATCGCCTTTCTTTTCCATCAGTCCCATGGCGAACACGGGAAGGCAGAAACGGAAACATTTTGCAAAGAGCTTCAAATGTTACGTCCCTTTGGTGAATGGCCCCCTGGTCTGAGGTGGTCCCTCTGACTCAAGGATACTTTGTAAAGCCGCTGTTGTTCGGAAGGCTCATCCTGTTTTCTGACACTTTCCCTTTCCTTTGTTCTCTTTTTTATTTTGGTGGTAAAAGGAAGGAAGCGTAGAGGTTTATTAAAAACTGGGGTGACAGCGGCAGGCTAGATTGCATGTTTTGAAATGTGTTTTGAGCCTCGGCTGTAACGGCCAGCCTAGGAGCTTAAGCAGGGTCCTGAGTTTCTCTGCAGTGGTGTTGGACTTTGCTGAATGTTACAATGATGTTTCATCTAATGTGTGGGATGGGGGACTCGGGAGTGGAAAATGTTGAGAACACCCCACTGGGGTCCCAGGAGGGCTCGTTGGCGTGTGTCTGTCTCTGGCCCGGTGAGACCTGCTCTAGCAGAGGCAGCCCTGGTGGGTGTATCCAGGAGGGGTGCAGTGCAGGGGGCCCTGGGAGTCGGGGCCTCAGAGGGAGGGGAGGTTGTGCAGCCAAAAAGCAGAGGTCAGACTGACAGTAATGAAGATGTATCAAGGGTCTGAAGGTCATGGTGAAGTTAAGATCGGTGTGAATCATTGTAGGAAAGGCGAGTGCAGGGTATTGTTCCCAATGCTCTCTTAATTAATGCTTGTTTCCTTAGTGTTCTTCAAACAGCGTTTTTAGGAGACCAGGGAAGATACCTCGAGGTTAAAACAAGGGTGGGACATGGCAGCTGAAGCACTGAGTAAACAGGACAGCAAAATCTGTATATTAGTACCTGCCTCAATTTTCAAAGAAAGGAATCCTCTAATTAAGAAAAAAATGGTAAACCCATTGCCAGAGATTTTTGTGTTTCTGGTTTTCTCAAAGCAGACATATATTGAATTTAATCTTTGCTCCATAAGTTTTATGTGTATAAAAATCAGACCATTATTTACTTTATTTATATCTCATCTTCTTTCACAGAGGCTTTGAGCTGGCCTGCAACATACCTATAAACTAAAAATGGTAAAAATCTGTTGAATCAAGTGAAGTTGTTGAAATTCAATGACTTTTAACCTACCAAAGTGGCAGTAGCTTTAACCTAACAGAAATTGTTTAGCAATTAGGACCAAGGAAAAGTTGGAATGAAGAGAAGAATATCAAAGCCATGCCAGGAAGAGGGTGGGGTGGGAGAAGATAGGAACAGACCTGGGGACATGCAGGGTGCTAGTCACTGAGCCTGAAATGCTCCTGGAAACTGAGGCATACAGTGAGATGTGGTTGGTCAAAAGAAAGCATTTCAATCTCTGACAGAGCTAAATTTACTTCTTATATTTTTGTCTAAAAGATATTCTGTGAGCAGGCCCTCTTAGGGGACACATGGGTGATGGAGCAGATGATTTCTTCAGAGCCTGCTAACAGGAAATGCAGTCACAAACTTCATAAATCACCTCCTTCTAGTACCCAGATGACATAGCACGTTCACAATGAGGGCCTGCATGTTTGCTTTTAAAGGAAATAATATTCTGAAATGGCACAGAGAGGTGGAAGGCTTATGCTTGCATCTTGCTTTATGAGTGGTGAAGGAGGAAATCACTTCCTTCTGCCAAGTAACAATTTCAAGGCATTCCTTTTTGTATATGAAGAATTTCCAGAACCCTGACCCTAAGCCCCTGTAGGTTCGAGACAGATTTTGTTGGTGTCCTCTTATGTCTGGCGTCACTTCATGTTGTCTCAAAGTGAGTCCTCACAATTTGTTTCTGTAATCTAAATAATTGATCATTGAAACCAAATGTTCTTTTTGGGGGAAAATGCTTCCAACCATATAAATCGTACATTTATATGATGGTCAGGTTGCATCTAATTAGATGTTTGGTGTGTCCTTTTATTGGCTTTTGATAACTGTTGGCTTTTCCTTCTCCAAATAACAATAACAGCTAATATTTCTGAGCATGCACTGAGCACTGGACTCCATCCTAAGGGCTTTATATACATTATTCCACATACTCAAATCCAAAAGCCCCATGAAGTAGCTACTTTAATTCTTCCCATGTTATGATGAACAAACTAAGGCTCAGAAAGGTTAAAAATAAAGTAAAACAAAACATCCTGAAGACTACCTGGCTAGCAAGCAGTGAAGTCAGGATTCAGGCTCAGGGCTGTGAGCCCCATAACCCACACTGCACACTCCAAGGCACAGATGATTCTTCTTTACCACCCACAGCTCAGTGGAGGGGAAGCATGTGCTTCTAACACATGCAAGCAATCTGACCTTGTCATGCAAGGATGTATGGAATAGAGGGTCTGAGTGGCCAAGAGGGCCAAGGACAGCTGGACCTCAAAAAGCAGGACTCCAAGAGCTAGAAAGGTCATTGGTGGTCTTGGAGTCCTGTCCTGAAGCCTACTCAAGCTGACAGTGAGTGGCCGAATTGGGGCCTGAATTGCAGATAGATACACAGAGGAGGTCTGGACTCCAAGGGGCTCAAATTAAGAAAATGCAAACTGAAGACGGTAAGACAAGGCATGGGGGCTACATAATAAGGAATTTTCCTTTAACCACCCTCGGCAGCCCCCTGAGGAAGATGACCTTACCTCTGGGTGCAGGTTACTTCGTCTGCAAAAATAAGCGCAGTAGGTCCCTACAGCAACATTGCTTCGCAGAGCTGCTGCTTCCTTGAGGACACGTTTTCAGACAGAGGTCCAAGCAATGATGGGAAGTTGGTCGTTAGCCACATAGCCAAATAGAGAACAGAGCTTTCTTCCAAGCAAACTTGGCCACCATAGGACAAGCAGGCAGAGACTAAGGCGTATGAAGGAGCAAGGCAGTTTCGACGCGCCTTCGGTTTCCAAGCTCCGGTTTCATACCTCCTGAGTCTCACCAGCCACCACCGAGCTCCCGCTGCCTCCTGAGAGGGTCAGCGCTCGTGAGGAGAAAGCCACTCCGCCTTCGTAACACTGGAAAATTCTATTAATTTAGGCTCCACGCTTGATTCTTCCCCGGCCCAAACTCACTTCAGCAGAATCCATTTTTAAGGCTTGTATGCCATGGCGAGCCATTAGAAATAGGGCATATTGCCCGTTTGGTTTGCTGTGCATAGAAATGAATCCAAATCAGGTCTCATTAGAACATGGCTGTGTGTGATTTCGGCAATTTTGCCATTATCTGTGGAGAGACGAAATCATGGCTACATTCAGATGTGATTCTGTAGCGTAAAAGTGAAATCTCCCTTTTATTCGCTTGAATGCTGGATTTTATTTCTTTATTTTACTTGTTTCTTAAGTAGTAAGTCCCAGGAACCAGCGAGTAGGATCTCAAATCATTAATGAATTTTTTAGACCTTGGAATGAATTAACGATCTTTAAGGTGAGCTGGTGTCTTCATTGAAAATACCTCGTTATTTCTTGAGCTGAGAAGAGGCAGTGACTTTTTGGTAGTAGTCAAAAAATGTTTCCTGAGTTCCACACTGGGCCATAGCCTGGGAAAGCACTGCGAAAAGATACCAAAGAGATGGAAGATAAAGGCTGCTCTAACACAAGAAGTCCCCATGGGCTTAAGTTTCAAAAGAGAAATGCAATCAACCACTATTTTGTAAAGGCTTCAGCTGGCACGGAGTAACTGCTCAATAACAGTCACTATCGTCATGGAAGCAGTGAGGGTGATAATGTCCACTGTGATTTTGTTTTAAATAACAGCTTTATTGAGATGCAATTCACATACCAGAAAATTTACTCTTTCAAAGTTTACATGTCAGCGGTATATTCACAGAGTGTGCAACCATTACCGCAATATCTTATCTCAGAATATTTCCATCACTCCAAGAAGAAACCCCGTATGCGCTGGGAGTCACTCCCTGTGCTCTTTAATCACTAATCTACTGTCTCTCTGTATGGATTTGCCTACCCCAGACTTCTCATAGAAATGCAATCATACAATATGTGCTCTTTGGTGACTGGATTCTTTCACTTGCGTGTTTCTGAGGTTCATCCATGTTGTTACATGTGTGAGTCCTTCATTCTTTTTTATTGCCTAATAAAATCGCATTGTATGGATGTGCCCCATTTTGTTTGTCCATTCATGAATCGAGGGACATTTGGGTTGTTCCAATGTTTTCACTGAAATGAACAGGGTTGTTAAGAGTAGCTGTGCTCAAGCTTTTATATGCACATGTGGTTTCAGTTCTCATGGGTATATACCTAGGAGTGGAATTGCTGAATCATATGGTTGACTCTGTGTTTAACATTTTGAGGAACTGCTAGTTTTCCAAAGCGGCCACACCATTTTCAATCTTGCCAGCAATGTATGAGGGTTCCAATGCTTCTACCTCCCCTCCAATTCTTGTTACTGTCTGTCATTTTGATTTTAGTCGATCCTAGAGGATTTGAAAGGGTTTCTTGTGGTTTTCTTTGCCTAGTCGCTAATAATGTTGAGGTCTTTTCATGTGCTTATTGGCCTTTTGCGTATTTTCTCTGGAGAAATGTCCACTTAAATCTTTTACCCTCTTTTTTAATTGAGTTATTTGTCTTTTTATTGTAGAGTTATAAGGGTTCTTTATATATTCTGCATATAAATCCCTTATCTGATATATGATTTGCCAAAATTTTTCCCATTCTGTGGATTGTCTTTTCACTTTCTTGGTTATGTCTTTTGAAGCACAAATATTTTTTCATTTGTGGAAGTCCAATTTATCTTTTTTTCTTCATTGCCTGTGCTTTTAGCATCAAATCTAAGAAACCATCGCTTAATCCAAAGTCACAAAGATTTATTCTTATGTTTTCTTCTAAGAGTTTTATAGTTTTAGCTCTGACATTTAAGTCTGTGATTCATTTGGAGTTAATTTTTGTATGTAGTGTGAGATAAGGGTTCAGCTTAATTCTCTGGCATGGAGATACCCAGTTGTCTCAAAACCATTTGTTGAAAAGGCTATTCTTTGTTCATTGAATTGGCTTGGAATCCTCATCTAAACCTTGATTGTTTTTTACTCACCAATTGAAGCAATTCAAGTTCCTATCTCCAGAGAACTTGGTATCTCCTGGGAAGAAATGCTTGCACCAAAAAAAGGAAAAAGGCATACAAACACTCATTCAGTCATTCAACATTGTTGTATCAGGCACTACAATAGGCCCTGGGAGACTGAGATATATAAGAAGGATGGAGCATACCACACTGAAGCAGGTGAAAGAAACACAAGCTTTCAGTTTTTAATCTGACTGTATTGCATTAGGTCTCAAGAAGTCTTAGAATCTATATTTGTGTTTGTCCATGCTCGTTCTTCCCATTTATTTGCCTTGTTGAAGTACTTCTCACCCTTGGATTCAGATATTGTTTCTTCTGAAAGGTCTTCACCATAATCCCCAGAGTTTTACTTATCTCTGTAATAGCACTTTGCATGTTGAATTGTAATAGGTGTCTGTCAGTCCCACTAATGAGGAAAGATCTGTTTTCATGACATTGTATACTGACATCTCTCAGGTATAGTAGTTGTCCTGTACACATATACTAAGTAAATTAATATTTGAATCATGAGTGCTAGATGGAGTTGCTCTTTGAAAACTTCCCAAAAGTGGTAATTTGCAAATCCTCCAAATGATTTCAGAAAATACAATCACCAAAAATGTCAACAAGTGCAACATGTTCTGTTACCAGTAAACCAAAGTCATATGACTTTCTCTCACATTGTCTTGGTCTGATAACAAATGGTTTTTAAAAATGGGTGAGGGATTGGCGTGTATGGACACCAGAGCAGTGATGTACAAGGACCTCCAAAGAGAACATTGTCTTTGGCTTGGGAAGAAAGACCTTAAAATCAAATTCAAGCCCAGTGTCTCAAGTCAGCAAAACCATTTGTCAAAAGGATTATTCTACTGACTCTTACAGTGCGGTGGGCTCTTAGACTTCCTGTCAGAACCCACAAATGATAGATCCCAGAAACACCAACCTCAGAAAAAACAGTTTTGGGGTTTTTTTTTTTGGACCAACTTCAGGAAATTAATTCTCTGCATTCTAGCTGTCACATTCACAATTAATTAGCTTAAAAAGTTCTGGAGAGAACAGTTATGGTGTTGTGGCTTGATTTCCTGAAATAGTAGAAACATGTGGGCTTTCGGGAGGGTGTGGTGCAGAAACGTACAAAACTCTGGCTCTCAGAGCTCTGGTTTTCCTCTTTCCTTGAGGATAACTTACATTAAATACACTGAACAACTGTGGTCTTCAAAGGAGTTTTTGGAGAACCTGATCCTTAAGAGAAACAAGTAAAAGGTTGAAAATAATTATTCTGAAAAATAATGTTTCTAAGGGCTTGTTGGGTGGTCTCCTGAAGCATGTCACCAGGTGGAGGAAGCCAAAACGTTTAGCTGGATCCAGGCTTTCTGGTTCCCAGTGAATCTGCTGAGGGCCTGGCTTCACTCGTGCATGAAAGCATTGGGTTCTCTCATCCCCTGGAGGCCTCTGCTGTGGAATTTGTTCTCTGCATGACCATATTCTTCTGGTAGCTGCTATCCATCGGTAGCCTTACTGTTGAACATCTGATAGGGAAATGAATTTCTAACAGGAAAGTTTGGGGTAGACCGGTGTCCCCCTGGCCTATCTGCATATATCAAAGGACAGCGCTGCAGTTCCCTGGAGAACTGAACTGAGTAAAATCCTACTACCATTTGTACACATGTCCAGTTTTTATTACTCATGGATCATGTGGTTTAGACAGGACCTTGACCTGGGAGGCACGGTGCCTGCGTTCCCATCAGGACTCTGATACTTACCAGCTCTGGGACCCTCTGCAGGTCATGTCACCTCTCGGAGCCTCAGTGGTTTTGTTGTTATCATTGTAATAAGTTGTTGTTGTCACAAATAAGTTTGTTATGAATTTCCTGTGAGCCATGTGCCCTGGTAGATGTTTACCTAGGTTATCTCTGGAGCCTCCTGAGATATGGGCATTGTTATTCCCTTCCTTTCATCAATGAGAAAAATGAAGCCTAGAGTAAATAACTTGTTCCAAATCACCTATGGTGAGTGGAAAAGGCAAAATTTGAATCCTGTCAGGCTGATGCTGAAGGCCATGCCCTTAACCATGACACTACCACATGAGGGGAAACTAAGATTAAAATAAGTGAATGACCTTTTTTGACTCTGAATTTCTATAATTCTATATAACTCATAAATTCTATAGCACTACTATTTCATTTCAGTGACTTAAAAGAAATTATATGAACTGGAACCGATGTTGGCAAAATACAGTCTACAGGCCATATCAGGCCCCCTACCTGTTTATATCAGTCAACTTTTATTAGAACACAGCCACATTTATTCCTTTATGTTCTGTCTTTAGCTGCTTTGTGCTATAGTAGAAGTGGCAAGACTGAGTATTGCAAAAGATATACTGGGTACAAAGCCAAAATATTTACATTCCTGACCCTTTACAGAAGAAATTTGCTGACCCCTAAGCTAAAATGGAAAGCTATAATGCTGGGAACTTCTTTCTGTTTACTGCTATGTTCCCAGCACCCAGAACAATGTTCGGTATACAGTAGGTGCTTGATACGTAGTTCTGAAAAAAATGAATGAGATCAAATCTTTTGTTTGTAACTTTGTCAACTACACTCTTACAGACACAGCTTCAGTCTGCAAGTGAGCAGAATTTTAGTGAAAGCTATCCCCCCAAGACATAAAAAACATAATGTTCAAATATATAAATTTTATGAGCAATGAACTCATGAAATGAGACTTTTATCAACTTTCTTGAGCCTTTACCGATGGGCTGGTGGGGATGCCAGCTATAAAACAAACAGTTGGCTTAGGTTTTCCTTTCCCTCTCTTCAGGACCTGCTGCCTTTGCCATGGTAAAATGACTACTGACATTGAAAACTAGTTTTTTTGTTTTAGATGGAGTCCCTGTAAAGCCAATCAGCAAATATGCCTAGAAGGATGGACAGAATGCTTTGCATTCTGTACTCGCCCCTTATTTTGCAAATTACTGTGCCAAAGATAAATTCCCTGGTATTTTACACCAGTCAATTACCTACAAAATTTGCTCTTTGCTCCAGAATGTATTATTTGGGAATGTTTAAAACAGCAGCTGGATATCTGTAGTTGTATCCCAACTTAATAGAGCTAATACAGCTAGTTGGAGGTGGGAGTTGTTCAGGGGAAGGTACTTCATATTTCAGAACCAAGTCAGAAACATAATAACTGTGGTGACTTTTTTTCTTCCAAGTTCTTACAGTCATTTATCTTAGCAGTGAGTTAATTAATTTTCTTTCATTATCTGGTACTTAGTCACAAAATGTTGTCATTCTCATTATGTCATTCTGCAAAATGCTCTGTACATATTGTTAGTGCTACTGAAATGTGCAAGCTCACTGATAGTCGTTTTAGCATGTTTGGCAATTATTCTGGTAGAAATAACATTTAACATTTAATACCAAGTTCTCCTAGCCTTAGAAGTACATGCGTACTTCTGGAATAGATCTAAGTGGCTTGACCACTTTATTCATTAGTTCATTTATTCCTGTAACCTACTTTGTGCTGAATCCTTGGCTACATGATTAGGGTGCTAGAAAAGATACACAGCCTCTACCCATAAAAGACTACAGTCTGCTGTGGAGGCTTAGAGGGAGACCGTTAGGATGTGGGATGAACAATCTGCTCATGCCTTAGAGTGCTGGCACCAGCTGAGGTTGGGGTAGGGGAAAGATTAGAGAAGAATCTTTAAGGACTTGACATGGATGTGAAGCCTGACAACCAAGAAGGGAAAATAGGGAAGGGAGGGAGGTCATAAATTAAGGATTAGGAAAAGTAGAAAAGAAACAAGACATGAGTAGGGCTTACCCTGGTGAGGAGGCGACAAAAGGGCATTCCAGGGAGGGAGAAGAGTGAGTATGTGCACTAGAGAAACAGCACATAGGTGAGAAGGGCTGGGTGTACAGGAGACAAGGAGAGTGAAGGACCTGTGTGCCATGCTAAGGAGCTGATTTTGATAATCTAGGTGCTGCGGAGCCATGGAAGAGTGACCAGATGTTGTAATAGGTGGGAACTAACTAGGTGGAGTGACTTGTGAGCCATCAGCGGTGCTAGCATTTGAGGCAGCATGACTCCATCTACCTGTGAATGAACTACTTCTTCAATCACTAGTGATTGAGGTGATTCTACTCTGGAGTTCTAGAGCCTCCACGAGATGCTAAAGAAAACCTCTGTTGCTATCACTGCTCTGTTTGGCACTTGGTCGCCAAATCCCTGCCGTGTGCCTCGAAGCTGGTGTCTTCTTTCATATGCTCTTTGCCAAGGTTCCCGTGCTGCCAACTTCCAGAGTTGAGGCCAAACTGTACCTGCCTGTACATTTGCGCATATGTATCTCTGTATATGTTATCGAGATAGTCAAGGACTTCTTCTGACCACCTTTCAAGTTTGTTGTGCTTTTAGGTTTCCAGTGTGTTCTCTGAAGCATCTTTGCATTTGGTCCTCATGGTGCCCCTGTGAGCAATGTGGAGCCTCTCAGAGATGCAGACGTCCATTATCAGGAGGGTAAATGGCTGATCCAATGTCATACCTTTATCATACATAGACCTGAGCCTCAGCTCCTGTCTCCTAGGCCAGTGTTCTCTGTACTAGGTCATGCTTGTTTTCCAGTAGAAAGACTTCCTCAGAGCATGCCAGCAACTTATCCTCCAACCCTAAGTTCATCCATAAAGCCTTTCAATAAGCTACTTATCTTGGAGTAATTTGAGATGTATGAAGAATTGCAAGGATAATGCAGAGAGTTCTCATATACCCGTCACCCAGTTTCCTCTAATGTTAATGTCTTGGATAACTGATTCATTTGTCAAAATTCAGAAATTAACATTGGCACATTACTATTAACTGAAGTCCAGACTTGATAACATTTATGAGTTGCATTTATGCATCTATTTGCTGCATTGCATGCTAAAAGTTTTTGATTATACATGATTGTGGTGTATGGAAACTGACTACTGTTCATAAGAGGGTTTAAATCCGGCAAGTCTGGAAAGGAGAGAGTTCTGTAAAAGGGAAGGGTTTTCCTTTTTTGGTGCAGCCTTTGGGGTGCAGGCACAACATTCCCCTCATCAACTCTCCTAGGCCAAATGGTTTTAACATGGTAGAAAAAATTGGATGAGTCAAAATCTGATCAGGCGATATTTATTTGATGAGTGGCATTATGGGGAATCTGGCCGGTTATGACCTCTTGAATAAATGGCTCTCATAAAATACTTCAAACCTCATGGACGTGTGGTCTTCTGGTCCCATACACAAAGCTTTGTTTGCTAGGGCAGTGTTTCAATGAGGGTCATTATTTAGAACACCTTGGGCTTTAAAGCTGAAGTCCAAATTGAACGGGAAAGTCACCAAATACTTAAGTGCCCTTGAAGAGTTTGGCCTCCAAATTTGTGCTTTGGTGTGGTTTGGGGGAAAAAAAAAAGAACACTTTGATCTGCAGCAGGAATGTAATTTGAGAAAGTGTACAAAACTTCTGTTGCCTGGATCTCCAACCCATCTTCTTTCTTAGACCTGAGCTATTATGCGCGGAAGTCCATTCCCATGACGACTTCCCATGCCTATTCTAATGTGCCATTTCCAAAAGTTCTTTTTGGAAAAAAGAGGACCTAGCTATGTTTTCACAGAGTAGCAGGGCCTCTGCAACTTGAATTTTCTGGCCAACTAGTCATCTATGGTTTGTCTGCAGAAGAGGACCAGCGGAGTAAATGAGAAAGCTCAGAAGTTGTTTAAAGAATACTTCCTGGCAGAAAATGATGTTGATTGTCTTGGAAGAGAACAATATGATTAGGACTTGTCTCCCACTGAGGCCAAAGGCAAATGTGTTCTAATGTCCTAGGGACAGTTAATTAACTGTCCAAGTGACCCATCTATGACCAGTCAGGGGGAGGACTGAGCCAGCACAAAATGTCTGTAACCACTGAGAACAAGAGTGCTCGGTGGGGAGGTGGAAAACTCAGGCCATTGCCGGGTCTTAGGCTTTTCTAACATCAAGCGGATTTCTGTGCAAAAGTGTCTGAGCATCATTACACACACGCAGTCATAAACTGTCGGCCTCACGTGATGGCACGTGCCTCCTTAGCCTTCAGGACACGGACATTTGCTGGCGAAAGACCCCTGTGCCCTGTCACTGCTGCCACAGTGCTGCCACCACCTTCTCACGTCCGGGTTCTTTTACCCATTGAGGAGCAGCATGTGAGCTCCGTCTTCCATGCAGGATGGGAGATGCCCGTATGACTAAGACATCATTGCCCCAGCTGAAATCCCCCAAATCTCTACAGCTGTGAGATCCACTTCTCATCTCTCATTATGTAAGTCAGTGTCTAATTCCTCCTCATTTAGTACAATTAATTTGAGCCCAAGATTTGTGTTAATTCACCCTCCTATATCCTCACGGTGCTTAGCATGCTGCTTGGCACGTAACAGCAGTTCAATAAATAGCACCTGGTTTCTGGAGTTAGTTGCACTGCAACCCTAGCCTTGCTCATCGTCTTATGGGTGGAATCATGCATCATGAGAATCCTGGCCAGATGTCTGATTGAATTCTAATGCCGTTGTTGCAAAGACCACTTCATGGAGATGCTTTCTTTGGCCTAATCAACCATGATGAGGTTTCAGTAGCAAATGAGAAGAGATAAGCAGGCAGCCAAAGAAGATAGATAATCCCAAAGTCGCTTTGGCTTGACGTTGCTGCGCAGTCAGGGCTGTACCCTAATCCTAGCTGGGCTGCCTCCTCTCTCTGGGATGCGGCTGGGGAGCCTGGGGGAGGAAAGGTGGCACGCTCAGAAGCCACAGGGGCCTGAGGAGGAAGACGCAGGTGTCAGGGCCAGCATTCTCCTCGGGGCCAGCATCACTTAATGCAGTTGTTGCCCATTTTATGGTTTTCCAGGGAAAGAGGGAGTCATCTGCCTGCCCTTTCGTGTTTCTCCCCCAAGCCCCTAGAAGGCTGGAGCGTCCCCTATGAAAGAGCTTTGTAAAAGCCCTAATGTGGGATCAGCTGAGGCAGCTTGAAACTCTTAACAAGTATTTATAGCACCTATTATGTGACTGGCCATATGCTGGACACTGCCACAGACCTGCCGTTTCAAGAGACTCTACCAGTAAGAAACTGCCATCCTATCCCCAGCCAAGGGTGGACCAACCCAGGAGCATTGAGCTGAAAGCTGTTCTTCATTGCTGAGCTTGCTCTTCCTTCTCTGTACATAGAGATGCAGGTGCACCAAGGGCATCCACGTGGTGGATGACCTGAAGTCACACCTGTCGTCCCGACCTCTATTATGTATGCCCCTCCTAGGATTTTTTTTTTTGCTATTATTAATGTAAAATTACATGAGTAATATTATGGTTACTAGACTCCCCCTCTTATCAAGTCCCCACCACATACCCCATTACAGTCACTGTCCATCAGCATAGTAAGATGCTAGAGAATCACTACTTGTCTTCTCTGTGTTATACTACCTCCTCCTAGGATTTTCATGGAAAATAAAATCCATCTTTAAAAGCCATGAAATCAATCTATAGCCCCTCTGTCTCTGGAGGATTTCCTACTTATTAATTCTGCCCCATTCAAGTGCCTGTCAGGTCCTTAGACAAAAGTCAGTGGAAAACAGTTACCATGGTTGCTTTGGGGACCTGCAATTTTATGGTCCTTCCAGCCAAAGTATAGAGAGTTGATGTGTCCTTTTTCCTAGATGTGGCACATGTTCTGAAGGACACCACCCTCAAAATAACTGTGAAATAATGGGAACGCATAATGGAGCAATTCAGAGTGAAGGGGACAGTAATGACCCTGGAACAGCCATCTCATCCAGCGTGCGCTCTGGGCAGCTGCGTTGTTTGAAGTATGCTATCTGTGCCTTAGTGGAAACAATCAGGTTGCCAACCTGTGTTTGGCAAGCCATGGGGGAAGCGCTTTCTACTTACAGATAGATAGCAAGGCGTGAAGCACACTCTGACAGTTTCTCAACTCTCCTCTTCTTGAGTGTTTTTCCCTGGAAAATGCTTTAATAGCCAGTTGATAAGGTCCAAAAGGACTATATGCGTGAAGGAAGAGAGAACTTTTAAAAATGACACTAGAAGCTTTTTTTCCCCATACTCTTATGCTCCCTCTGATTGAATGGACTTGAAAGCTAAGTATCATGAACGTCGGGATTGGAAGGAAACCTAACGATGACCTCATCCAGTCCCTCATCTGCTCTTTAAATCCCCCTCACAATAGCCACGCAAGGGTTCATCCATGACTCCCAATCTATGATTCTGATTACTGAGAGCTTGCTAACCTGACAGAGTGCTCATATTTGGAAGGGAACTTAAGCTAATAAAATAGCTCTCAATGCATGAGTTCTCTTTAATAGTAATAGCTATCTTTTTCATATGCTCACTATGCATCAGACCCTGTGCTATGGGCCTGACATGCACCAACGCATATGCTATTCACAACAGTCTCCAAGGGAGATAATATTGCTCCCATTTTGCGCCAAAGACAAAGAGGCAGAGTTGGCCAAGGTGCTTATCCAGTGACAGGTGCCGTGTAGCTCTCCTTTGAGCGGCTCTGACTCTCAGAAACTGCTTCTTTATAAGGTGAGACATGTCTCCCTGTAAGTCAAGCATCAGGTGTTTAGTGAGTGCCTGCTAAATTACAGCGCGATGCGAGGCATTTCAGATTCAAAGAAGTAATGGTTTTATTAATGTATTTATTTGTATTTGACCCCATTTTTAAAAATACTGGGGGCAAATGAAAAGAAAACTTCTGATATGCAACAAGGGCAAAATATAAGGTAGAGAACCAGGAACCAAGAAAGTAGAAACAAAGTTGAAAATTGTCGTGACCAAATTTAAAATATGTAGATCACTCGGAACAAGAGAGATCATATCAGTTCATTTCATGTTTGACCCGGCTTCTTGGCAGTCAAAACAAAAGGGGAGGCGCTGTCAATGCATGATTCTTATTAACGAAACGATGGTCAAAATGGGGGCAGCTATTAAATGAAATTAAATGGTAAAAAGAAATCTCTCTCATAGGACTTCCTATAGGGAACATTGAGAGAATGACTTAGCTGTCGTCTCAGCAAAATTCCTATATACCTCGCGCAGTTGTTTTTGAAGCATCTTTGTTAGAACCCCAGAGCAGAGCATTAAAATAAACTTGGCAAACAGGGTAAGACAGGTCAAATATGTAGCCTATCATCTTCCATCTTATCTTGCAAAAGCATAAAACATTGCCCCGGCACCAAGGATCTTCTATAGATCTCAGCTATTGAAACATATAGGCATGCCTGAGTCCCAGACTATAAATGGTAAGGGTGTAAAAAGCAGGAACCCTTCTGAAGTTCAAACTAAGCCATCACGGTGGGCTGAGCATTATAGGGGTCATTTCTAGGAAGGACTGGCCCTTGAACTGAGCTGATCTGAACAAGCGTTGGGAAGGAGATGGAGGGAAGGCGAGTTAGGCTACACATGCCAGATTGGATTTATTCCTTTCACTTAGACGGTGGGTACCTCTGTTTCATGTGTCTGTGGAGAACACTCACCCTTGGCACCAACTAGACAGTGAAATGGCAGGGTGTTCATGGGCTCTGGCCAAGGAGCCGTCAGCAATCCCGTTACCAATGCTTAGAATGGGTCTCATAAGACAGATTTGGCTCCAAGCAGCAGCCACAGCTCTATTTTCATAAAGTAATTTCACTTGTTTGCCCCAGTTAATATTAATAAGCCCAGGGGTACATGCTTCCACTTACCAGAGCACAAAGATAGTAGAATTATGGCATGTTCAAGCTAAAATGGGCCTTGGAGATCTTCTTGTTCAACCTCCTTATTTGATAGATGAGGAAATAGGGGTGTAAGGAAGTGAAGGACCAGGTTGCAGATAGTCAGACTTACAGACCGGGCTGGAGGCCAGACTCTCTGATAGCCAGCCCTCGCCACCGTCATTAGCATATGATAGAAAGAACACTGGGCCAGGTAGTGGGAGGGCCAGGATTTAAATACATCTTCATTCGTTTTTATCTTGAGTTTCTCTAGCCTCTTACTTCCTCCTCACAACGTCAGCTTCATTGTAAAAGTGGTTGCTTGGTATAGTCCCCAAAGGAAGAGATGAGATAAAGCAAAGTCTCTCCGATACTGGCAGAGCCATGGTCCTCTACGGCGTGCCAAACTTGGCACAGACCCATTGCTGGGGGTTCTTGGCGCTCAGTGGCTTTGAACACATTTTCTAATCCCGTGGAACCTATTGGAATTACTACATGAGGAAATACACGTGTAAAGCATATAGCACAAGGCCTGGCACTGAGTTGCTCCCTGCTCATTTTCCTTATTATGTTCCTGCCATCTTCTTCCCTGTAGATCACATGTAAGTCCAGGTGTGTCTCCAAGGGACCTGGGTCATCCAGAGCTCCATGTAGTCAGATTGTAGAGCGATGCAATGTTCCTGAATTACATGCCTGTTTCCACTGAACAAGTCAGCCTGTGGGCCTCATTTCCATTTTCCTTCAACTAGCCAAACATCCATTTTCACCTGCACGGAACCTTCTATACTGGCCCAGGGACAAACAAATCACATTCTGAGTGGTCCCAGGACAATACAGCTTTAAAGAAAAAGAAAGGATGGTGACACGAAGGACATTTGCTGTGTTGGGCTGTCACTGGGTCCCCATTGGAACCATGAAAAAGTACGGCCAATAAAATAACATTTTAAAAAATGTGACACTACACTTAAATTTATCTTGGCAATAAATGGATTTTGAAAAGAATATTTGAGGGCAATTCATTCTTCAAGTACTCAATAACATCATAGTGAATTGCATTATTAATTTATAATAAAATAATTGTTTTGCCTCAACAGTCATTTTCACAAGCTCTGGCATTAATTTTCTTTTTCTTTTTAATCATCTCAAAATATCAGCACATACACCACCCCCAGCATGCTACCAATCCTCTCCACCTTCCTCTTACCAATAAAAAAATAAATGACTCTCACGGCTTGGCTTGCAGAATCTTCTGGCCATCTGTGTGATACTGAAAAGAGTAAGAATAAGAGCCGCTAGCATTAACTGAGATTGACCATCTATCGGTCAGCTAATAGGATGACCAGTTTGACTGTATTATTTCTTTAATCTCCCCAATAACCCTGAGAAGTAGAGATCATTTATTATGCCAGTCTCACATGTAAGTAAACTGAGGCAGAGAATCCTTTTGTAAAGCAACAAAAATAGAAAACACTAAGAAACACCATCCCCATTTGTGAGGTTTCATGAATACAGTTTTCATAGACCAGGTTTACCTTTTGAGTGTCATGCCCTTTACATAACAGAAAATGTAACTATCATCTTTAACTGTACCCAAGTCAAAGGAGTGAAGGGCAAAATATGTATTGAGTTTAGACCAATAAAACAATGTCTCCGGGAAGGGGTTCTTTTTAAGATGAATGATCTGATTGGGTTACTTTATATGCTGTGACGCTGGGATAACTGTGACATGTACAGGTGTTTTGTGTTGCTCTTGGACAGGCAGAACGCCTGGGTGCCGGCCTGGCTCTATCGTTAACCATCTGTGTTGGTTAATCAGAAGTTGGTGACTTCATCTTTCTGAATCTCAGTTTTCTCAATTGTAAAAGATTCATCCTCCCATCCCAACATTCTCAGAGGATATACTGACCACAGGGTAGATCCGAGCAACTGTTTACATGCTAATCACAAAGATGATGAAGGAGAAACAGCCCATCTTTAATGCACAGCAGTCGACATACAAAGATTCAGCCTTGCATTTCAGCCTGTCTGGAGGGAAAACTGGATAATTGGACTGCAGAGAGGAAAAAAGCCCATATGAAAGCTTAATAATAACAATAACCCCAAAAAAAAGCAGTCTTGAAGCATCGCGACACTAAAAGCTCATTAAGATCTCTGTCCCAGCTATTACACTCCTAATTGAACAGTTACACAAATAGACATACAATACAACCGTGACTCTAATTAAGGCTCCAGCCTCAGAATCTAGTAAAAGCTTGTACAGTCTCTGCTCCCCCTTTAAATAGCGTTCTGGGCAAGCTTTGGGAAGAGAAAGTGTCCTACTATGACTTCACTGAAATAACATGAAACCTTATACAAGTACCCCTTTTTGTCTTTTCTCTTCCCCCAAAATACACCTTCCAATTTCTTCTTTGCATTCACTATGGGGAGTGTGTTCCCTTAGTAGGAGAGGATGCAGTTTGCCAGCTCTGATGGCTTCTGCCATGTCACTTGGAACGTTTTTCTACAATGCCCTCCATCAGTGCCTTGGTCCCCAGGTCTGCGGGTCTGAGAAAGTCTTGTCTGGTGTCCCCAAGCAAGGTTTTCTCTGTATTGGATAATCGGTCTTCCTGCATATTTGTATATCCCAGCTAAGAATTGTAACAGGATGAACAGTTATGAGTTTCTCTGTATTTTTCCCTCTTCCCTCTTGTCTTGACCTTTGTGGGGAAGAGAGATGCCAGGACCCTGAAGAGGTGACCTTGGGAAGAGCAGTAAAAACCATGGGCTGCCTTTGAATAATGAAGAGTCCACAGGCTTAGAAAAATTCTAAAGGGAGTAAAAGGAGATTCATAAAGGGCCCATTTCCTATCGCTCTGAGCTGGTCACCCTCCATGTTAATGGAAGTTGGAATATTCATCAGCTGGAGCTAAGATAAAATCTAGAATGAAAACATTTTGAACTTAAAGTTGACTACCTCCATGAATTATTTGCTTTCGATCCTAAAACTAAGGGCTTATTTTACTTAGTGTACCTACCGAAGAGAGTCCAGTGACGGAGAGTCCCTTTCGATCCTCCGTCTCCTTCACTTGGAGTGGGATGGTCTTCTGCAGGGCCACGGAAATAAAGGGAGGAGCCTCTAACACCAGGATACTTAGTGTCCAGTTACATCAAGAGGATGGCAGTTTAGGGAGACACTTAATTCCTGGGAATTTCAAAAGAATATTTCTAGCACTTTAATCAACATAAGGAATATCTACCTTTCGCATGACGGGAAAACACAGTATAAGAAAGTCCTCGTCTCAATGCTGCACATGCTAGTGGCACCACATTGTGACAAGTCAGCAACTCCCAGGGTGTTTCTGAGAGTCCGGTGAGCAAACGCTTATGAAGGTCCTTTTAAACAGAATGGTCGCTTGCCAGTGTATGGGGTTGAGGTTACAAACATGCTCAGCTCTCCTAGTGGAAACTGATTTACAAAAATTAAGAGATAAGCATATTTTTCTGATGTACATGATTGACATGAAACCACCTCTCCTGTGGATGGTTGACCTCCTTATCAACTGTGATATGCATGTGATTCCCTCATGCATTTGCAACTCCAAAAAGTATATGGCATTATGAACAGTATCTTTAGGATGTAGTTTTATTGTCGACATCCTTGAGAACAGCCACAAAATTTTAACAGGGGCTCAAACTGGGACATGCTTGTTAAGGATATCCCTGAGGACTGCGTCTGCACCATTATCAAAGAACTTTTCCCACCACATCATTGGTTGATGTATCTGTCATTCCTGGCTGGGACAAGAGGGGCTCAAGGAGAGAAAATCTCCTGCCCCGGGCCTAGCACAATATTTGGTACCCGGTGGATATTCACCAAATATTTGAAAAGAGAAAGAAGGTGAGCAGTAAAGAAAGTGGGATTTGCACACTGAATCCTAAATACCCCACATTTTCTCTAGCACACAGTGAGTGCCCAATAAATACACACTAAATTCATAGCTTTGCCATCTGTGGCAGACATTTTAGAATTTTGTGCTTAATACTTGTTTAGCATGTCACGATTTAGGGAATTTAGGGGATAAAGCTGAGGACCCTGGTCTCACTCCTGGGATCTCAGCAATGTCTCCATACTTCCCTGGGCCATGGCCGTGTGCCCCTGTTTCCTGAGCCACAGGTGGGGTTATGGTCTTTCGGTGCAGAAGGAACGGCCTAGGTGGTGGTTTTCCTTAACGCTCTAGCAAAAAGATCAGCCGTTTTTAAGGCACAGCATAGTTCGTGCCTGTTTGTGCAGGACTGTCGGTCAAATGGCCTCTTTTTTCCTCAGCAGGGTTGACTGAGCCTTTATTATTGGAAGCTTAAGGTTTGACACAGTCTCAAAGGTATTGAGTTTCTCGCAACTTTTAACCTTTGATACTACACTTAGATTTTCCAGTGATGAGAAAATTATGCATCTGCTATTAGAGAAATGACTATACTCTCTTGGATTGGGTTGTACAGCAAACTAAAACTGGTGATTGACACATTTAGAATGGTTTGAGAACACAGATTTGGTTTCAGTCCCCATCTCAAGGTGTGGATGTTATCTGAACTTGACTCATCTGATCTCTATCCGGACCATTGAATCTGCAACACAAAGCTTGAAACCTCAAGAGCAAAGACTCCTGACATTTCTCGTCATGCCAGCTTCCCAACAGGCCAGCCACATTTCGTAGAAACGTCCTCAGGCATTTTGGCACATCCCGTTTTGTTCCAGGTCCAGGTTGTGGTTTCTTTGAAAGTAGTAGGTGTAGGTGGTAAGTACATAGAAACAGGCCACCAAGCTCTGCAGAGGTCTCGTCGGGGATCCATGCAGGGCTGAGGGGAGAGGGCTGAAGAGCTGGCATTCCCTTAACTTTGCTGAGTCCTCCCAGAGGAGAGAGAACTTCAGCAGAGCAACTGGATTCTGCAGGCAAATTCCTCAACCACTGCTTAAGTGTTCCTCTCCGCATCCTGTCTAGGCTCTTAAACTTGAATGTGGCCATGAATCACCTGGGGATCTTGCTGAATTACAGATTTGGATTCAGTAGGCCTGGGGGCAGCCTGAGACTCTTACTTCTCAAAAGCTCCGGGAGACGTTGATGGTGCGGGTCCGTAAGCCGGAAACGTTCTGAGAAGCGAGACCCATGTGTGAAGCTGTGCGCCAAGTGCAGGGAACACAGAGCTGAGTAGATGAGGCAGACAAGGCCATCGCCCTTAGGGAACCCTCTGCGGTGGGGAGACAGACGGGGAAACAGTACCCGTTCCACAGGTGCCCAGGCAGAGGCTGAGGGGAACGGGGACTTGGAGGGAGTAGGAAGTGGGCAGGTAGGTAATCCAGAGCAGTCTTTCGGGCAGAAGCAAGAACTTGGGTTAGAAGAGAAACCAAAAACAAGTTTGTCAGATTTCTGCAGAGCAGACACCTAAAATATTGCCCAGTGCATTCCCAAGCCTCAAGGGGGCCGGGGAGGGGAGGAAAGCAACATAAAAAGCACAGAACATTCCTGTGGCGAGTAAGCATTCACTCACTTCCAAGGGCACCAGGCCTCCCTTCTGCTGCCCAATGTCATTAGAGCGTTTGAGACATGGAGTCAGAAGCACTGAGCTGAGGCTGTTACAAGCCAGCTGAAGCCGTGAAAAAGTCAAACATTCCCGTTCTCAGCACTGTTGGCAGCCTCGCTGTTACTTCTGTGGATGGACCAAACTGAGGATTTGCTTTCTTGTCTTTTTTGGGAGGCGTTTGGGAGGGGGGGATTTTCTTTCATTTTAATGAATTTGAAAACTCAGAGTGAAACTCAGGCAGGTTTCCTCATTTCCCCAGGGTTTTTCCCTCTCCTTCCTGCTGCCCACGTTTGCTTCACTCCATCCCCACACCATCTCTTGGGATGCCACCCAGAAATGAGACCCTTTTGCGTTGGACATACTGCATACCTCTTCTTCCACTTGAGCTCCACACGAGGGTCAAACTTTCTGCCCCCAACTGGGACCCTCCAAGCCTTGTAGTCCAACGGTGCCCAGAAAAAAATCCCCTCCGGTCTTTCTCGTTCACTGCCTATGTCCAGTCTTGGCCCTGCCACTAACCGGTGGGGACGCCCCAAACCTGTGTTGCCATAATAGTAACCACAACAACTTGCTTAGAAGTTTGCACAGCTCTCATTTTCTAGCCTTCCACCTCTCCTGGCAAGTAATCAGGGCAGATGCTAACTAGCTTCTTATCCCCATTTACCAGATGTTAAAACTGAGGCCACAGGTCCTAAGTGTTGGGCCATTGGTGTGAATCCAGTGTTCCAAGTGTATATAGTAACGTATGTACTTACCATGAGCAGGTATTGCAGTAATCTTCAGCAGTCTCACAACAAGGAGGAAACTGAGGCTTAGGGGGCTAAGTAATGTCCCTAAGGTCAGTGAGTCCCAAACTGGGGATGCACACCCCAAATTGATCTCAGAGTCCTCACTCTTACCCTGCTTCTTAGATCACTCCCACAGTCCATTCCGCCTTCACATCATCTCTCTAGACCGTTTCTCATCTGGGAACTGGAGGCACTGTGACCTGGGAGAGCCCTGCCCAGCTGTAGTACTCTGTGATCCAGCAACTTTGCCTCGGAAACCAGAGTTCCTCCCTGCTAGCTTCAATTCAGTGCTAATCATTTTGTTTAATTATGTCTAACTCTGAGTGTGTTTTACTGCAGATGTCAACACACTTCAGTTTGTTACGCTGGATGATAGCACCTGGGTGCCATTTCAGCAGCCAGGCAGGCTGTCTACTTGGCTGCATGCTACCATATTACATCTTGATGCCAGCTGAGTTCCTTGGTTTATACTGGAAAGAAGAGGGCATACCTTCAGCTGCAAATACCCGGAAGCAGTCAGTAACCTTTAGCCTAACGTGAACTGCTGGTTGTGTACCAAAGCCTGGCAGGTCGTGTCAACAGGGTGTTCAGGGTGAAGAGCATAAAGACTAACGTGATACACTGACTTCCACGGTGGGTGCTCGAGCAAAGAGAATTGCAGTCTCTCAGGCTTCCCCATGGAAACTCCACCTCCTGGGTAGCTCCCAGGGTTGAACTCTCTGCTCATCGTTTCCCTTCAAGCCTCAGGGGGTGCCCTTGTCTAGGAAGCTCTCCCTGACTTCTTCTGTCTGCACTCACGCTTTGCCCGTGTGTCCCTAAACTTCCATCCATCACAGGGCTTGCCCCACTACAATAAAAACATCTCTCATTATTTTGCCAGCTGAGGGCACCAGCCATATGTCACTCCTCCCTGAATGCTCTCCCACTAAATGTTTATTGAATGAAGAATGAATGAATAAATGAAGCCATAGTGGTGTTCTCTGTGTTCACCCTGCCAGCGTTCCTCATATAGATTAGGAACAAGTTTTTCCTTTATCTTTCTGAGACCGTCCCATTATTCCTCCTCCTTCTTCTTTCTGCTCAAAATTTATCCAATTGCTTTGTCTCTCCTCTGAGTCTTGTCCTCAGCTTATCTTCATCCAGAACAGCATCGCTTCTCCATTTCTTTCCTTACCTTACCCGTCCCCTGATGGGCCAGGCTCTCCTTCCTCCACCTCTGAATTGAAACCGAAAACTCAGCTCATTCTCCAAATGTTCTCCAACTGACTATAGAACACAGGCAGCAGTTTTCTCTGTTGCCCTATTGAAATAAATATGCTGTTTCCAGGACTAGTCTGTCCTCACCCTCCACCGAATGCTGTTTTCTTTCTCCTTGATCCATCCACAGTGTAAAATTATATATATTTTTCCAAGTTGTAAAAGTATCGATTCGTTTGTATCAGTGACTCTTCTAAACTCTGGCTTATCCAGCTAATATTTTGAAACCATCTAAGGACACTAATAGGTCTAAAAAAAATTAGAAAGTAATTCTATAAAAAGTCAGTAATTCTGTAAATCAGTATTCTATAAAAGTCGTACGTTTTGTAAATTCTGTAAGTCAGGGATGGATCTCACCCCACAAGGTTCCATTCGAGCGCTATGCTACCAGACCTTAAATAATAACAGGTGACTTGTCCGGAGGGAGGCCTGGCCAAGGGGAGTGCTGTTGAGTATTTTTGCTAAGGAGATCCTTGGAAAGGAAATAGAATATTGAGAGGTGGGAGGCATTTGGAGGGCTTCCTCCTTTAGAAACAAAGCTTATCATGCCACTTAACAGTGACCTCAAGTATAGTTTTTAACCCAAGCTTTTCTCCTTGTCTCCCATACTTTCCTTCTCTGCTTGATCGGTTTCCTGGGTCGGTAGTGATACTCTCCAGACCTCCTAAGGGCTGTGGTTGCTGAAAAGAGGTCAGCACAACCATATTTAACTTCAGTGAGTTTAAGGCTGAAAGTTCAGATTCCCAAGCCCTTCATTAGGATTCCCGATTCAATACCTATGGAGTAAGCCCAGAAATCTGCATTTAAAAAATTTTCAGCTTAAATTTGATACAATTTTTTATAAGCAAACATCGCAAAAGAGAAACCAATAAAATGCAAGACATCAAGCATTTGCCCTCCAAGACCAAGGTCACATTCCACCTGCACAATGGGAGACTCGTGGCAGAGTACGACTCCAACATAACTGTACGTCACTGTCTGCCATTGTCTTCCTTTATAATGAAATCACTTAATCTGACCAGTTCCACGAGGTGGAATTCTACGCCAGTGGTTCGTTAACTTTTGTGGAGGCAGGTTAGGGAAGAGTAGCAAAAAGCCCTTGGAAAATCTGGTGAAAGCACGACCACCAAAAGTGCATGCGTGGATTCTTTTGGCAGGGGGAGGGGCAAAATAGGGGAATCCACACACGTCAGGAGAAGAATCTTGCCCATGATGAGAACTGCTTACTTCCACAATGGGACTCCTAGGAGATGTGGAGAGCAGAAGCGCTTCGGGGATGAGTCAGAAGTTACGGAGGCGCCTGTTCAATCTGTCAAGTGGTTTCCACGTTACCGTAAAAGTTGATCGCAAGTCTCAGCTGCTCTGCTAGGCTGTGCCTCTCTAGTTTGCAACATGAAAGGCCCACAGACATCTCATTCCTTTGATACCCAGAGCTCCAGGAAACTTTGAAGAACACATTTCTCGCACATCTGACCAAATAATTTGCGTCCACCCATGCGTTCTACACAGGCCAGTAAAGGAGCGTCAGGCGCATCGTCAGTGTGACCAGCCACACAGGCAAATGTGATCTTAAGCTCTGCCCCACACTGAGCCTGAGTCAGCATCTTCTGGGTTCCTATGCTAGACTCAAAACTACTACAAGCATCTCTTCTAGACCTGTTCACCAGGTCAGACACAGAAAACCCTCTTTGCCATGTTGTGTGATTCTCTATGTTTTGGAGTATTGTTGATACTGGCATTGATTTCTTTCTGGTAAGGAAGGGGGCAAATATTTAACTACCAAACTATCATTCCTGCCTCATCCTCTGTACGTAGCAGGTTTGAACATCAGATTGTCTGTCACTGGATGAACTGAAGAATGCCAAATGCCTTTAGGTAGAGTACACTTGGAGGGACCAATATCACACCCTAACGGTAAGGTGTTTTTAGGGGTAATCATCATATTATTTATGTATTTCTGTTGCTAGGAAGCTTAGGTGGAGTGCTACGAGTTGCTAATTTTGTTTGATACCAACCCAGCAAAGACCACATTCAGCCATATGCTCATGCGTGTGCCATGTGCCTTGCTTTATTCTTGCATTTTACATATCATTCCACCTAAACAGTTGTGTGTGTAGCATTTCCCAGATCCCACTTAATTATCAACAGCAGAAAATGCCCTCTCCTTAGGAAGGCCTGACACAGAAAGCAGCACCGCCTCACGGTGAATAGGCCTAGGGATTGCCTCCACGTGGGTGTTATGATAACTGTTACTGTTTGTATTGTACCTGGTCATTTACAGAGAACTTCTCCATCCTTTCTCACACTTAATCTTCACTAGGACCTTAAGATGTTAGATATTCAGAACATTTTGCAACTTTACAGATGCAAAAACAGTGGAATCACAGTATAGAAGTGACAAAAGATGATATAAATTGCCCATCAAGTGTGGACAATAATTGAGATTTGAATGCAGGTCTGTCTGACTCCAAGTCCAGTGTCTTTCCAGTTCATTCTATGTTTAAATGTCCTGAAATCCTGCAGATTAGAGACTGTCACTGTTGCCCTTGCCAGGCCACATCGGACTGTTCATAGAGCCACGTGGCTAACGCCCTGTACTATTGTATCAAGACCTGTCCAGATACATTGTGAGCCTGTTTCCACACCAAGGTGATGTCATTAGATGTTTTAATCACTTCTTTCTTCTTCTTCTTTGATGTCTTTTTGTTGCCAATGGTTTAGCCATTTTTTTTACGCACCCAATTAAGTCAGCAGTCTTGTAGTCTTTTGTAGAATGTGGAAACTTCTCGTTTTATGCCTTGTGACTCTGCTTCATGGAGCCAATAAGAGAGATAGCGGAAAAGGTTACAGTCACTCCATTTCTCTATTACCGTCTTCTACTGAGAACTTATCACTAGTTTTGGTGTCAGAGGAATAGTCATTCTGAGGCCTCATGAAAGCCTACATACTCCCCAGAAATGCAGACAGCCCCCCTGACCTTTGCAGCTGGAGATAATGGCCAAGGCTGAGGCACAGTGACCTTTAGGCTGAGAGTGGGTGGCAGCACTTTCTTTTCTGTGACACTCATTTTGCTTTTCCCTGTCTGTGTTTTTAATTGGAAGCATGTATGCTGTGAATCTGCCTGGTTTCCCCACATACACCCTGAACCCTGAGTACAAAGATGGTCTCTGGCCGGCTCTTGTCATACAGGAATGCTCTTAACGCCAAGCTGGGGGCCATTACTAATTGCCACGGTTATAGACATGAAGGATATTACAAGTGACCTTTCAGGGGGAGATGCTGTTAGCAGAACAGGGCCTTTGTACCACCTGGCTCAGCCCACGCATCTTTCTCATATTTATTTTACCCCCGTGATCCCATGAGATGAATCTGGCATTTGGATTTTTTTTTTTCCAAATGGCATGTTTTATTGCCCCAGAACTCTTATTATGCAAGGGGAACCCCAGCCACTTAAGACATTTCTTCAAGTTCCATCTCAGGCTTGTTTCCTCCATTGAAACCATTTGCTGCAGACTCAACAGCACCCTTCATTGACTCGCTGGGCTGCAGAGAGCTCTTGCTCATGCCAAAAATCTTGTTTTTGAGTCTGTGTAGTTCTTTATTATTTGCTAACTCTTAATGTTCCCAAATTACTTTCTGCATGTTCATCTCACTCACTGAGATAGATTTTTCTACTACTTACCGAAGAGAAGCTGGCCACCAAAATTTCCTGAGCGCCTACAATGTGCCAGGCCATGTTGAGTGTTTCCTACATAGTTTCATTGAATTCTTACAACAAACCAGGGAGTGAGGTGCTGCTATACCCTTTTTATACGTGAGAGACTGGACACACTCTGCATGTGATAAGCTTGCCAAGGATCACACACAGCTAGGAAGCAGGGGAACCAAGCTACTGTGCAGCTCCCACGTGCCAAGGAAGGATGCCAACCACTGGACCCTGGTGGGGGATGGCTGGAGGAAGGCTCAAAGCATGTGCCATGGTAAGGGGCCGGAGGCCCCCAGACACAGGCTATTTACCCTTGCATCACGCTCTCCACAGTGCCATGCATGCTGCTGGTGTGCTTAAATGGGACATTCCTCTGGCTGAATTACACGGGACAGGTCCCCCCACTGAAGCCCAGGGACTGGTGTATAGGCAGCCGTCTGACAGCCCAGTGGGGGCTGTGATATGGGGAAAACACCGCAGTGATGTTGCTCTTTCCTCAGCTTACTCAGCAAATCCTTATCATTTGGGTCCATGCTGAGCGCTGGGAAGAGCCCGTGGGAAATGTGGGCAGAGTCGTGGCCCTCAGGGAACTGAAACATCATCAAGAAACAGTTCCTCCTTCTTTAAAACCATCCAACGATCCAGAAGAAAAGTTCTCAGAACTTATATCTGCTTGACACAGTGACCTCTTTGACAAAAAAGAAGGAAGGAGGGAGGAAAACTGGTGAAAAAAAAAATCACACACAACGCGCGCACACGTTGCCGTAAACCAAAGCTACTGAATTGTCCTTAACAAAGGGAAACTTACAGAATGCCACGATTTACTTTCTCCCTCTCTTTGAAACTGCTTTTTATTTTCAGAAAACTTGGAGTAGGAGACAGTGGTTTCTCTTATTTCGAGCTGTGTGATCAGGGCAGCCTGGGACCTCGACCACCTCAGTCCCCTGGTGCCCTGAGCCGTCCCCCACTCTGCAGGCTGGAGGCTGCTCGCTCTCCCAGCCCACCCCAGCCCAGGCCAGGCAAAAGTATGCCCAGGGACCCTGGTGTGTCAGGAATAGAGCGATCAGGCCTTCTTCCTGGGGGACAGGAGGAGCAGCATTTCCAAGGCAGCCAGGATTGACGCCTGAAACTGCAGAAAAGGGTGACAAGGTGCCACCGCCTTAGAAGAACCTTGTGCTTTTATGTTCTGCCGACTTTTGAAATCTGGCTCTTGCTCATAAATCCTCACGTAACCATGTCGAGGGCTATGTGGGTTTTTATATTTATATATGTGTGCGCTGTTGTTCCTGATGATTCACCAGCGGGGCTCGTGGGGAAGCTGAGTCCACTTAACAAGAGACCCGACAACAGCAGTGAGTTCGCTCTTTTGTTTGTCCGCATCTTCACACCCACTCACTCAGCCACAGACTGAATGAAATGTCCTCTGGGGCTTTGTGTGGGGGGAAAGAATGGCAATAATGGCCATTCAGGCAAAATAAAGCTTTTTTAGTGCTTTTCAGAAAGTAGTTTTGTATTCATCGTTGTCCCTGTGTTCACATAATGGCCTTATCCTTGTCCTTCATTGAAATCTGCCCAGAACAAGGGAAACATCTCACCCTGCACACAAACAGATGCCTGCTCTTAAAGTGGTCAACAAAACGGCATGGTTCTGTGGGGGGCTGCCAGACCAGGCGTCTGTGGAGGGCGTGTGAGGAGAGAACTCCCAGCTCAGAGCAAAGGCAGTGGGCAGGAGACTCCGGATGGTGGGAAGGGGCTTGTTAGGAAATTAGCTTTGGAATTTAGGTTCTGTCTGGCAAGACCTTGAGGAGGGGAGAAACCTGATTTTCACTATTATCACCACCCTTGGGCACGCTGATCAGGCCCTTATTATGTGCGGTGCTGAGCGTCTCTTATGCATCACGTAATCCTCACAAAACCCTCTGGAGAGGTTATTATTGTCCCACTTTAGATCTGAGAATCCTGAAGTCTAGAGAGATCAAGTCACCTCTCCAGTTGTCACTCACGTGCGAAGTGGTGGAGTCAGGATCGCAATCCAGACACCATCTGATCCCACATACCAACTTCTTAAACACCGCTCCAGAATCCTCAGAATCAAGTCTCCAGCTTAGAGAGGGGGACACCTGGGTGAGGATGGGAATTTCAGGGAGGGTTACTTTAAGAACCTTAAGTGGTTTTTCCCAAATTCATTTGCTAGCTCACCTTTATGATAGGACTTTCCAAAGAGCTGCATGTTGTATCAGTCATTCAGCATGTGAGAGGCAGGATAGGTGGGGGTATGAGCCCGGGCCCAGGGCTCGGCGTCCTATAACCAGCTCAGTGAGCACAGACCGATCACCGCTCCTCCCTGGGCGCTGCTAGCCTGAGCTCCCCGCTTTACCCCTTGCTTGTTAAGAACCAGGCCTGGGCTGGAAAATCATCCAGGTCCTCCTGGTCATAAGATTTTCTGCTATTGCATCTCTCTCCAGGCGTCCCTCTTCGTGGCGCCTTCTGGCTAGTTGCTTATTTTTGTCGTCTCAGTGACAGGAAACCCATGGAAGCCACAGGCCACTGAGACCCCACTTCACCAGCCCTGAAAAGATTCTTGCTTTTATGTGCACCATGCCCCGTCCTCTGTCCTCAGGCCATCCCCACCCTACCAGTTCTAGGTCTGGTTGAAATCCTACCTCTTCAACAAGAGCCTACTTAGGTATAGCTTTTAGCAATGGCACATTCTAAGATATTTTATTGGTAGCTTGAAATCAGGCTTTATTGGAGTATTTATGCCACAGCAGTTGGCAAACACTACAAATCAGGCTGCTTTTGTTTAGGGAGCTGGTTTATCAGCGTACCACTGCTTATATCTAACATCCCACCACTTGTTTGACCCCAAACATTTAATACCCTCACTGGCCATTGTTTTAACATGTGGCTGTGCACATCTCTGTACAGAGACTGTAGGAAGGGCAGGGTCATTAGCTTACTTGTATCTCCGCAGCACCTTCATGGTACCTTGTCAACAGTCGGCACCCTCCAGTATCTATCAGTGTTCTTCATCTCATCTACTGGGGTGTACTCTTTCTCTAAAAGTTTTCAGATAACATCCAATTAGTTGAAAGGATATATTTCAGATAGCTAATTGCCATTCATTCATTTGTTTATCCATCAAGCATTTATTCATACCCAAGGAGCATTTACTGTGTTCCAGGCAGTTCAAAAGGCAGAGAACTTAGTGGTACACACACCAGAGGTGGTCTCTACCTACAGGGAGCTCACATTCCAGTCAGGAGAGAGAGAAAAAACGAAACAAGTAAACACATCAACAAATAAATTACATAGTGTCTGAGAGCAATAAATTATATGGAAAAAATAACCTGGAACGATAGAATAGAAGGACTGAGGGTTTAGTGGTACATGGTCTCCGATTGGGAAGCATATTAGTTTCCTATTGCTGCTATCACAAATTACCACAGCTGGGGAGGGCTTAAAACAATACAAGTTCATCATCTCACAGTTCTGAAGGTCAGACACCTGAAATAGGTCGGCAGGGCTGTCTTCCTTCTGGAGGCTCTCGGGAAGAACCCGTTTCTCGCCTTTCCCAGCTTCCCGAGCTGCCTGCGCCCCTTGGCTCGAGGCCCTGCATCTCTCCCACCTCAACTTGTGTCGTCACGTCTCCTCCGACTCTTCTGCTTTTTTCTTTTCCTTTTGAGGACACTTGTGATGACACTGGGCCTGCCCAGATAATCCGGGATAATCTCCTCATCTCAAAATCCTTAGTCATTTCCGGACAGTCCCTCTGCCATGTGAGGTAGCGTGATCCGAGGTCCCAGGGATTCAGGTGTGGACCTCCTTGGGGGCCACTGTCCTGCCTGCCGCAGGAGGGCCAGGAAGGCCTCTCTGAGGAGCTGACATTTGAGATGAGACCCAAATGACAAAAACAGAGGAAGGAAGGGCGTTCTAGGTAGAACAGCCTACGAAGGTCACGCGCCTGGCCTAAGCCCGGGGCTTCTCAGGAAGGTGCCAGCGTGCCTGAGCAAGCATCCAGAAGGAGGCTGCAGAGGGAGGCAGGGTCCAGGGACCTCAGCACCAGGCTGGGCCAGGGTCGGGGCACAGATTCTATTCTCAGGGGGATGGGGAGCTCGCAGAGGACCTCAGAGCTGTGTTTCTAACCGGGTCGATCCTTACTGGAATGGAAACAGCTTCTCTGGCTGTCGTCTGGAGCACTGCCATGCAGCGGAAATACAACGTGAGCCACATTTGTCATTTTAAATGTTCCGGTAGCCACATTTTAAAATGTGAAAAGAAATGGGAAATTAATCTTAATAAAACATTAATTTTTCCCCCATGTAGCCCCGGAGTCAATAGCTATATATATTATCATTTCGACATGTAGTCAATATAAAAACCATATTAGATACTCTGCTTTTTTTTTTTTTTTTTAGTAAGATGTCCTCAATAGCTGGTGTGTATTTTATGCCTAAAACACATTTCAGTTTGGACTCGCCATATTTCAAGTGCCCACGTATGTTTGTGGTGACCATTTTGGACAGTGCATGTCCATACTCTGCCCTCAGAGTCCTGTGCGAAGTCTACTCAGGCACTGTTTGGAAAAGTAGTAAACAGTGAGGTGTTGCAGAGAGAATGGGGCACGTGTCACTTCATTAGCCGTCCCTGACTCCCGAGGCTCAGAGTAGGTCTCAGGAAGCGAGGGATGGAATAGCAGATTCTAGAAGGACTGTGTCCCCTAGTAGGGGTTGGTGGGGCACAGCCCCAGATCCTGAGTGGACTCTTGCCTACTGGACCCTCCAAGAAACACCTGTCTATACACTTGGCCTTTAAGTTCATCACTGTGTCCATTTCTCACAACTTCAATGCCCTGAGGAAGTTTTAGCCAAAGCCAAACCTTTCCTATTTCTTTGTAGACAAGGCTATTTATCCAACTCATTATACTGATATTACTGAAAACAAGGGCAGAGGTCAAGAACAGCAAAAATTCAATGAAGCAACGAGAGGGTGTCACTTTTGAGGGCAAAAACTATATCTCAGACACTATTAAGCTATGCCCCTCCTCTCTTGTGCTCCTGCAGTGACCCCAACATTAACCACGAAAGTCTAGCCCAAAAGGCTTAGTAACCAAAAGAACACCATGTATATCCATTTAGAGTTTTTTTACAGTGATATTAAATTAAAACACTTTATGAAACAGAAAATAAAGATTTGAATTAAAAATGTAGGTCATGGTGGTTTGCATAAAGGCCAGTTCATGAGAAGCATATTCAATACAGCACAAGACAATAAAAATAACAGCAACGTTTATTAGTATCCTATTTAAAGCCAGTGATCTGCTTAACACACTCAGCTTTCAGGAGAAGGGCTGGCACTGAGTCCCCTTCTGATGATGGATTCGGTGGGCAGGCATCTGGGCTGTGGGTACCAGCAGCCCCCGCAAAAGGCAACTTGGCCCTTTGGACATGTAGGGACAAAAACTCTAATGTGCGAAGACAAAGGTGCCTTCAGGGAGAGCTTTGGGGCTTTAGAACATCAGTCAAATTACCAGTGGCTCTAATTAGTGTGCCTGTAATCTGGAGCGATCTCTATCTGTGGTCCAAAAAGGGGTGGAATGTTTCCCTCAGAAAACACATTAACACAAGTCCTCCTTGAATGAGTTTTCCCAAATCATAAGGGACATGATGGTGTGGGGGAGAAGCAGCTATAGCATGGAAACCTGTTTTGCCTTGAAAATCAGCCACGATCTGTGCATTCAGCTGATGAACAAATATTTATCCAATACCTAGGAAGCACTACCATATGGAGGGACTTGGGAAGCATAGTGTCCCTCATCTCCAGGAGTTTAAGGGCTGGTTGTTAAAGATAACTTTGCTGGCAAACCTGGACCGCTACATGTAAGGGAATGAACCTGGACTACTGTCTAACCCCACACACAAAAGTCAACTCAAAACGGATCAAAGACCTGAATGTAAGTCATGAAACCATAAAACTCTTAGAAAAAAACATAGGCAAAAATCTCTTGGACATAACCATGAAAGACTTCTTCATGAACATATCTCCCCAGGCAAGGGAAACAAAAGCAAAAATGAACAAGTGGGACTGTATCAAGCTGAAAAGCTTCTGTACAGCAAAGGACACCATCAGTAGAACAAAAAGACATCCTACAGTATGGGAGAATATATTCATAAATGATGTATCCAATAAGGGGTTGACATCCAAAATATATAAAGAACTCACGCACCTCAACAAACAAGTAAATAATCCAATTAAGAAATGGACAGAGGACATGAATAGACACTTCTCCAAAGAAGAAATTCAGATGGCCAACAGGCACATGAAAAGATGCTCCATATCACTAATCATCAGAGAAATGCAGATTAAAACCACAATGAGATATCACCTCACACCAGTGAGGATGGCCAACATCCAAAACACAAACAACAACAAATGTTGGCGAGGATGTGGAGAAAAGGGAACCCTCCTACACTGCTGGTGGGAATGCAAATTAGTTCAACCATTGTGGAAAGGTTTAGGAGGGTTCCCTTTTTTTTTTTTTTTTTTTTTTTTTTTTGACCCAGGAATCCCACTTCTAGGAATTTACCCTAAGAATGCAGCAGCCCAGTTTCAAAAAGACAGATGCACCCCTATGTTTATTGCAGCACTATTTACAATAGCCAAGAAATGGAAGCAACCTAAGTGTCCATTAGTAGATGAATGGATAAAGAAGAGGTGGTACATATACACAATGGAATATTATTCAGCCATAAGAAGAAAACAAATCCTACCATTTGCAACAACATGGATGGAGCTAGAGAGTATTATGCTTAGTGAAATAAGCCAAGCAGAAAAAGACAAGTATCAAATGATTTCACTCATATGTGGAGTATAAGAGCAAAGAAAAAAACTGAAGGAACAAAACAGCAGCAGACTCACAGAACCCAAGAATGGACTAATAGTTACCAAAGGGAAAGGAACTGAGGAGGATGGGTGGGAAGGGAGGGACAAGGGGGAAAAAGGGGCAGTATGATTAGTAGATGTAAGGTGGGGGGGGCACGGGGAGGGCTGTACAACTCAGAGAAGACAAGTAGTGATTCTGTAGCATCTCACTATGCTGATGGACAGTGACTGTAATGGGGTTGGTGGCGGGGACCTGATGAAGGGTGTAGTTTAATAACGATAATATTGCACATGTAATTGTAGATTAATGATACCAAAATAAATTATAAAAAAAATAAAAAATAAAAATAACTTTGCAGTGATAAATAATAGTATATGGCACCAGTGTGGTACTCCGGGTACTTAGGTCTGGCCTAAGAATCAGTAAATCTGACTCCTGTCACTGACTCAGCCACTTATCAGTGCTACTATTTTTGGTCTGGCCATCGTCTCGCAGGGCAGTAGACACTGGATCATCCAAGTCTCATTTCCTTGGGAAAAGTCCGCTTACCCCTCTGGACCTCAGGATCCTCCTGTAGAAACCGAGGGGTTTTGAAGGATCATGACGGTAGTGATGATAATAACAGGACCATCTAGTGAGGTCTAATTTTGTAATCCAGACTGTGTTACATACTTGACTTGAATTAACTCATGTATTTCTAAAGCAAATTTAACTCGGAGATGGGTTCTGTTGTTCCCAGTTTATAAATGGGAAAGCTAGGGTTTAAATCAAGTTTACCAAAATCAAAGAGCATTGACTAATACAGAGGTGAGATTCAGTAGCACATCTTTGAGCCTGTAAAGTTCTAAATGTCCTGAAGCCCGTCCCAGCCGACACATTCTATAGCTCTGGGTAGATTGCTTGGAGGACTAAACAGTGTGAAGACTGATGGAGGAAATCACGTTACAGTAAGACATGGGTCAGGCGTGAACAGAACTTCAGTTAGTCGTCCTCCATTCAGACTAATTATATCAGAATGCCATGATGCTGAAATTCAGTATCTCTTTCTGGGATCAATCAGTGCTGGCATCTTAGTTTGCATTAAGGTAGCACAGGTCACTCAGCAAGAGGGTCAGACAGCAGAAAGTCACCAGAAAGGACCTCAAGGCTGCATGGCAACAAGGCTCACCATTTTTACCTTTTCAACCTTTCCGTTTATATCAGTCTCGGCCACAGGTGGGGGAGCTGTGAATTTCACTTTAGCCATAATGTTTAGTGAGGACACACACACACACACAGGTTGGCACCCACAGAGTCTTCACTTTGAGACAAGGGTGGGTTCGGTTTCCTTTGCTTACACAACTGATGCTGTCCCGGGGACACTTTGGTTTAGATAACTCATTAGCCACGAACTGTTTCGTTATGTGTCGCCCAGCTGCCTTGGCTTCCTGCACACTCTCTTGAGCAGATAATGCATCCCCTTATCTCAGAGAATTGTCCCCCCATGTAGCCCCAGAGTCAATAGCTTTGATACCATCGAGGCAAGACGACATTCAACCACCCTTTTTGTAATTATTTTAGTTGTACTGTTTTCATGTCCGCTTCATGAAAAGATGATGTGGTTAGATTTAAGCTGGGCCTTGCCAAGAATATCATTTATGCCTGGGGTTACCCACATGATCACGTGGCTTACCTTCTTCTGCAGCATGGTGATCTTATCTTCTTCGCTGCACCTTGCCAGAAAGCACCCAGCTCCTTCCAGCTTCCGTATGGTAGTGCGTGCATGGAAGTCTGCTCACAGCAGCAGCAGCTTGTAAAATGATGCTCTACCATTCATCTGTAATGAGGCCTTTGCTCACTCTTAGGGAAAAAAAAGGCAAAAAAACTTTCATTGGCTTCTCCACTTGGGAATTTGCAACAAAGTTTTCCTAAAGCAGACACGTTTCTATTTAAGCTGGTAATCCTGTTTTTCCCTTTATGTGCCAGGAACTCAGCTAGCTCCTCAGAGCACAGAGATGGCTATGCCCCAGCCGCTGTCCTTGTGAGATTCTCCATGTAGCCGTGGGGAGAAAATGGGTTAAGAAATAACTAGGGTTCAACCCAGGAGGGGCCAACAGGGTGTCGTGAATAGAGTTGTGAGGGAAGACAGGTGAGGGAGACTGGGGTGGGGGGAGGACCAAAGAGACCATGAAAAGGAACGGGCATTTAAAGTCCATATTCAGAGCCAAATGCAAGTTTGCCCCTTAAAGAGGGCAAGATGATTCGTGGCAGAGGGAAGAACTCGAGAAATAAGATAAGAATGTGTGGGCTGTGTTGAGTGTGGCTTGAGCAGAGCAGGCGTATGAGGGTGAGGCCGTGGGAGGACGGGCAGGCCCAGCCGTGGGGGGTGGACTCTGAACGACATCCTGGGGCGGTTAGCACTCGGTGGATGCTTGAAGATGTAAACCAAAGGGTGCACCGGAGGCCCTAGGAAAATCAGGAGGGGACCTTTCAAAATAAAGAACTTCACCTTCTGCAGCGAGACAGAGCTGTGCCTGGGGGTCTGTCCCCGGTTCTGACTCAGCCTGTGGCTTTCCTTTTGCAAGTGACTTACCCCTCCTGCCACCTGGCTTGCCGTGGCCAAAGTGTGAATCTTCAAAGTGTCCTTGACTCCTCTACTGACAACTTAAAAGACACATGGGAAGAACTGTTTTCGCATCTCATCTGGCTCTTGAAGTCAGCGGACACTTACCTATGCCCCCACAATAGGAACAGGTTTGGGGGTGTGGGGAAGGGAAAGAGCTCTAAGCCTGGGAGACTTGGGACTAGGGTCTTGTCTGGGTTCTGCCACTCTCGTGCTGAATGACCTGGGACAAGTAATTTCTCCCCAGGCTCCAGTGAACTCCTCTGGGAAGCGAGTGCCTAGACCCATGGCTTGTAAAGGGCCTCTCCTGCCTGGCCTGATTCTGCCTTACCTCTTTAATTTTTTAGGAAGTCAGAGGTGGTCCGTGATAGAAGAGACTGAGCAGGAAGCGTTCCATCTTAACAAGGGAGCTCTGGAGGGGTTTGTACCTTGGGCTGGGGCAGCGGGGGGAGCCACTGGTGGCCCAGTGGGGATGCCCCTGCCTCCGTGTCTGGTGGCATAACAGGAGGAGTGGGGAGGGAGCTAGAAAACCACTTCCTGCCCTAGGAGTCCTTGAGGCTGGAAGTTTCCAGAATGCACGTGAGGGATGGAGCTTCAGGAGAGAGGCAGAAGGTGAGAAAGGAAGTTGGAGTGAGAAGCAGGCTGAACTTAAAGAACCTACGATTCAAAGAGCACATGCAGCTGCAACTCCTTCTTGCTCTCACCCTGCAGAGGTCGTGGCCTGTCCCTGCAAAGCCTGCTAGGCTGCCTGTCATGTTTTTCACTCTATTTTCTGCTTTGAAGGGTGAGAATTTTCAGCTCATCTGCACTGAGGGCTACTTAGGGCTCCTCCACACTGGATCCTGGGTGGGGTTTGAGGAGGGTGCGCCACGGCAGCCCGCGGCATGTGCGGAGGGCAGGGGCTGGGCCCCGGCTCCAGCGGAAGGGGAGCTGAGGGCAGGTGGTCAGGAGCATAGGTTTTGACCTCATAAGACCTGGGTTCAAATGCTGAGCCCACCACTGCCTCACTGTGTGACTATCCACAATTCCTTCATCTTTACGGGCCTAGTTTTCTCATCTGTGGCGTAGGATTCTCATGAGAACAGACTCAGATAAAGTGCTTAACGCTGTGCTGAATGTGTAGCAACTATCCCCTAAATGGTAGCTTAAAAAACTCTATTATTATTCATGCCGAGAAAAGTGAGCTAGGGCCAGAGCATAGAGGCTCCTGTCTTGCAGGGCAAGGAACTTGGACTTTATCCTGCAGCCTGTGGCAGCCAGTGAAGGTCATCCCTCAGGAGCATGGTGTGAAAGAAGCTGGTGTTTGGGGGAATCTCCACCTGTCATCAATTTGGGGTGCATCAGAAGAGAAAAGGAATGCTGGCGCGGAGGCTCTGTGGCAAGCAAAGTGGATGCGCCCAGGGAGGTGGCAGGGGGAATGGAATGGAACAAGGAACATCAAGAACTTTCAAAAGGAAGGTGGCTGAAGAGTGAGGGACGGGCGCTCAGCCTGGGAACCGTGGAGGAGAATAGAGGAGGGATCGAAGATATCTTCGAGGTTGTGCAGATGATGGCAGTGACCCACACTGAAGTGTGAGGGAAAGAAGGACAGCGCCGTTCTCCGTCCCGGGCGGGAGGGCGCTGCCCCTGGCCCAGATCCTGAAACCCTAGCACAGTATTTGGCATATTGATTGGTTTGCACGTTTGTATCCTGTGTTGTCCACAGAAGGTTTGAGATGGTTTTATACCAGACAGAATAGGTGGTTTATGCTTTCCTTATAAGTAAAGACGAACTGAAACAGTAATAGCCAAAGAAAAGAGGAGATGGGAAAGAGTAATGATGGAGAGTAAAAGACGAGGCATAAAACGACTGACAAAGGTGGGGGACTGTTGAGTCCCAAAATATGGACTCTGGGATTTAGAATTAAGATCCTGCTATTTCTAATCCACTCCCTTTTTAAGGGAAGAAACCCTTCCAAAGGGACAGAAATACCAGATACTCTGACCTCTTTTCTAACTTCCAGAATAACAGTCGGGTATTTCTCAATGGCATTTTTAATATTCCTTTTCTCTGTAATGGGAGAAGCGACAGAAGGTTCCTCCTTCTCCAGAACCAATACAGCTCCCAGGAAAAAGGGAGAGGGCAGGAGAGAGAGAAACCCATCTCCAGCAGGCACTCCTGGTTGGATGGCGGGGCACCGGCTGCCACAGAGCCATGCAGCATGTGGCTTTCTTTCCTCTTTCTCTCTCTAAGTAGCACAGAGTCACTCAGCCCTAGATTCCTCGAGGTTTCGGAACCCAAGAGGCCTGTGAGGGCACCTTGCAATTCCTAAGGCCCCTGGGAGAGTTCACAGCCGCCAGAGAATGTGTGGTGTCTCTGGGCAAGTGTTCTTTCTGCAGACGGGGTCAGCTGCCAGGTGGCATGGGGAAAAAACAAGACAAAGTTATTTCCTGCAAGTCTGTGCTGAAAATGTTCACAAAGACTGCCTCAACATTTGGTTAAGTTCAGTGAATGTTTTTACTTTCAATGCCCAAAGTTCTCTGGCTTCCGTAAGACATTGTTGTCGAGGAAGAAGGTGATACTGCCACCCTCCCCCTGTGGTGTGACAGTACAGAGATAGTTATCTCCACACCTAATGCAACATTGCTTTTTATGGGTAACAGCTTTCGAAAAACCATCCACTGGGCTCCAGCTGGTCAGGCTTCGAGGGCAGTTACCGCAGTGCGGAGAGGCAGGCTGCTCGCTCAGGCAGCTGCCGGCGCAGGTGCAGGCTTTGGGAGATAAGGAGCGCGTCCTCGTCACAGACCAGAACGTGGACCCACCCATTCCTGGGAGGTGGAGAGAGAGGGGCTGGGGGACAGGGTGCTGGTTACCCCGGCGCTCCTTCCCTTCTCTCTCTGCCGGTCTGGCAGTGGCTGGACACGTGCAGGGTCCGTCTCTGGAAAGGAAAGCAGCTCAGCAAACAGCTTGCTCCCATGATCCTCTTCCTAACAGGAATCCCGGGGCCCAGCATACTGAACCAGCTTTCCCAAGGTCAAGCCACTGCATTTCAGAGCTGGAACAAGATTCGAGGTGTCATGGCTTTCATTCCAGTGTTGGGAGACTTGTGGATTAAGTGCAGAAAGCCTGGCTTTGCAGCTAGACAGGGCTGGACCAAGTCCAGCCTAAGGGCCTGGGAGATTTGTTTTCACTAGCCCCATGCCAGGCCATCAGCCCCCCCAGGGGATGCCACAGAGCCCTCCGGGACAGATGCCAAGGACATCTGGATGAGAGGACAGGGTACCTAGAGCCAGTGAATCACAGGAACAGGCATCTCCTTTTTCCCCCCATAAGCAGGCCCTCCTAGGCTTGAATGATCCATCCTGGAACAGGGCTTCCAAAAGGAACCGAGGCCCCGATGTTAAGGCAGCAGTTGGCAGCGTCCGTCGCCAGCAAGTAGGGTCACCCTGGAAGCAGTCCCAGTTGCGGCTGCAGACCCAGGCTTCCCTGTACCGACTGGGACCCATCACTGGGCCAACTGTACACAGAACCCCCTTCCCGTTGTCACAGCTCACATCCCTTGGATGGCCCCACTAGGGGGACTCTCCTGCCCTGCCCTGCCCTGGCCTGGCCTATTAACCGCAGCAGAACCTGACTCTTGGTTTATCTTCGTCCATTTGGGGCAAACTCCTTTCTCCATTTTCCTTTTAAAATATATTCATTGAATCAGGCAAGTAGCAAAAATTTGAGGGCACCTCCCAGATTCCAGCCTCCACATTAGACACTACTGTGATGTAAAGACATGCATAGCCATCCCTCTATGGGACTTTTTCCTCCTGCACTTCTAGTACCTGCGGGTGAGCCCGGGATGGGGTTGTTTTGTCTCACCCCCATTTTCCTTGTATCCTATACAGTGTATTCCTGCAGAAGCCAGCCCCATAGAATACCATGAATGGCGCTCCTGGGGGTTGTGAAATCTCTGTGCACACCCAGACTCCTGTCTGCCACACGTACCGTGCAGACGTGTGATGATATAATAGTAGTTAAGGATATGGTCTCCAAACTCAGGCAGGTAGATCTGGATTCAAATTCAGGCTCCACAGCCTGTAAGCAGTGTGGCTTTAGGTCGGTTACTTAATCTCTCTGAGCTTTCAAGGAGATAGTATATTTATTTTTAGGGTGGTTTGATGAATTAAATGGGAAAAAAAAAGATTATTTAGTGAAGCACATGAAGGGTCGATACATATTAGCAACTGGTTGTTATTGTCATCATCATTAATATAATTACTACTTAGTCTTATTGTCATTATGTTCATTAAAGGTAGGATATGGTATGCTGACTGTGCCCAACACATCAGCCTGTAATAAATATGTGTCAAATGGATGTTTTCAAGGATGACCAGGTGGAAATCCAAATGCTCTCTTGCAACAAAAAGAAGAAAATTATCTGGGGGAACTGAATTAGAACCAAAAGACACTGAGCTTTTCAATGTGGTTTTAGTTAAATTGTGTTCCCTGGGAACTGAAAGCAGAGAAGGAAATCTTGACCTGGCCACACTTTTGACACCTACATGGAGGAGGCTGTTGTCTCTGGTATGGGTGGGGTTGTGAAAAGACTGCTGTTTCTCCCCCACTCTTTGCCCCCCATACTTCTTTTCTAAAGGAAACTTCCAGAAGAAGAGGCATTAAGTCTGCCGTCTTCAGGCCAGATTTTGCTCTGTGGCAAACCCTGGACAAAGTGGCAGCCGTGGACTGCAGCGTCTGCCTCCACAACCAACATGGGATGCCAACCAGGGCCCTGGGACCTGCTGCCTTTCTGCTTGGACAGACGATCTGGTCAATGGGGCAGGTGCCAGGACGTTCCCTCTTCCCCATGCTTGACATCTGGATGTTTAGACAGCTGGATAGCACTTTTTTCCCATTATGTTCCACATGATTGGTGCCATGCAGGGACGGCCAGGGTAAAATACCACCCCCAAGCCCTGTGTTGGTCAACCTATGTTCAGTGATAAAAGTATGATGAGGGCCCAGGACTCTATAGGCCAAGCCAGGCTTAAATAAGCAGGTAGGAATCAGGTCTCAGCTGATGGGGATGAAAACTGCATCTGTTTCCTAGGGTTATTGGTGGATTAAGCAGACTATGAGGTGTGGTTCCAGAGGAGCAATGTGCTGGGAGAGGGAGGGCGTCAGGAAACACAGGGTTGGGAACCCAGATCGTCCTACGATCTGAGAAGGCTGGAGTTGGTCTCAAAGCCGACATGCACAGTAAGAACAGAGTCTTGGTTTAGAGAGGAACTGGGAAGCCAAATCTGGAAAGATGTGGAGGGTCAGCTGTGCTCCAGCTCACAGTACAGGGCGCAGGTTATTTAGTATAAGGTGTCTCTCAAACAGTCACAGACAGTTCCTCTGCCAGAGCCTAGGCTAGGGAATAAGGACGCAAAGATGAGGGAGACCGTCCCTGTCATTCAGGATGTACCTTCAGAATGCCACGTACCTGCAAACAAACTGAACAGCTCGTTGATTCTAGAGGTTTCCCGGTATCCAGGTTCTGGCATGATGAGGAGATATGGTCAGACGCTAACTCACTTGGTAGGGCCCTTTGTGATTTCAGAACAAATAGAGACAACGAAGACTGTGCCCCCAATTAGCTCTTTAGAGGAGGAAGTGGTGTGCTCCCTCTAACTTTGTGGTCGACGTGGCGTCCAAGGGCGAGGCTGCAGGCCAGCAAGAGACATGACTCAGAGTGGGCGCATCTCTACGCTCCACACAGGCTCCGGCCAAAGGCAGGGAAGGAGGTGGCTATTTTCTTGCTTTTTGTTTCCCACACGATAAACTTGTAGGACTACTCCAGGCCTGTGTTGGCGTGTGCAGGAGGGGTGGGGTTGGCAGTGTGTCATGCCCATTGATTACATCCGTGCATCCTCGTCGCTGCAGGATTATTAGAGCCCCACCTGGGGGTGAGTTTGTATGTGCCACGCTTCATCCACATCTGGAATCGCCTCAATCAATGTTTTTCTTTTGCCCAGGAAATATTTTATTGATATCCAGGGACATAGCCATAAAAGGGGGAAGCACACAGGACTACAACCTAAAACCCAACATCCGGCAAGGGCCCTTTGGGCCAAGAACACCGCATCCTGGGGTCCTCACAGTCTCCACCAGTGGACACACAGACTGGGCATCCAAGAGAGGGGCAGGGGCTCTGGTGTCCCACGCAGTGTGAGGGTATTTGAGGCCTCATTTTGGGCGACTGGATAAGGAGGTGAAGTGGAGAGAGGGCCATCGCCTGCTCCTCTCAGAACCAACCCCAAGGGGAGGGCCAAACCCCGAGGGCCTTATACCGCGCTGCTGGCTTCTCATGTTCATCTGTTAGCACCGTAGGTGAGCTGCGGGTCTGGGGGATCCCCTCTTTTCTCCTCCACATGCTCTTTGATTCACTCCACCTTGTCTGTGGGCTCAGTGTTGATGTCATTCTCCTTTCCAGTCAATTCTTTGTTTTTCTCGTCACTTTCTTTTCCTATTATCATGCATTGACCCTAAAATGAGAAAGAAGGGATAGAAAAAGAACAAGAAAGAAATGGTTCTGTGATAAGAATTCAAGATGGGAGGCTAAGTTGATAGGTTCTGGCCCAGGATCTGCCTCTAACCTGCCACATCACTTCATTAGCCTGGTTGACCTTCAGGGAGCCTGGGAAAAGGGCAAAAAGCAAGGTTATAAAAGGCCTCGAAAGTCAAGGTAAGGATTTTGTACTCCTTCATGAGCATAGGGAGCTCTACCAAAGGATTTTTCAGTAGGGAAGGTCCTGCTCAGATTTACCTTTGAGAAGCCTCACGGGCTGCCGTGTTCACAGGGTTGGGGTGGGTAGCCCAGGGGAGAGACATGGAGGGCCTGACCTAGGACAGCAGGGGTGGGAGGGCAGGAGAGGGGCCGGCTGGGGAATCTTGAGGACGTAAACCCTTGAGACTTGGGGACTGATGAACATGTGCTATGATCGACGGGGTGGAGTCTGGTGAGATTCCCAGCTTTCCTGCAGGGGTTGAATGGCATGTTTCCAGCCAAGACGGAGAACCCAGGAGGCAGTAGATGAGGCAAGAAAGCCATGACTTTGATTCTAAAAATGATACCTCTGAAGCCCCCCCTGCTGTGGGGGTGGGATGCTCGGGAACCAAAGGAGAATGAGTCAAAAACTGGAAGGACAGCCCTGATCTAGAGGTTGACATTGGGGACCCGATGACTACCCATGGAGCACGTGGAGAACAGGACAGCCAGCCTGCTGAGTGATGAAACCCCCTGGACCACGGACCCCCCCCTCGGGGCGGGCAGACCAGGGTGACCCTAGGCCACGGTGAAGAAAGAATGGTCAGAGAGGGTCAACGTCAGCCAGCATCACCTCCAAGTCTCGTCTCGTTCTGTCATTGTCCCCATGTGGAAGAAGCAGGAGCGAGAATGAAGTTTGTCCATGTCCTCTCTCAGTCGGCACAGAAAGCCGGAGAGGCCAGCGCAGATGTTTAATGCTGTCTCAACCGTGTCACCTTTATGCCCGGGAAAGCTCCTTTCGCAGGCGCCCCAGAGCAGGGGCCACTTTTACCCACATGTTCTGGTAAACAAGTATCACACCATGTCTACTGTATTTTCAACCAAGTGCCATTTATTAAAAGCAACAACTTTTAAACAAATCCTGCCTATCAAGCAAGGCTAAACTATCAGATATATACCTATTGATGGACATAGTGAAAGAGGTCCATGTAAGGTCCAATATAATAAGTAAATCTCTGGGCAACACCCTAGGTATTGCGCTGTACCCTGAATACCAAAGAACTTGACAATCCTTAAGACAGAAACAGATAAATAGCAGGGAAGTAGTAAACTTTTTAAATCGGTAATACATTTTCATCTCAGTGCTAAGTTTTGGAGGTAAAAAAGGATTAATAATTTTTCCTACCTTTGACCAATAAAATGGACACAGACCAGCCATCTTCTAGGCTACATCTGACCATAGGAAACTGAACCAGAGAATCACGGTGACTAAACAGACAGTTCGAGTTTAAAGTGTAGATAAGCTGCTGAGGGACTTGTGGAAAGAGGTAGGAGTCAGAATATCTAACATCAGGTTGCTTCACCCCACGTCTCTGACCCTCAGGTTCCTTATCTATAAGATAGGGACAATAATCGCAGGTTGTCATGACAATTAAATGTGTATGGAAATTGCTTTGTTAGGTGAAGTGTGTTGAGCATAGGTTGTTTTTATTGGTATCTTATCTTGTGGGAAAGACTTCGCTTTCAGGCGTATCTGGGGCCTCTAGAGGGCCAATCAGAGAGCGGATGGTCTTTCTGCAGGCTATGTTTTTGAAACCTTCTTTGGCCCACACAGTTTTCGCTTTTCCATTCTACTTTGCGAACGTCAGAAAGATTATATGATCGACTGATTGAACACCAGCAACCCAGAGAGCTATTGTACCACAGCCCAGGGCTATGCTTTCCATTTTTATTAAAATTCTTATTAATTCTTAGCCCAAGAGCTCTTAAGCCAAGCCTGATCTCCTTTCTGGCCCATTGATTTGATCAGAGCAATTCGTGTGCAACATTCTAGTCCCACTTTGTGGGATGGCTGCAGAGACAGCAGCCAATTGAGGTTATTCTGAAAATACCAGGGTCCCTGCTCCCTCCAAAACCACCTTCCCTACAATGCCCTTCCCACCCTGGCCATGTAGATTCATTTGAGTCTCCGAAATGACAAGTCTACCCTGGGAGTTTAAGATCTCCAGTCCCTTTGAAGTTCTAAATATTTCTAGGAAAAATAACTCTTAGTTGTTTGTAGCTCAGTGATGCTGATTCTGTTGGTTCCTATTCCGAGTACAAAGCAGCTCTTCTGGAGGTAAAAAAAAAAAAAAGCCTGCAAGGATAAGGGCCCTGTGGTATGAAATTATACCAGCACAGGTGTGAGGGGAAAGGGGGACAAAAAGGGCGGTCTGGCTGCACTGGGCCAGCTCCGAGCCTTGTTAAGCAGCGACTCTAAGGGAAGCTCCATTCCTCTTGGTGTGAACAGAATGGCTTTCTCCCAGCAAATGAGCAGGGCCGCACCTCCATGCTAGGACCAGGGCCGCTGTCTGAGCTGTTGGGTAAAGCTGCATCTCGGTTCCTCCCCCATGGGGGCTTCACGGTGATTTTTGGCCTTCAATTGGTGTTTGCTTAAGCGGCCTCCCCGAATCACTCACATTCATCTTTCCATTAATAGGTAGTCTTAGCCTTAATGTCATCACCTTCGTAATCTGCTAAACCACAGAGTACCTGAAAATAGCAACTCTCTGAGCAATTTGCTGAGTAGAAGCCATTTCTCTCCTGACATAAAATCTATCTGGTACCTTTGTGATGTTTCCTCGTGTTTGTTCGGTACGGAGCACACAGAGATGAGGCTGAAAAGGCACTAACCCCATCCCTCTAGCATTATTGACTTAGCCTCTATTGCCATGAAGTAATTAGGAATATGGCTCTTCAAAACCACCCGTTAATGGGAACTTGGTTTGAAGCCTCAGTTTGAATATACCAATACGTTGTGCCTAGGAGTTGATATCCAGCCAGAGCCTTATGCTTTGCAACTTCAATATATTTAAGTTATTTTGACCTTTTTCCCCTTTGCTATCCATGCTACAAAGATTCACGGAGCTGGTGTCCGCTGTGTGCCCAGCACTGCGGTAAGCCTTGTGAGGGCTAGCTGGTGAACATTAGAGCGAGGCCCGGTTCTCAAGAACCGTTGAGATACTGAGCGTGCTCGGCAGTTGTTGAGGTGCTCCCGGAGTGTCTGATCTCACATCAACGCGGTGCAGTCAGCGGAGGGGGTGCTACCATCACTGCCACCTTGTGAAGGAGGAAGCCGTCCCTCAGGGTCACCGGAGCAGCAAGTGCTGAGACTCACACTTGAACCCAGATCTTCTAAACCTGAAGCCGCGTTCTCACAAACACTGCCTCCTTGGGTCTTGTAATCTTCCCAGGAGACAAGACTTAAACATGTCGTAAGACAGATGACTGTGTAAAGAGGTCTATGATTAAATATCGAATGCCTGGGAAAGGTAGCTGTTGGCCACATTCCAGAAAAGGACAAACTCATGGTAGCCGAAAATGGTAAAGGAGACAGGGCTTGATGGGTTAGGTTAGAGGAAGTAGAAGAGAACTTTGATAAGATAGAGGCTGTTTTATCTTTCACATGAAAGTCTGAGCTGGTGTGGCAGCTGCGCTACATGAACTTGGCGCAGACCCAGGCTCCTTCTGCAATCCCTGGGGTCTCCCTTCATCTGCATGTCCAGCGCACCTCACCACTGTGTCCGTATTCCAGGAAATAGACTGAAGAAAGAGGTGGTGGGGAGATAGTGACCAAACATTCCATTTTTGACTAGAACTGGGGGACTCTACAGGGCATGAGACTTTCAATACTAAAACCAGGAAAGTCCCTGGCAAACAAGGGGGGTTGTCATGCCAGTTCTAGGGCTCCGTCTGAAAGCTGCTTGCTTCATTCGCCATTACATCTCATTTGCTAGAACTCAGTCAAATGGTCACGCCTAGCTGCAAATGAGGCTGGGAAATGCAGTCTTTACTCTGAGTGGCCGTGTGCCTGGCTGAAGTCTTTATTCCTATGGAAGAGGTGGGCAATAGATAGGGTACCACAACTGGCTATATCTTCCCTAAAATGGAAATATTTTTGTTGGTAGAAGAGAATAGTGTTCACAAAAGTTAGCAAGCATTTGTTGGACTGCAAGGTCTGTATCAGTAATGGTAGCTCTGCAAATACTGTCCCAAAAAGTCAGGCTGCAGCTTCATGCTTTTCCCAATCCAAGAGGCATATCTGAGAGTGATGTTTTATAGAGATAACCTTGGACTCTACTAGCTTGTAAAAAAAGTATTAATCAGTCACAAATGTTTCTTGTGACATTCTTACAGTTGATTGCAACACACCATTGTGGCCAGACATGGAAATTCAGATGCATTCTCGTAGGTCGTCAGAATAATTTTGAGTTCAGGGGTCATGAAATGACCTGATGAAAAAGCACTTGAGAAAGATTCATCTGGACGGGTGGAGTGCCTCTCTACTCCATCCCAAAATACTTAAATGAGGTGGGGACAAATCCATGGATCTAGAGTTTTATATGTAAGTATTATCAGAAATGTGTAACTATGGGCTTCTAGAAGACTCGGCTGTAGGAAACTGAAGACTTGCCTCAACCCTGCCCTCTGGGGAAGGTTATCCATTTAACTAACTAGTTTGCACACCAGACCAGCTCTCAGTCTACCACATGCCCCACACCATTAGGAAGTAATAGTATCAATCCTCCTGCTGAAATATCAGGGCAGTGGAGGGGAGCTGCCAGTGCACACAGGTGTGGCCACTGGCTGATGAGGGTAGTCAGTTCTGCCCTGCCAGATGTGCCTTCGTTGTCCTGGCTTTGCAGAAGTGAGTTTTCCATGCAAAACCCTCCTAATTAGAGTTTTAAATTTACTTGATCGACCTCTATAGCTTCAAGGCAAAGAAGACTGGATTGGGTTAGAATGGGACCCAAGGAGTGAAACAGAACATGGCAGTGTTTGGAAACCAGTTGTTCAATAGAAGAGAGCCCAGGACACAACCTACTTAACGTTTCCTAGTCTGGGTAAGGCCCTTCGTCACCACCTCTGCCGTGCTAGCTTCACGGGTATTCACAGTCTCCGCACTGATGCTACAAGCATGTGACCCTGTGTCTACTTTGAATTGTTGTTTCTCTTCTTGATGGCTTGAGGTCTTTTTTTTTTTTTTTTTTAGCAAAATCACTTTGCTGTAGAGAACTAAAATATTTCTGTTCTAAATTGAGATGTGGTGCCTCGTGCCCAAGTAAATCTCAAGAGTTTCGTGAATCAACTAGACTCTTGTCATGTGTTTCTCATCACACTCTATGCCTGTTTTCTTATGTACCCTGGAGCTTCCAACTTTAAGAGAATAAACATTCCAAAGGCATTAGCATGCTTGTATGAATTAGTAACTTTGAGAAGGGAAAAGCTGAAGATGAGATCCAGCCATATCTGCAACAGCTTTCCTTGCCTGGGAGTATTTATTTGTCATTTTCTAAAGGTTTTCAGTCTGCATCAGCCACTGCAACAGTTACAGAACCCTGGGAACAATTCTGACTGTGCAGTGATTCAGCGAGTTATTAAGAACAATAAATCTGCATTAGTTAAGAACAGCTATAATGTAATACTATGCAGCCATTAAGTATAACATTTTCAAAGAATATTTAATGATGTAGTACTATGCTGTTGGTATAATGTAATGTGGAAAAATCAAGATCTAAAACTGCATATACAGCATGATTGCAACTTTGTAAATGTGTATATAGAAAAAAGACTAGAAGGAAATCCTCCTAAATGTTAATAGTGTTGGTGAGATTATAGACATTCAGTTTTGTCCTTAACATAATCCTTCTTTCCCACATTTTCTAAACAAAGAAATGTTTCTTCCATTTTAATGAAAATACATACTATATTTATAATTATAGAAAGTTCTTTCTTTTTAAAAAATAAAGACAAAAAATCCTTTGATGACTATCTGAAGACACTGATGAAAGCAGATCATTTTCTGCAGAAGTCCAAGACAAGTGTTGTGTCTCCTCACCTTTGAATGAGCTCTAACACATGTGCTCAGTGGGATATCTCTAAATGTGTTTGTTCATTTATTCATTCATTCATTCATTCATAAACTATTTATCATTCTCCCACTGTGTGCCAGGCACAGTGCTAACCTGAGTAAGGCCTAGGTCCCAGCCTTAAGAAGCCTGCAGTATAGTAAGGAGACATTAACTACAAAAAAGGCGGTATGCTGATTGTCTTACAGAGGTGTAAATGAAGTACGTGTTTACTGAATGAATTAGTAGATTGAACAATTCGTGAATGAAGAGAAGCAAGAGTTTGTCACCAGTCCTGACCTTTCCTTCAGAAGTTTTCTGGTGCTCTGTGAGATTTCCCCCCATCCCGCTGTACCACAGTCAAGTGTCTGGGCCCTACCCTTTCGGCTGATTTTGTCGTAAAATGACAAAGGCTCATGGAAGAACTGACAAGCTCTTTCTGTGTGCTGTCCTGGCGAGCTTGTACCCATTACAGGATGGATGATTCTGATAAGAGTCAGAGTGGGAGGACTTCGGATGTGCAAAGTCTCTCCCTAGTTAATGCAGGGCTCCTGTGGGACTAGAATGCAAGCTAGAGGCATGAGGAGACCATGATTTTTGGAAGGAATCAGGCCCATCAGGAGATAGAAAAGGCCCTCTGTCACCACCACTGTCCTCTGACCAGTGAGGCAGTAACTGAGGACAGCAGTCTTGCACTCCAGTGAGAGAGCAGTGACCCAGTGAATTAGCCCTAAGGTATAAATAAACGCTGAGGGAGAACTCCCTGGGCCATATCCTGTCTCCACAGTAGCAATAATTCAGGTTAGCAAAGGTGAGGCCTGAACCAGGTTGGGCCAGAGGAAAACATCTCCCTGGTCAATTCTTCCTCACATGCTCTGTGCGTCTCTTAGTTTCTGGGATACACCACCTCACCCCAGTGAGGCCTGCAAGTCTTCTGAAAGTCATGTGGAATGGGAACTCCTAATGTCTTCTTTGCAGGACTCCTGGAAATCCTTAAATGATCTAACTAAATGAGTAACTCTTTGGATATTGCAAGATAAAAGTAAATGAGTTGCACTGAGACCATAATGAATGCAAATGAATTCTGCACCTTTATGCAGGTTTGAGAGAGACTAGAAGGGCTACTAGTGGCAAGACGTTGTCCGAACATAAGAGAGAATTCAAATCAATGGGAATCAGGAAGAAGAGAGGGAAGGAAAATGTAAAGCAGTAGTCCTTGGAGAAGCTGTTAACCAAGACTTGGCTTTTATTACTTTCTTCCTAAGGTTGTAAGAAATACCTTGGATACTTTCTGCCCAGTGCTTCCAGGGAGCTTTCTCTTCCAGGGCCCCTGTCCCCTGCGGGTCTGGACCAAGGTGCGGAGGGCACACTTCTGCTGCTCAGGGTCCACAGAGGGTGTGGCTGCTCTATAGCCAGGGCCCTCAGTCCTTAGTTGCCTGGAGATGAATAGATCACCGCTGTGCTGAATCCAGATGTGACAGTCACTGAAGGCTCTCTCCACCTTCCCTTCCATTGTCCTCCTCGTAGACTCTCTTTCCTTCTGGGAGCCCCTTGATGCCTTCTGGGCCCGGACCCAAGTCTTCCCCTACCTGGAGCTCATCGCTAGATGGGCAGGACCACGTTCCTTCACCTTCCTCAGCAGCCTGCTTCTCTTCTCCTTCCTGCTCCCGGTTGAGGTCTGAGGTCAAGGCCGAGAGGGTAGAGGGAATGAATCCCTCTCAGGCAGGGCTCCCTGCTCCTCACACGTGCCGCCCTCCTCCCTCATACTTTCACAGGAAGCCCCTGCAGCCCGTTGCCCTCCCCCGCAGCTCCGGGCATTGCCTGTCCTTCGCCCTAGTGACCGCGTCCATTTTCTTTACAGCCCCAAACCCTTTCAAACTCCCATTCTCTGGAGGCTCCCTTTCTGCAGGCTAACTCCTCTTTGGAAGTCATTTACATCAAGGTATTTTTGGGTAAAATGTTATGTTCACGTGTAATACACATTTTTGCAGTTTTCTGGTACACTAATGCCTTAACTCTGAAAAAAAAAAAAAGAGAGAGAGAGAGAAAGAGAGAGAGAGGAAAGAAAAAGAAGAAAAGATTTCTTAATTCCAGTAATTCTCTCCAGAGCTGTAATGGAGGGGATCTCAGATAGTTACTGAGGCAAGTCGATGGAAATATTTGGGTAGAGGGGATGTGGGACACCCTGAAATCGTGAACTTTGTGTCTGGTACCCAGTATATGCAAACACAGGATTAATACTGTTTTCCAGGGAGGCTTAATGTTAGACTCCTACAAAGTATTGACATTACAGTCTGTGTCACCGTTAGGGGATGCGGAGAGGGTGGGTCTACCCAGTGAGATGCCTCTAATTCTGAAACGTAAACTGAAGGTTGTATGGTTTCTGAACTGAGGTTACACACCTTTTCCTTTCCATGGTTGCATTTGGGCTTGGGCACTAAAGCTAAAGACAAATACTTAAGTTTGAAATTTGATGGGAAGGAAAAAAAAAGTATGTCTTTAAAAAAAAAAAGAGAGCAGGTAGAATAATGTCCCCAGGCCAGGAAAGTACCAGTCATTTTCAGATAAATTATACCCCCCTCCTCCTCCATGGGAAAAAAAAAAATCATACTCAGACTTAACTGTCCCTTTGGCACTTTTGTCAAATGAGTTTTAGTAGCAGGAGCTGCTAAAAATATAAGCCAATTTCTTTCTTCATTTAAATCAAGTGCTTAAAAAAGTGTAGCGCCTAGAACTGGCGCAGGGCTCGGCATAGCAGCCGCTCGTCTGCCTGAGTCCCTGAATAGTCCTCAGTGACAGCCCAGCGCCCTCTCAGCGCCAAGGGGAGTAAGTGGCAAAGCTGGAAATTGACCCTAAACAGTGGGGGCTGTTCTTAACACCTGGAAGCCAAGTTGAAAAGGCGCCCCGGGGCACATACTGACCAGGTGGGATGCAGCGGGCGCTGGGACAAGTGCTTTCCTGTCCGGGCAGTCACTAGTCCTTCCGTCCTTCCTTCCTTCCCTCGTTCCTTCCTTCTAAAAAAACAAAAACATTTAAAAGCCCCAAGTGTGTGCTAATACCTGTATAGAGACAGGACGTAGGGCTCTGAAGTGAGGTATAGTCCCCCCTCTCAGGAAGAGTGGGATTCACTCCACCCCATCCGATGTCCATTCCCGGAGTGCCTTTCACTTAGTCGTGTTTGGAAAGCAGTCTGACTAATCGGCCCTGCCTACGAGGTGAGACCTAGTAAAGGCTTAAGTTGCATTCAGAGTTACCTGCCTTTTAATAGAAGACTCTTCATTTAAAGAGTCTTCTATAAGAAGGACTTAAGTTAGAAGGACTCCCAAGGACTTAAAAGCCTTTGAAGTCCAGAGAAATGTAGTTATAATGATAAATATCAGCAAATGTAATAGGGAGAGGGCCAGATATTTTTTCAGCCCAGAGAGTCCTCACATTATCCTACAAGGCAGACATTTGTTTGGCCCAAGAATCATATAAGCTATATCTAAATTATGAATATCAAAGATCATGCTAGACTCCAATTGTAGAAGTGGAAAGGTCTTAGAAATTAGCTAATAGAATTCATGTATTTTTACAGATAAGGAAATTCTGGAAGAGTCCAGCCCCTAGTGGCCACCTGCTGCCCTTTCTCCCTTGCCATCCCTTTGTGCCAGGGGGAAAGCACCCACCCCATCAAGGATGGAGATGTCAGATGGGGAAGCAGGCCTACTAGGAGCTGACTGTGGGTTATCTAGGATTTCACTGTCATGCCTCCAGTTCTTGGCCTTGGGACTTATAAATGAGGCCACCTTGAATCAAACCCCCAATGGAACTTTAGTGATTCAAACAAACCTCCTGAATGAAACTCTGAGATAGCTTTGTTATAGTTCAAATTCTGGCCTCTGATGAATAGTGAACATAGCTATTAATGTCACAGTGACTTCCACAGAATAGCTATATCATTTTCATCACTCTGTCAGACCTGACTTTCCTATCCAACAATTGCGTTAATGCCTTCTGTGTGTTTGTTTGGTGCAGATAAGGTGCAGTACCTAATCATGTACCAAAACCAGCAATGGATGGTGGCAAGCCAGCCCTACTACGCGTTCTTCCAATTCTACTTAGTAACAGTGGCACAGAAATATAGAAGGTTGCCCAGGTATCCCTGTTACAATGGCACAGGAAGGAAGTCAAGTGATTCTAACTAGGATTAACTCTGTAACCTTTTGTTCCTTACAATGATGCTCTAATCACCTGAGTTTATACTTAGGAATTAGCACTCGACAACTCCAGAAGTTCTTGGCTACACAGTCCTACTTTAACCTATTTGGACCCTCTTTATTTATGATGTTTTATATTCCAGCCCTGAAGTCACCTCTGTGACCCTTTACATAAGTATCAGTTTGTTGGGTCCTTGGCCAACTGCCGTCCTGTCCCTTTGCAGAGTTGCAGTTCATTTTGGATAGTCTTTTGGAAAAGCAATTAGATCTTAACGACAGTCTCTTAAATAAACAAATAGATCTTAACAGCAGATAGCATGGGTTTGAGATTGGATTTGTTTCTAAACAATGATGGCTAACACTTCTGTAGCACTGTTCTGAAATTTTACATAATTACTTCACTTCATCTTCGCAGCAACAATTGTAGGAGAAAAGTATTATTATCAGTCCCATTTTACAGATGGGGAAACTGAGGTAAAGGGAGGTTACATAATTTGTCCAAAGCCACATAGCTATTGAATGGCAGAGATTTCAATCCAAGGAGTCTGGTTTCATCACTACAGTGGATAGCCACTAGCACACTAAGTTTTGAAACTTGGATTTTATTGTTGAGTGTAAGTTGCTGGCACTTTAGGATTCCTATACAAGGGAAGTTACCTAAGAAAAAAGCCAGTCAGCCTCTGTCAGCAAAAACAGTATTTAAAACACACAGAGGCAATTGTTTCCCTTCATTTGAACCCCCAAATCACATCTAAGAACAAAGTTTGTCTTGACTTCATAGATTAGGCCCACTTACCATGCAAAGCTGGAGAGAAGTGTCAAGTATGTTAACTCCCAAAGCCTAGCTGGGTCAAAAACGTTTCCAAGTCCCAGACCTCTTCCTCTTCCACAAATGCCGATACATCGTGCCCTCTCTCCCTATGGATCCCTCCCCTGAACCTAAATTAGGATGGCCTGTCTGACCAGCACACACATATGTATGTGAGCATTCAACAGACCTGCATACTGGAAGTGACACTTCACTATTTACTAACTTATGTTATCAGTAAGCTCTGCTTTCACAACAATCTAAAGGCCATGAACTATGCCTTAAACCTCATTATTTTCTCATAAAGGGCTCATTAATATATTGGCTACCCCTAAGCTACATTTAATAAATATTTAGGAACCTGACCTAAGAAAGCAGTAGTGCTTTAGGCAAAGCTACACTTTAGCAAAGTTATTACATTGATTTTTCTTTTTGTCAGTGTGTTGTTTACCTTCTTAGTTGTTTGTTTGTTTTTGTTTTTGTCTTTCTCCTTTCCTGGTAGATATCTAGAAATTCCTACTTACTTGTTACATTGAGTTGAACTCACTTTCTTATTTCTGGAGAAAATAAAGTATATATATTACATATGCTTGTGTTTTGTCTGTCTAAGACCACAGCAATGCATTATGAAAAATGAAAAATTCAGTAATATGTCTGTCTTGCCTCTACATACCTAACATGCATTCATTCACTCACTGAATCTGTATTTATTGAGTCTCCCCCATATGCTAGGCTCTCTGAGTATACAAAAGACATGGTTAGAGCCTCCATCCCTGAAGTTCACCATCAGGGGTTGAGGGGGCTTGGCAAAGGACATTACATGAGCTAAATATATAATTTCTCATCTTGCTGAGTGTTATGAAAACTAACAATAGAGTGCCTTGGTAAAAAATAATTGAGGGTCTCTAATGCAGAATTTGGATTTCTAACAAGTTCCCAGGTGACGCTGCTGGTTTGGGGACCGTACCCTGAGAACCTCTGCCGTAAGATATTACGGGTGGAGGACATTTCACTTGCCTTTTGGGTTAGCCCAGCACACATTAGAATCACCTGGAGGCCTTTACAAAAAATACTGCTGCCTGACCACATCCCAAGAGATTCTGTTACAGTTGCTCTGGACCGGGGCCTGGGTATCAGCGCTTTAGGACGCACCGAACGCCCATCCGAGTTAAAGTCCCACCTGCTGGTAGACGGCACAGGGGAAGGGTGGGTGTTGGCTAATGTGTGCGCCTTGGGGGTTCACACCACAAATGCTGACTCGCTCAGTCATCCATCAGCCCAGCTGTGGGGGGGCTCTGCCTCATTCCAGTGTGGGTCTTAATGATCCCCGGTTGCAGTGAGACTCTGTAATTCTACCCACCTGTCATATGAAAGAACTGAATCTTGGTGGACTCGCTATGAATTTGAGCTCCAGCCTGGAGTGTGTCTAATAAAGGACAGCTGGACTCTGTTCCTGAGCCTGGGACAGGAGGGTGATGGGAGTGGGCTGACTAATGGGTGTGTGGGAGTAAGGAGACCCAGGGTTACTTCCAGCTCTGCTCCGACGAGGGAGAGACTCTGGCAAGTCATCTGATTCCTTGGGCTACAGCTTTTTCATTTGCAAAATGAGGGCATTGATGTGGGAGATCACCAGCTTCTATCAGGTTCTAGTGATTTTAGTTGTAGAAGTGAATATGAAACTGAACCTCAGTTTCCTCCTCGATAAGAATTGGACTCGTGACTTCTAAGACTATTGTTAGCCCTCAGGGCTGTGGTTCTTCCAATAATGACAACAGCAAACATCTAAAGAGCATTGGTATATACCAGGCACTGTTCCAAGAAGTTGGCATTATCTCATTTAATCCTCACAATAAAACAATGAGATAAAGTCTGTTATTACCATCCCCATTTTATAGACAAACAAACTGAGGAACAGCAAGGCTGTGTGAGCGGCCCAGGCTCACACAGATAGGAGGTACCAGAACCATATTCTGACCATTCTGGGGCCCCTAACCACCACCTGTTTTCCCCCTCAAACACTTCCCTTACCTGCTCTGACCTTCAGTTTTTCCAGCAATAAAATCAGAGTTTGGACTAAATGGTTTCTAAGTTCCTTTTAGCTCCAAAACCCAGTGCATTTATGGATACCTCCACTCGTTCATTTGTTCATATTTCCCTTATTCATTCAGCAAACTTGAATGAGCTCTTAGCATGGGATTTGGGAGTCGGACTGCTCAGATTCCAATGCTAAGCCGACCACTTGTTAGCTATATGCCTTCGGCCAAGACCCCTAAACTCTTTGACCTCACTGGCCTTATTTATTCAAAGGGGGTTCATAAAAGCATCAGTCATGTAGGGATGCTGCCAGAATAAAGTGGCATGTTGCCTGCAAGCACCCAGCATGGTGCCTGCCAAGTAGGAAGCACCCAGGAATGTTTGTGTCAGTGTCATGAGGGCCCACACTAGTTACTAGGGGTGCAAAGATGAGTAAGACTCAGTCCTTGGCATCGTGGAGCTTACAGCCTACTCAGGGAGGAGAGATGGATACAAATAATCAGAAAATGATGTGAAACCAGAGAAGTGTGTGCCAAGCCTTTAGGGACTGCAGAGGATGGAGGAATTATTTCGGGGGCACGGGATCAACGTGGTGAGTTCCTAGTCACTCGGCAGCCTTTGGGCCACTTGGGTGAGAGGAAGAATAGAAGGCTTCATGAGCATGCCCCCTGCTTTTGGAGCACCAGAGGCTTTGAAGACCACCAGCACTAGGACACAGGCAGCCCGTGGAGTGTATCCAGCAGGAAGCATGGTCTGTAGGTGCCCCTGATTCCAGTAGCCAGGGAGGCACAGAACTTTCTGCTGAGCAGAGGAGCGGCAGAATCAGCCTGGAAGGGGTGGGCAGGCAGCATGGAGCCGAGAGGCAGACAGAAGCTACGGTGAGGGGAGTTGGCCAGAAGTGGGGCGAACCCCACCACCAATGATCAGAGAGCTCAAAGGCCCCGAGGGCACCTTCCGTGGGAGAGGAATCCTTTTTACAGTGAACTGGTCCTGCCTCTGGGCTTTGTTTCAGGGCTGATGTGAGGAGCCAGTGTTGGCAAGGTCCTGGGCTCTGCAGGGAGACTGGGGGACCAGTAACACTCGGCAGAGGCGAGGGGCACTGCGGCAGCGGGTGGCTTCAGTTCCTCTGGGCTGCCGCTTTCCAGAGTCCAGAATCACAGAATCGCGTAGCTGGGCGGGGCTGGGGCCCAGCTGGGTGGAGGGGAAGGGACCGAGATGGCCTTAACAGATTCCCCAACCACACCCAGCATCCCTGAGGGCAAGACTTGGGAATCTGCATCCCAACAAGCTTCCCTGGTTCTCCTGTCGGTGGTCTTAAACTACACTTTGAGAGACGCGTTGTAGAGGGAATCTCAGTAATGTAAACCGAGACTAGGCCAACTGAGACATGGGTGGGGGCCTCCAGGTTTGCAGTTTTCAGTTAGGGGAAACCTGTGTTGTTTTCCTCAAAGTTTCCTGTAAGACCCATACACCTGCCCCCTCCACCCCACTCTCTGTCCTCATTCTCAATGTGAAAGCGACAGGCCAAAAGGGTAACATTTAACTTAAAAATAATTTCTAAAAATTTACAGGAAAGAGAATGCTCCTTTCTCACCTCAAATCTTAAAGCCCGTCACACAATGCAGGCCTGGTTTCACCAGCCCTCTCCCACATGTGAAATGTTTCATCAGGGGCTTGCTTTGTGTAAGACCTTGGGCACGCTGAGAGCCGGGGGCCTCTCTCTTCCCTCCTGTTCCTGGCCCCTTGAAAGCCAGCTCCTGCTACAGTCTAGTCTTTCAAAACTTAAGGGAACTCACCTATAGCTTTGATTGGGGGCGTTTACCTATCTCTGGGAAGAAAAAAATAAAGAGGATGCTTTCAAAACACATGCTGGAGCCTGTGCTGAGCGAAGAGAAACCCTGTGAGTTCCCTGAGCCCCCCCAGGTTGCTGGAGGCACAGAGGAGCATCTCGACTTGGCACCGTCACTTGCCAGCTTGTCTCAAACTCCTAGTTTCCCAGTCGCAAGACAGCAGGACAGCTGCAGACATCTGTGGCCCGGCTGAGGGCTTGCTTGGCAGCATGAAATGTATGGATGTGGATATACACGCACTTTCAGCCTAGGTGGTCAGGGAGCGGAGGGGCTGGGTGGCAGAGACTTCCTTCCAGGCTGCCCCGAGGCAGTCGCAGGGATGGAGTCACCGGTCCAACAGGCAGGCAGGGTGCCTCTGGCATTGCTTCTTCCCGTGTGAATTTGCCCCGTTTAGGGTACTGGGGCCTCACTCAGACAGGGCAGAGGGGCCGGTCGTGAGCCCCACCCATGAAAGGGTGACGTTTTCCTGCGTGTCTGGGTTTGCCCTCTTTCCCAGGACGATAGCCCCAGTGCTCCAGAAAGTCCCTGCTGGAATCCAGTGCCCACCCAGCCAGAGGCCCCAGGTCTTCGTTTTGCTCCACAGACAGGCCCCAGCTTCAAAGGGCCTTGGCAGCGGCCTAGAGGCTGTGGAAATTTCTCTAGGGAAATCTCACAAGCCTGTCAGAAACTTGACCTCATTTGCATTTCCTGATTGAATCACAGATAGGTTTTCGTTCTCTCTCTTGCCTTTACAAAGATGGGCCCAGGAATGAAGAAAAGCTAAGTTACCTAGTATTTTCAGGAGAAATGTGTTCTTATGGATTATAAATTTGGTATAATACATGATATTCCTTACACATGGCATTCCTAGGCTTTGACGAGTTCCACAGCAGGTATGTGTCTCTGTCGTGCTATTTAACAATCTTTCTTCCCTTCCTGTACATCGTTGTCTGAAGAAAGGTCAGGCTGCACCCGAGCATATTCCTGAAGGGTTTGCTAGTGAACTGAATCTTTGTCCTTGCTATGGAAGTGATGGAACTTCTTTCAAGGACCTCGGTTCCAGTAATTACGTAATTCAAAGACAAGACAGTTGCTTGCGCTGCTCAGGACTCTTGTGTGTAATTCCCCAAAGGGAGAGGAAATGTAGACGTAGAGAACCAGAGAGTACGACCAAGTTATTTAGATGTCAGTCAGCATCTACACCGCTGGCATCTACTGACTGGTGTCACAGAGCCTTTAAAGAAGGCAAACAATGGTACAGAGTTGATTCTTCAGCACGTCTGCTGGGCTTTGTTGGGCCACTTCTACAAAAGTCCAGAAGCACAGTTCTGTCTGCCAGGCCCAAACCGTGGAGGAAAATCCTGCTGGGGCGAGGAATTAACAGCTCGCTTGCTGCGCCTCTGTGCACAGAAGGACTCTAGACATGTACCTCATAACGGGAAAGACGATCCAAGGCCCAAGGAAAATCAGTTCAATTCATTTTCCTTTTGATGAAAGAAAATAGGAATCTTTTTCTTTTCATGCAAAAGTAAGAAACCACTCTTCAAAGTACAGCATTTGACACCAGACTGGTTTTCTTCTTAGTTACCCCCTTTGTCTTAGGCATCCCCAAAAGAAGAGACATTTGAGGGCCCGAGCGTCCAAAGGGAAGGACACTCTGTCGGTGGGGTGGGCACCCTGGTCTTCTGACTGGACAAGGCGGGATTCAGGCACATTCGGTTCCTTATCGGGCTTTTCTCCTTATTGGCTGTGCAACCTCGAGCAAGATACTGCACCTCCCTGAGCTTCCTTGCGTTCCCCTGGTAAATGTGGCTTCAATTACTGTCTGACAGGGTCAGTATGAGCGAGACTGGACATAATGTACGGGAAGTTTTCCCCTATGCTCCCCATTTCTCCTGTGCGGAAAATTCCTGAAAAAGAAAACTTGAGGATGGTTTTAATGTGATCTTAACATATCAGAATGCTTGTACCTGTTCCCTACTTTCATTTCAGATCCTCCCTTCCCAAATATTCCTCTTCCCCTCTCATTTTGCCTTGTACCTAATCCCTCCCACCTGTTGTATTTCTTTCCTTTCAGGCATATACCCCTTTCTTTCCTTTTCTCCTTTCTTTCTACATTTTACTTATTCATGATTGGTATAGGGGAGGAGCAGGAAGCGATTAGCCTTAGTGTCTAGGCATAGACTATAAAAGAATGCAATATAAGAGAAAAAAGAGAGAAATCATATTCTTTCATGAATTCAACAAATATTAAGTACCAACTGTGTGCAAACTCAGTGCACAGGGTCGGCACGCTTGCTGCACCTGCAGCATTTCATGGGCAAACCTGGAAGTCAGCAGACGAGTGTGGTCCTCTCTGCCAAGAGCTTTGGCCCAGGAAACAAAGGATGTTGTGGGGCACCTAGGAGGGCTTGGGAAGGAGGTAACGCCACCCTGAGAGCTGAAGGTAAAGCCAGGAGAGAAAGGGTTTGCAAAGGCATGGTGGGTGACCATGCACAGACACCCAACGAGAGGGAGAACTGGTGTGTCTGAAGAAATGAAAGATCTCGATGGAGGAACAGCAAGTTCAAGGGAGAGTGTCTAAAGCTGAGGGGTTGAGGGGCCAGTCAGGTGTGACCCAAAGGCTTTGCATGCCTTGGGGAGCAGTTTAGACGTGGTCTAGGAACCAGAGGAAATGGGTGGACATCAACAGGGGGGCAGGAGCAGTCAGGCCTGTGATGGGGCGCCTTGCTCTCGCGGTGCGGGCAGCTGGGCCTGCTTATCTTGGCGGTGAGCCTATCTTTTCACAGTTGTGGGTTGGGCCCTTCGCATTGCCGTGTCGTCGGCTTTGAAAATAAGCTGCCTTGCTGAAGTTAAGTGCTTTCAGTGGTCCAGAATTGAGATCAGAAGAGGTCCCCCTTGGCCAGGCGCTGTTTTAAGGACTCTGCTGAGGGTTTAAACAGACTAGTTTTGAAATGTAAGACAACCATAATCATCGGGCAATCCTCCTTTGTTTTGCCAGGGAGAGACATTTATAGGTATTAAACTAGATCTAGAAGGCCTCTAATACAGTTCCTTAAATGCAATAATAACACAGAATTATTAGGGGAAACTATTATTATTATTCCAAGTAATAACACAATTTTGTGCCCATGGAGGACATCCAAAGTGCTGAGAGAAATGAGCATTGGTTAATTAAGCCTCACGAACTCCTCCATGAGTTCGGCAGAGTATCATTAGACTCGTTTATAGAGGAGTAAACTGAAATGCTGCTGGGTTAGTTGACTTCCTTAAGGTCAAACCGTGGGAAGAGAAACTGGGGATTTTTACATTTCGTCAACCCCTTTTGCTTCATGCGTCCCACTTACGAACACAGATTCAGGTTTTCCCAGAGCCTAAGCAAAGAACGCAGCTGAAGGGCTCCAGGAGAGACCCCTGGGGAGACGAGGGGAGACACTCAGCACCAATCCTGATGACTGTGCCCCTGCTCCTCCCCACTGGCGTCAGCCTTCACACATGCAGGGAAGCTGACTCATGGCCATGCCAAAGACAGCCCTTTGGAGGAGAATCACAGTACTGGTCAGAAACTGCAAACAAAGCCAGCAGCATGGGGAGGGGGACGGAAGCACAGAGAGTTGCTGTTGCCGAGGGCTTGGTGTTCCGGCAGCAGGGCTGTGAACCCCAGAAATTCTTAAGCATCTTCCAGTCTAGCCCCTTTCTTCTCTCCCATTCATGTTCTTCAGCTCTGGTCTCCTATTTCCAGAGTTCCAGGATTTGAACTTGGGAAAGATACCTATGGGACCAGAGTGGGCATCTTAGGAATCTGTGTCTTCTCTTCCAGACCATTTATTTTTTCATCCTGTGAACTCTTAACTCATGTTGGGAACCACATTGGACCCTCGAGAGACAGAAAACGGCCTGTTTCCTACCTCAAGGAATCAAGGATTTACCTGGAGGGGAAAAAGATGCCATACACCCCCTCCACCCCACCCACCTCCACCAAAAATCAACAACCATAACATATATGTGATTTGTGCTCCAGGGCAGAAGAGGCACATGCAGAGAGCTGTGGAGAATGTGGACTGATTAATTCTACCTGGGGAGTTTGGAAAAGGCTTTGGGGGAGGGAGTAACATTTGAGCCAGTATAAGAAAGAGGTGATTATTAGGCTAAGAACTAAGAGAAAGTCTTCAGTGCAGAAAGAGCAGCCTGGGCAAGGACGTGGGGCATGACGCTGTATGAGGTTTGGGGACCATTTAAAAATGTTCATCTTCGTTGCTCAAAATGGGTCTCTTTGGACTGGAAGAGCTTAATTAGTCCCTAGTTATATATTCTTTCTTAATTTTCATAGATTGTTTTATAAAATGTAGTAGACCTCTTTATCCAGATAGATTATAAATTACTTAGTTCAAAGACCTTGTTTTCCCCCCATAGCACGGAACTAAGCCCTTGTCTCCCTAAAACATATAAAGAAAAGTCAACGTTTTTAGGCAGATATTAGAAGACCCAGGCTTAAGACCCATGTCCAGCACCAGCTCACTGAGTCATCTTGAATGTGATGCTTCCATCGTCTGAGTCTTGATTTTCTCCTATGTAAAATTATGATAATTCTACAGATAAAATATTCTAGAGAGTAAAGTCTTTTCTTTCTATTCCCTCAACTGTCACCCATTAGAATCTCATGATTTCAGCCGCAAGGCAGAACTCGTGAAGTGATAGGCAAAGGATCCCATTCAGTGAGGCTCATTTTGAAGACCAGGTTTCAGTCAAGAGATTCCAGAGACCACTTAGGGATGGAGCTCCTACCCTATCCTACATTATCTCTTAGATTTTCACTGCCTTGAAGACCAGGAAGGCTGAGCATACAGTTTTCAGGTCTTGGCCACCTCTAGGTTCAACGGGGACAGAGAGAGTCTAGCAGTCCCTTGTGCACCACCGCTGAGTGTTCAATGAAGAAACAGGAAATGGTCCCTTGGAGAAAGCGTCTGGCTGTCCAGACTGACCTCCACAAAGGGAATGGCCTCACCATCCTCTCTGCTCTTTCTGGGCACACAGGATATGACATTTCCCAGTCTCCTCATGGGTAGTTGGGGCCATGAGACTGAGTTCTGGCAAATGGAAGTTAGTGGGTATGATACAAGTTCTAGATCAAGGCATTTGAGAACGTATGTGCCTTTCTGTCTCCCTTTTCCTTCTGTGGGGACCTTGGAAACCACATGTTCTGAATGTCAGAGGAACAAGATGCAGAAAGATTATTGATTCACATCAGAGTTGGTAAAATTAAGAAATAAAGCTTTTTCTGTTAAGCTACTGTGAGGTAGGGATTTTTTGCTACCACAGAGCCCAGCTTTTTCTGGACAGTTCAGTAGAGTCGCCTTGTTGTCACCATCCTTTTTTAATACAATAGCAGGACACGTCCCTGAAGGATGTTCACCCAAGCTCTGTGCACATTCTGTCAATCACATAGCACTGGGGTTCTCTGACCTGAGCCCCCCTTCAACCTGACTGTTTATTTCTACTTGAACCCACTAGGTGCTGAATATACAGTCTCACTGTCAGATGACACTATTTTTCTCTTGTATCATTGAGGGGTGAGGGAGTGGCTTGTTGTCAAGCCACACTTACACGTAATGCATATTTATTAGCTTCATTCCTAAGTCCTTAAAAGTATGGGATAATAATGAATAGCACTAGGTGACATCTATTGAGATTTTTTTCTATGAGTCAATCAGTGGGGAAAGTGCTTCATCCATATATTATTTCATTTAATTTCATGATAAACCTGTAGGATAGATACTACTGTGGCTTCTGTTTGCAGGTGAGGAAACCAAGACACAAAGAGGATAATCAATTTTCCCAAGGTCAAACAGAGGGAAGCAGAGATTCAAACATAGGTACTGTGATGCCTGAGGCCATGCTTGTAAACACACTATGCTTTTCCACCGTGTGCAAAATTCCTCAGAATTAAAGAATGCTACCACTGATTCAACTTTGGGATTTGGGAGTTTTAAAACAGGTATGAAATAATCATTCCCACATTAAAATAGTGAACATGCAAATGATTCAACTTTCATAAGATGGAATTTTGCTAGCTGCCCAAGAGACAGTAAATTAAATTGACATAGTTTGGTCCTGGGCTAGCTTTGCGCATTGCTCACCATGGATTAACAATCAAATAGATATTTAAAAGGTTCAGATTATAAATCCACAGGGCAGGACTAGGCCTACAGATATATACTAAGCAGAAGTTCCGGGCAATACTAAGCAACATAAAGAAACTATCAGTTTTCCAGTGGATTAAGATTTCTTTGCAGACAATGTTATTATATTGTTGGTCTAAAGTGTTTGAGTATTTGACTATGTTAAAGACAGAATGAAGGGGCTTAGGCAAAATGGTTAAAGACAGCAGATTAAACACACACATTTAATTGTGTACTCTTCTCAAAATCCACTAAAATTATTTGTATAAAGAGTTCTTTTAAAAGACGGCATACATCAGCAATATTCTGGAAGCTGGAAAGCTGATGGAACAGAGAGGACTGGCTTAACTGATGAGAAAGCTCAAGCCCAAGACAGTAATGGGGAAAAACTAGAACATCAAGAATCCCTGCCACAAAGGTTCAAGAGTTGATGTTGCTGGTTACTTCTGAAAGTGGGGTAGAAGGTGGGATAACAATAGGGTATTGATTAAAAATCTGTTTAAATAGCAGTTTGATTCCAGATTCACTCTGGGAAACTGCCCACCCTTTCTCTGAGCAAAATTATTCTTTGGATGCTGTAAACTGATGGTCCCTCACTGTGTGGATCACCATGTGCAAACAGTGGGGTTAAGGGCACGTTCATATATCTAGTTGAAGACTCCCTGCTTTCTTCCTCTGTCTTGGCTCCCACACAGTGGCCGATGTATACCTCTTAGCAGGAGCTGGTCTCTTTGCAGCAGTATCTGACCAGTCTAACAGTGATAAAACACTAAAAACTCTGGTGTTGGAGTTCCCCAAGGCAATGGCCCAGTCAGTTATTCTGTGAATATACCCCTCTCATGCACCCAGAAATCATGCTCCGCTCTTTAATGCCCCACTCTTAAATATGAGGAGATAATCAAGAATTACCAGGCATTCAAGGAAAGCATTGTACATGAAAGATTTTTTTTAAGTAGAAAATTGGAGGAAACAGAAACTATAAAGAAAGAAAACAGCTGGGGGAAAGGGAACTACTACTGCCTTTAACAAACACAGAAAGATAAATGGAGATGGGGGATCCATGAAAGAAGAATAGAATGTTCAAAAAAAACAGCACTCAGAAACAAGGATAAGCTGCAACAAATTAAAAGTCTAAGAATAGAAATGAAAAACAAGACAGAAAAGGGGAATGGGGGAATAGAAAGAATAAAATAATTCAGTAGATGATTCCAGAAAATTTGAGAGTGAAAGACATGAGTTTCCCATTGAATCCATCAAATGCCTAGTATAATGGATGACATTAGATCCTTCCTAAGGCACAATTATTATGATATTTCAGAACACCAAAGACAAGGAGAGGAACAACAGGTTTAAAAACTAGACTGGTATTAGACTTCTGAACAGTTACACTGACAATGAGAAGATTATGCAACAAGGTTTTCAAAATTCTATGGGAAAATGGTTTCCAGTGTAAAATTCTGTATCTAACCAAACTATCAATACTGTGTGAAGTTAGAATAAAAACCTTTTCAGATATGTGAGGTCTCCAAAATTTTACTTTATGCACACCCTTCTCAGGAGACTGCTGGAGGAAGCTGCATACAAATGAGGGCATAAACCAAGAAAGCACAGGCTCAAAGAAACAAGGACACCAACAAAATAGAGAGTGAAGACAGTCCCTGGGATGGGGGGAAAGAGAAATCACAAGACAACTGCTGTGCAACAGCCCAGAGGAAATCCAGTCCAGATTGGAGCTGGTCAGAAGGCTCCTAGGGAAACTGCTTCAAGAAGGTGAAATTGGTAGGATGCCTGACATGTTTGTATTGAAACTTCTGAAATGAGGGGAGAGTTTGGGGTTGAATAAGTAATCAGTAGACAAAAAATTAAGCAAGCGAAACAGTTCATTATTAACCCCAGGAGAAATCTAATAGTGTACAGAAAAGGAAGATTACTCATCGGATACATGACCTAGCAGGAAATAGCATTTTCCTTGTCGTTAAACCAGCAGCACAGAATACCATCCGACCAAATCGTGATACAACTACACTGGCAGGACGGGGGACAGGAAATGTGCGTGTATGTATTGGGGATGGGTGTTCTTGAAAGAAACCAAAAACCTCATCTTCCGTAGTGGAAGGTCCATAGATAAAGCCAAAACCTGAAGTCAAGAAGTGGTTACATAAACATGTTATTTAGCGATGCTGAGGTAAACAGCAAACAGTCAGTCACAGGAGTTCAAAGTGGTTGCCCTTGGGGCATGGGAGCTGGATCGAGCGGACTGTTGGTTTACCTACAAAGCTTCCTAGAATGATTTGTCTCTTTAAATGATGTGCAGGTAGACCTTTTAAACAAGAATTTTTTAAAGACAGTCGGAATTCACTGCACATTTCTGCCAACTGCTGTCATTTGGGCTGTTACCACACAATTCACCATCCAGATCTGACGCCAGCTTGGTCTCCCCCAGGAGGCATGGAATTACGTCGAGAATTTAGAGCTGAAGGAGGTTGTTTCATAGACAAGAACCTCCCTCCAAAGAAGGCAAGCGACTTGCCCAGGGCCCCCCAGCTGAGAGCAGGCATCAAAACGGAAAACCAGAGCCCCTCCCCCTGGGCCCAGTAGTCTTTCCTGAACACCTTCAAAACTCTGATTTTCTCTCTTTGGCATGTGACAGTGTGCCCCGCATAGTGGCGAGGACATGCGATGATAGGGGAGGAAGTCAGCCTTGACTCCAGTCCTAGCTCTGCTCCTGACCTGTGGCCCTTAGCCTCACTAAGCATGGTTGTTTCTTCATCTGTGAAATGGGGATAATAAAGCCCGTGTTGCCCCCTGGGTAGCGCTGTCATGGGGATCAGAGAGGACAGCAATGGAAGCACTTTACGAGATGGTACCAGGAGGTGCGGTTGCCCTCATTACCACTGCGGCTCCCTGGGAGAGGTGGCAGTAAAGGCAATCTAAAAGTTCCCGTTAGTAATGCTGATGAGAGTTCTTGTGTAGTATTAAAAGAGTGGCGTTCCAGAAGGTGTGGCAAGAGATGTTTGAACCATTCTCTTGTGGTCTGGCCCAGAACTGGTCTGGTCCCGCTGCTGTCCATGGGTGGGTGTGCAGACATCTTGACCCAGAGATAAGCTCATAGTCAGAGCAGGCGTCCCGTTGGGTGCTTTTGGTCAGGCACACGAGCCAGTCGTCCACTAGAATGTGCTAGAATGTGGACTTTCCTCCACCCCTGAAGTTTTTGGTTTTTAAATCCCTCGCATTTTCCCCCCTTGGCTTCCTACCAAGAACTCAAAAGCAGAGATGTTAGACCTCTTCTGACAGTTTGACTTTGCTGCTGAAAGGAAAAGTTTCCAAGCAGCGAGTCACTGCCTAAATGCTTATTAGAGATATTGTGGGATTGGCTGGAACGCTCCAGAGGTCTTTACAAACCACTCCCAGGCACCGAATCCTGCCCAGTCCGCCCTCAGCATTCCTGGGGAGGGGGCAGGCTTGGAGAGGGAGGACTCCGTGCCCCAAAGGAAAGGGTTCCTGGACACCTAAAATGTAAACCTTTGGCACTCATGTTGACAATTGGAATTGAACAATAGGTAGAGGAGACCATGTCGTATTAGAGACAGCCGCACTCTGGCAGATTGTAGACTGGCACCAAGTGATGTGATTGCCCGAAGTCCCTCATCTGGCTAGAGGAAAACCAGGACTGGCCTCCAGGCTTCTTTCACATCCTTCTCAGTGGTGTCGTGCACGGTTTGCTGGAGCAAGAGGGGCATGTTGGGCTCTAGAATGTTCACTAATGTACAAGGAAGGCCCTTCAATTCTATATTTGTAGTACAGTAGAAATCAGCTGATGGGAATTGAATGCTGTATGATTTACACAAGTACTCAGAATCTTTTAACGACCCTACGAGTCGGGTCCCATCATTATTCCATCATAAAAATAAGGGGACAGGATGAGAGAGGGTAAGTAACTTTCCCAAGGTTGTAGGTTGTACACCATAAGCTGAAGTGCTGGGTTCAAACCCAGGTCTTTCTTACTCCCCCCTCTTACTGCTCCATCTCCCTGCATTTCCCAAGTCCACGCATAGGTGACTGTGTCTTATTTGTGGCAACAGCCCTCTCTCTCTCTCTCTCTCTCTCTCTCTCTCTCTCTCTCTCCCCTTCTCGATGACTCTGAGTTCCTCAGCCCTGTTGGATTGTTGTTTGTGGTTTCAATGACACTGTTTTATTTGGGCTGTTGTCAGAGTGATTGGTATAGTGAAGTCACCCTCTGGCAGGTGTTCCTTGCTTGTCAAAGGAGAGTGGCGTCATGGTGAGAGCGGACGGCTGTGTATGGGGATGGGGGCGGGTGGGGGGGCAGAGAGGACCTTGGGACAACTTGGGCTGCATCCTGGGGAAGTGACTGGTGGAAGCAGTGATTCATCACCCTGGATGTACTCAGGACTGGGTCCATGGGATTCTCATAGTTTTCACAGCCTGAGCAAAGCTGGTGCATTTAAAAACTGTGACAGGGAAGTCATTTTCCCTTGATTTACTTGGCTGATGAGGAAATCATTTTTAAAGCTACACATATAAAAAGGCCGTTAAAAAGAACAATAAACAGATTTGGATTTTAAGTTTCTTCTGTTGAAAGGGAGAGACTATTTTAAGAGCTGTGAACATCACAGGATTTAAGGAGGAATAAACTGAGCCAGGATCTCTGAATTTGTGATTCAAATACATAAACCCTGGCCAGAATGCAAGGAGACTAGTTTTTGTGTGTGCCTGTTGAAATCAGTCATTTAATCTCATAGATAATTTTATAGTCACACCTCTCTCATCTGTGGAAATTTGAGAATATTTGTAATCCCCTTAACTATAGGTGATCTTAATCACCAGTCACTCTTAAGCAATTAAATTCCTAAACCACATTTTAAAGGGCCTTATTCATGAACTTCCTCACTTCAGCACAGTGGAAATGGACTTTCTTCTGGGAGCCAGAGGACCCTGGCTACAGGTGCAGATTCTGCCATTCCCTGAGTGACCTTGGGACAGTTACCTATCTGTGCACAGTTTCCCCATCTGTCACGTGAAGGGGGTTAAGGCAGGTCTCCCCAGGCTATTCAGAACATTAAATGAGACACTTTCATTCAGAAATTATAACATAATACATAACACAGAGAAAACCCATCTTGAATTCATGAGTATTAATGCTAGTTTTGGTTTTTGTTTTGTCTATTCCTGAGGTTATGTAGAAAAGAGAGACAGTGAGACACAGAGAGAAGAACAAACCAAAGAGAGAGGAAATAAAGTGTGAGCTAAAAAGGGGAAGACCAAATACATGTCTCCCCACCCAGCTATATAAAAACCAATTCTCCGTATAATGGGTCAGAAACTTACAGTTACCGCTAGCCCACCTATTTTGGGAAGCAAAATCCCCATCATGGGGATCGCAGGTAGCAATCAACAGCTACTTCCTCTTGAATTAGAGTCATGGAATGTCAGAGAAGGAAGATTTTGGAGGTCTCTTTTACTGCTAGGGAAACTGAGGCCCAGAAAGATGATATGATCTAACCAAGGTGATACCCAATTAGCAGCTGAACAAGGACTCCCACCTCTGACAGTCACTCTGAGATGCTCCCTTATGGACTTCATATCCCTCCACCTGACTCCTTTTTGACTCCTTGTCTTTTCTTAGAGCAACAAAAGCTGGTACACATGTTGCATGCGTCCCTCGTCTTTGGGCTGGAATTGCTGGACATTTCCTCGTGGCTTTCTGTCTTGAATGAGCATGAGTGGGCCGAACACGTGAATTCAAGAGGGCTGTTAGGCCCCAACTTTTCTTTCCCCTGGCTTCTTCCTCCTACCCCAGGAATGAAGAATTGCATAGATTCTTCCCTGTCCCTGGACGGGGCGCAGTGGGCCTTCAGGGGCCACTCAGGATGTGCAGATGAGGGGGAAGATGGAAGTCAACCAGGGTTTCATTTGAGGCACAAATTAATGCACACCTGAACAGGTGACATCATCCAAATGATAAATGGCTATAGGCACAGGCCATTGTGTTCATAAAGGTGATTTATGGCCCCTGTTTGGAAAGGAACTGAGAAAGAAATATTTAAATGTAGCCATTTAAAAACCAAGCTGTTAGGTTGTAGGGCTGTCTTTTAAAAATGGAGGCGTCTTTCATTGTCCAAGTTGTCCGTATTAATCAAATAGAGTGGCTTTGTAAATTTTTTTTTTAAAGACAGGAAAGAAAAAAAGCATTTGTGTTTTACATAGGACATGTAAGGTTTTTTTGTTCTTTTATGGTTTTCTCCAAAACATAGAGCCCAGAATAAAACCTCCAGGAATCTTTACTGAGGCCTTCTCTCATCCTGTTGTCATTTGTAGCTAAGCACAAAATGAAAAACCTTAATTGATTTCCTGCCTTATTGAATCTAACCAAAGTTTTTCATCTCCGTAGACACAGAAACATCTGAAAAAGAGAAAGATGGTTTGCCAACAACAGGTGACGAGCATGTCAAAAGTAGCGTGGAAGCTCACCACGCAAGTCTCTGCTTTGACAGGCAGGGGTTTCCTTCTGAATATAAAGGCCCGATACTTGAGCTGTTTGTCACTTGCCAGGACCCTAAAGGAGGAAATGAGATGGGCCTCATGGAAGATTTAGTCAAATTTCCACCCAGGCACTTACAACAAAGAATGAAATTCGCCTCTTTGCAAGGCCACGAACTAGAAATAACAATAAATACGAATGGGTACCATTTTCTTTTTAATCCCTACCATGTGCTTTACGAACCCCTTTCTCACTTGATTCTGAACAGTCTTTAATTCAGGAACTGTCCTTCACATTTTCAGACGAGTAAACCATGGCCAAAGGGATAAGAGTTGGCCCAGGGTCCCGACACCTATCCCTGGGAGGCCCAGGTACAGATTCAGGCCTGTCCAACTCCAGCCCTCGTGCTAAACCTTCTCTGCATAGGGGGGTGCCCCTTCTTATCCCCCTCCCCGGGCCTTCCTGGCATCCTGGAAGAGCTGTGGTTCCCCTGCAGAACACCCCTGGCCCAGCACCGGCGGCGGGGGCGGGGGAGCACCTTGCTCAACCTTCATTTCCCACACCAGTAACATCAGTAATTCATTCCCTACCTAGCTAACATGGTTCCCGTATCAAGTAAAATGAGAGAAAATACATGTTAAAACAGCTCAGCTACACCACCATCACCATCTGATACTATGAGATAAGACAGTTCAGAGGTTTCCCCACACCAGCGTGCTGATCCTGTATCAGGAAATACTTGAAAACTGAAAGGCCCGTGAACACCTAGGAAACTCATCTGAAAAGGTGAGCCCTCCTGTGCAAGGGCCCGCCCCCCGATCGCACCCACGGCAGCGTGCTGCCTCTCCCGGGCTTTTGGGCGGCTGCGTCAGGGGCATTTGAGGCCAGTTTCATGTCTTTATAACATTATGCATTAAAGTCATCTGTAAAATGAAGAGACATTCCAAATAGCCCTTATGTTTTTCATTTTTTCATGTTGGCACGGGGACACAGAGCAATTTTCCAGAATGTTTTAAATAGGAAAAAAACGGTCATTCTCAAGACAGCCGTTCGTATTCCTGAGCCTCTGGGTCATATTCACATTCTGAAATATCTGAGCCACTAAAGTCTGTGTTCCTTTAAATGGGCTGTTTCTTTTATTAAAACAAATGAAGGCAGCGTTCATTCCTTATATAATACTCTTATTTCTGAGCCTTGTGGGCAGGGAGGGTTCAGAATCCTGGAATAAAACTGCTGGAACACACGGGAAGGAGAAGGAGGAGAAAGAGTAGGCCTCTATTTAGAAGAATGCTTTCTGTAGTTCCTACTCGACCCTTTCTGTCCAAGCCCTCCAGGTGTTCAGGAATTTTATCTAGCAGCTATGTGATTAAATGCTTTAATAGGGTCTATGCAGGCAAAGGCTGTTGCTGAGAACTGGCGACAGTATGCCACCCTTTTCTGCAATCTGCCCTTGATAATAACTCTTTACATTGTATGTGTTATGTTTACAGTTTAAAGGCCCCTCCACTTCTAGTTCTCAATGGTTCCCTTTAATAAACATGCAGTCGTTAACCATTGTGTGCCAAGCACTGCAAGAAGTACTGGGGACACAGCCTCAGTGTGGCCTCTACGTTAAGGAGGTCACAGAGTGACAGAAGTTGGGGTGACCAAATCTATAAGCAGCCGTATGCAGCCCAGCATAATAAATGCTGCAGTCAAGCAGGAATGATGTACCGAGGGATTCATCTGTGAAGGAGCAAGCCCTCTTCTGAAGGAGGTGGGGGCCTTTGTAAAAGCAGCAGAGGGAGCAGGGCCATGAGAACCGGCTTCTGGAGGATGAATAGGAGCTCGGCAGTGGAGGGTTATCCTGCAGGTCAGGCAGAGGAGGTGTGGTTTGCTAGTCAGTAGCAAGGAGTCTGTACCCGGAAAGTCCCTCCCTCCCTGAAGCCACCTCCCCCCAGAGGTGCTGTGCGTGACAGCTCACTCGGCCCCTGGCATCCTCCTCTCACAGCCCTGTCCCAGAATTTAATACATTTCTCTTCTTAACATCAAAAACAAAAAACAAGGCATGATGTGAAATCTTCACCTCTTCCTTGTGGGTTTATAAGGGTGATACTTTCCACCAGAGCTAAGTCAGAGACACTATTATCAAAGAGAAATTTTGTTTTGAATTAGTCTTCCTGGCATTTCTTTCTCTGCTTCATAACTAAATCCTAAGGCTTGTCACCCTGTTGTGGCCGAGAATTTACAGAGGGTTTTGGTATGAGTTGGGCCAGAGAGGTGTTGGAAGTGGCTGAATTCAAAGGGGCAGCTTGTCATTCTCCCTCTGTTATTTAATGGATATTTATAGAATACCTATTATCAGTGGTATGATGGCAAATGTTTAATAATTGGCTCTCCAGAAAAAAAAAAAGCCCTGGTTTGTAATCTTAGCCAATTTCTGTGGTGTAAACTTCCCCATTACAGTCAATTTCAGGGAACCAATGTAAATGTCTCTGAATGAGAGATGGAGAGGGTAAGCCCGGAATTGGTGCCAGCTCGGGCTAGGCATTGAAAATAGACCAGTGAACAAAACAGACACGATTCCTGACCTCTGTAAGCAAACAGAACCACCCCCTGTGGCAGATGAGATGTGGACAATATTTTCCATTCGATGTTAGAAATATTCCTTTTACAGATTTAAAAAGAAAGCCAGAGATAGACGCACTGGGAGACAGAGAGCTGGAGAGAAACAGGAACAGAAAGACTGAGACACATCTCAGTACACGTATTTGATAATTCCTCAATGCTTTAGCCATTGTCTTCCTATGCCCCTCCCTCCTTAGCTCCCTCTCCACTATTACAGTGCCCAGCACATGGGTGTTCCAAAGAACATGAGTGCAAGGAAAAGGAGAAAGGAAAAAGGCAGGAGTGCTGTTTCCCAGTGCATTTTAGCATGAAAGCATAATGATAAACTTCGTATTTGGGTGGTGAGATCTCATTGGCGTGAGACCTTGTATCCCTTAGTGACTCCGAAACCCCCTCTCCGATATTTTTGGACCAGTGCAGAATATAAATAAATAATTAACTGTGAATCAGTCAGAAGGGGAGCCATAATGTTTTGAATGGTGGTCTATCAACACCTAACTCCGACAAGGACCCTCAGCTATCTTCAGCAGCCAGGCTTGGGCCCTGTGTGTGCCCCAGCTCCTCCTGGGCATGTCTCAGGCCAGCCATACAGAAGGAAACTGTTGTCCAGGTGTGGCCAGAGGACATACCTGAGCTGAAATGTCACTATTAGAGATGTATTCCTTTGGTGGCAGCGGGAACACCCCTTGCTTACTGATAACCACACAAGCTTTGCTATTATCAAGCTTTGATACCTTAGGATAAACTCGTTTACCAATAATTCATAAATGCGTAGTTAGCTGACAGTAGTTTTCAAATAGGGAGGGAGTCTGAGCAGGACTCCAGAGGTGAGCAGAAAGGGATGGAGGCCAGAGGTAACACGGGTTCTGCGGGAGGAGGCGAGGAAGGAAGGCGGCCTTGCTGGGGAAGGTCCCTGCCTTCTGCCTGAGATCACTCACAGGCTACCTGTTCACCCCCTCCGGACGACACAAGCTTCTCATTGGGAAGGTGAAAGACCAGGCCACACCATGATACCCTGATGTCCTTGGATCTTGAAAAAAAGAAAAAAAATCCTTTATTGAGCAGTAATTAGATGCCTGTGTTAGCTTATTTACATACATTATCTCATTTTCACAATAACGCTAGCAGGTCAATATATGCCTATCCCTACTCTAAAATAGGGATATATCATTCCTTTATAGAAGGAAATTGGGAGTCAGAGAGGGGAAGGAGTTTACCCAAGATTGTACTACATGCAAGTGGCAAAGTCTGGCCTTCAAAGTTGGGTGTGTCCGTCTCCTGAGCCTGCGCGCCCCGCACTGCCACGCTGCTCCCCTGGGCGGGCGTCGTTTGCTGGGAGCTCACGGGGCTCCATGCTGTTCCATGTTTGATACTTCCAACTGCTCTTCTCCTTTTGGAACCTGCCACCCTGGCGGTCGGTAAGCCTGTGTTCTGCGAGCCGGGGGACCTGGCCTGGGGTCTCCCTCTCCCACTTCAAAGGAGCCAGTGTTTTGGTTTAGGAACCAGAGAACTAAGCTTGTTGTTTCTCTTTATTAAATAAGTGTTCTGTATTCTGAGTAGAGTCCTAAGGGCGTCTTGATCTCTGAGACATACTTTGAGCAGGCGTTTTAAAATAAAACTTAGGTTCTGATTCTTAAGATTTTTCTAAGTCAATGAAATTATGAAGTATACATTTTATTGGCAAAATATGCTATATATATTTAGGGGTTTTTTTGTAGGTACACTATAGGTGAAATGTCTCTGTGTGTGTGTCTGGAAAGAAAGGAAAGAGAGAGCTCATGAGTTTAGCATCTTGTGGTTCATGCATTACATAAGCATTTGTCGGTCGGTTGGTTGGTTTTAGGGTACAATTACTGGTTCAGTGACTTATGCCAGGTGAAGACTTTTGTAGTATGTGTCTAATGCCAGAATTCAAGCTCAACTAATCAAACTCGTCGTCCCCCTGGCTGAGTTGCAGGTGGTCCCATGGCACAGCTATAGAACACTGATGGGCATATTAATGTTTTAGATGCCTGGTTGATTTTAAGCCCTCAGCACACCACCCTGACGTGTCAGCCCAGCTCCTGAAAAAAAGATGAACTTTCGGTAAAGCCTATTTGTGTAGGCAAGTCCCGTCACCCGCCTGGAGGCCTTCACAACTCACGTGGAGGAGGGCCTGGCCGGGCCTGGCAACAGCTTGATGGGCTTGTCCAGGCAACTGCTGCTTTAGCCACGTGCTGGTGTTGGTGGAGACCAGAGTGTGCTGTTACCAAATAAGTAACACCAGTGTCCTGCGCTGTGCCAGCAAGGAGTTAACGTCTCGTATGCAGAGAGCAAGAGTCTTACATAACTCATTCAGTCTCATCTCATGGGTGTTTTTCTGTAAACTCTGCCAGAACTAATTTCACGGTTTTAAAACAACTCATGGTACCGAAAGAATGAATAATGAGCTGCTGTGAGATATGATCATTTCCCGTTTGCAAGGAAAAGACCTGTAGTTCCTTGGGACTTATTAGGAATAATTGCTCAATTAAGGTAACAACCTAGGCTCTTGGAAGGGCACATGCAGTACAACAGGAGTGGTTTGAGGAGGCCCCCATCTACCGGAGCTCCGGAGGGCTCGCCTGCTTCCACCCCGTTGCTGCCTTTATCTGACTTGCTTGATTTTTTTTAAAAAATTCACTGTGCTATAATGTATATAAGGTTTGGCCATGTTAGCCATTTTAAACTGTTCAATTCATGGCATTTAGCATAGTCACAATGTTGTGCAACCATCACCACTACCTAGTTCCAGAACATTTTCATTTGCCCAAAAAGAGTCCCCTTCCCATTAAACGGCTACTCCCCATTCCCAGCCCCTGGCAACCACTGGTCTGCTTTCTGTGTCTATATATTTACCTGTTTTGGAGATTCATGTAAATGGAACCATCCGCTCTGTGCCTTTTGTGTCTGCTTCCTTGCACTTCCTAGCGTGATGTTTTCAAGGTCCATCCACATTGTGACAGGCGCCAGTACTTCATTCCTTTTTTGTGGCTGTATAATATTCCATTGTATGACTACACCAGATTTTGTTCATTCATTAGTTGATAGACAGCTATGGTTTTCTTCACCATAGATTCATGTCTGAATCATGAATAGGGCTACTATGAAGATCTTTATACAAGTTTTTGTTTGAACACCTGCTTTCAATTCTTAAGGGTATATACACAAGAGTAGAATTGATAATTCTATGTTTAATTTACTGAGGAACCACCAAAACTGTTTTCCAATGTGGCTGCCCCATTTTTACATTCCCACCAGCAAAGTATAAGGGTTCCAGTTTCTCTACATCTTTGCCAATACTTGTTATTTTGCTTTTTTCTGTTTAATTTCCATCCTGGTATGAAATGATATCTGTCTGGCTTTCTTTTGGAGGGATCTGTTTCTCAAAACACTTTAAATATTTTCAGTGGTGGAAAGCATGTACAGGCCACAACAGTGCCATAGCCTGGCCTTTCCCACTGAGTTCTCGTCACGTGTCTAAGTTTAGAATCTGGATCCTGCATTTAGGGAAGCTGAAAGGGTCACCTCCAGGATCGCAGTGCATGTCAGAACTGTCAAGAGCTCACCTAGCTTCATGAGCTCGTGCCAGCTCATGGAGTCCCTCCTAGTTTAAATAGTCCGTGCATTCAGAGCTGGACTGCCACCCTCACTGTGATACAGAGAGGCCCAGAGAGTGGGGCAGCCTCATTCCAGGGCACAGAAGGAGATGGCAGGAGAACCAGAGCCAGACCCTGGCTTCTTCCCACTCTGTTACAGACCACAGATTCATCTCACACTTCCTGTTTGGAGGATGCAGAGGTTAGGAAAATACTGTGCCGACGATGATAGTATTTACATAGGCTTTCAACATTTCTGATAGTTGCAATACTGTGATGCAGGCCAGACATGAGGCAGTACTCTTCCCTTTTAAAGCAGAAGAAACCAAGGCACAGAGCCACCGAGGTAACTGACCAGAGCTCTTGCCACTATAATATCCTGCGTAAATAATGTTCGATATATTGCCCTCAGTAATGTGGCACAGCGCTTACAGTCTACAGGGCACCCTCACTCAAGTAGGGCTGGAGGACAGGGAAGGACGGGAGTTCAAGTGAGGGGAATTGACCCACACGGGGTAGAGGGGTGTCATTAGGAAGGTCTCCTCTGATAGTCCGAGGATGGCGAACACCAGTTGTTTCTTGCTGGCTCACCGTGGAGGGAGGGAAGGCAGGAAGCTGTTGGAAGGTGCCATCTTAACTGGTCCGGGTCCTTCCCTCATCACTGCCCCACAGGATTGGATGACCAGGCACCACCATGGTGTCCTACTGTGTGCTGCAGAAACGAGGCCAAGGACTGAGCCTTCCCTCAGGGAACTTCCAGTCTAAATAACTGCCAAGTTTTTAACTAAAAACATACATACTCTCCTGGGATTTGGCCACCTTTTCTGATGCAGATCGTAGAAAGAAGTGTGAAAGCAAATTAGGGGCTGAGGTTTTATCATTGCTGCTGCCTCTGTTGGACTGTGGTGAGCAGAGGAGTAAAGGGAGCGGCGGCTGCCGGCCTGCAGATGGGGAACAGTCCATACTCTGCAGCCCTTCTGAATTCTCTCTACCCCGTCCCTACTACCAGCTCTAAGATTCAGGTTGACTCTTTGGAGGTAAGGATTCCTTGCTCGATTCTTGAGCTGGAAGACATCCAGTGGGTGGGGATTTGGGAGAGCTGCTGTCACTCCAGGACATGCATGCCAACCTGGTGATAGATTATACATTCCAGTGCTCATAGCAGTGTTCCCTGAGGCTTTGCTGTGGTTGGCAAGCAGTGGAGGGGGTGTTACATTTTAGAAACGAAGGCCCAGGATTTGGTTTTAGACAAGCCCTTGTGAGAGCTGGCTCACCGCCTCCCATTTTCCACATTTGCTTGGTTGAAGGACTGGAGCTGGAACGGCAGGACTCCAGGATGTGAGCTGCTGTGAGCATGAACTCAAGGGTATGAACAAATGGGCCGAAGCAGCTGCCTGCATGGAAAGCAGGGGAGGCAGGCAGGTGCTTTTAGCTCAGGCTCTAATTAAATGACCACAGAAGTACAGCAGCCCCCCATCCCCTTATCCACAGGGATGGGTTCCAGGACCCCCAGTGGATGCCTGAAACCACAGACACTCTACGTACACTGTGTTTTCCTACACATACCCATGACATACTTTAACTTGTAAATGAAGAGCACAGTAAGAGATGAACAACTAATAATAAAACAGAACAATTATAACAATACACTGTAATAGAAGTTCTGTGAGCATAGTCTCTTGCTCTCAAAATATCTTACTGACTATACTCACGCCTCTTCCTGTGATGATAGGAGATGCAGAAAAGCCTGCGTGATCAGACGAAGGGAGGGGGATGACACAGGCCCCGTGATGCAGCCTTCGTTAGGCGACTACTGACCTTCTGACAGCATGTCAGGTGGGTCATCTCGTACTGGAGTGCGGTTGACCACGGATAACTGAAACCACAGAAAGTGAAACTGCAGCCGAGGAGGGACTGCTGTGCTGTTATTCAACAACGAGTGGCCAATGGCTAAGAAGGCTCTTGCTGTCATTTTGAAAATATACTGGATTTTGGTGTTAGAAACTTGCAGGCAGCTCCCAGGGACCTCAGTGACTCAGTTGCCTCCATATTAGTGGAGATTGGGATGCTGGAAACCTGGCTTTGGCTCACTGATTATGCACCCAGAATATCCATAGGCCTTTGTCGTTGTTTGTCCCCAAAGGACAGCGTAAAAGCAGGTGGCCACATTCAAATCGAACAGCCATTCAGAAACACAAGTGATGTGTATACTGCATTAGATGTTACAAGTTGGAAAGTTGGAGAAAATTTAAAAAGGAAATCCAACCTGGAATGTGTGTGTAGGAGGGAGAAAAGGTTTATCAAGCATGCTGTGAAATAAGCAGAAAATTATTCAGCATTTCTCTGCTCTGTTCATTAAAGCAATGGTGTTAGGCTTTGAAATTTTCTGTTTTAGTCAGACCTCTATTTCATTTATGCCAGTATTTGTAAATAATTGTATTAATGTGACATTTTAAGTAGACCTGTTTCCAAACAGCATGTTATTCCCAGTGAAGAAACAATTGAACAGACTGTGCTCAGCAGAATCATAAAGCTACTGGCAGCAAAGGAACAGAATTATTTTACCTCTCCCGTCACCTCAGAGAGGGTAGCAGGGGCCCAGGTTCTCAAGGAGCCCATTTTAGAAACCACGAAGTCAGTCAGGAACCTGCCAGGGCTTGTCTGTCCAGGAGAGTCTCAGAGGTACTGAGGTAGGAGGGAGAGGCTCCCCAGCTCGAATGTCACAGGAAATCATAACCGAGGACAGCCACCCCAGGGGCAGCCTCCGAGAACGTGGCAGCTTGGCCTCGGAGTCCAGCCTGGCTTCCGTCATCTCTGTGGTAAATCACCAGAAAGCTCTTTGAATTTCTGCAGTTTTTTTCCCCTTAATAAAACATGGGCACGCTGAATATTTAATTAACGGTTCCTAGTCCGGGGAGCCTCGTGGCTTCCCTCCTCTCTGCTTCTCGGGGGGAGGATGTGCGCGGTAGACTTTCATGCTCAGCTAAGCACATTCTGATGGGGTTTGATGCAGTTCCTCGGGGCTCAGGACGGCTAAGGAACGGGCATCCCACATCAGTATATTGCAGATGTGAAAGGGAACCTGACGGCTGGGGTAATAAAAGCACCTTACCTTGATCTGTTTTGGATTTTACAGCTTGCAAAGCATATGCACTATGCTTACCTCATTTGATTGCTTTAGTGATGTTCTTGGTTATTTTTTAATTGCGAGGCACAGAAGAGTTTGATGTGTCTTAGGGAGCTTCTGAGACTCATTCGTTAGCTCTTGAGCGAATTTTATGAGTTTGATCGTGAAGAATAACTCAGTCACCTTAACCGTAATAATGGAAATTTCAATACTAGGAAAGATTAAATGGACAATATTACTAGCATACGGCATCAGTTAGTCATAGAATCATGAATATTCAGGCCCGGAGGAATTCTGAGATTAGTTATTCCATCTTTTCATTTTATATATGGAGAAACAAATGTACAGATGTTAACCTTTTGCCTGAGACCACACAGGTAGATAATAAAACCAAGTTTTCTTTTCTGTTTCTGATTGTTGTTGTTGTAGGGGGAGTAGGAAAAAACAGAATTATAGCATTTATGGCTCTATTTAGAAGTCGTGTGTCATTTAATCTGGAGTAAAATATGATTTTTTTTTTTTTGGTAAATTTGCTACCTACTGGAAAAATGAGTAACTGCTTACATTAAAATAATTTGTTTCAGGGTTCTTCATTCCTTCCTGTAGGTCTGAGTTACCGTTTGGTATTATTTCCCTTCAAACTGAGGACCTTCCTTTACCATTTCTTTTAGTCCAGGTCTCCTGGTAATAAATATTTCCATTTCAGTTTATCTGAAAATGGCTTTATTTTGCCTTAATTCCTGAATATGGCATTTGGGATTGACAATTGCTTTTCTTTCTGTACCTTAAAGGTGTCATTCCATCACCTTCTGACCTCTGTTGTTTTTTGCAGAGAAGTTGGCTGTCAGTCATATTGTTGTTTCTCCTAAAGTGCTTTTCTG